>CM075650.1:176685864-177285864 GCA_037953625.1 Crotalaria pallida
TGATACCACAATAGGGAATTACTATTTACCACTAGTGCTTATAAAGGTATAAACAAACACTCACTTTTTATATAATTACAAATGAATACATGTAGTATACTAGTGACTCAGATTTTCTCCCTCAGAAATAAACAAATCTCATGGGATGCAATAATGCAAAAAGGTGATAAAGAGAAAAGAAAGAGGCTATTTACCTCAATCTTCACTCTTAACAAAAAAAAAATTACAAAAAAGAATGTAAGAAATGACAAAACTAGTGGTCCTCATTCTGTCTGTCTAATAAACTAATGCTATGTACCTGGCACTGGAATCTTTTTTAGGATCTCTCCAGCTTTGCAAGCCAGGTCTTAATGCTCACAAAACACCTCACTAGCCTACACACACATACACTCATCACACACCTTTTTCCACAAAGGTGAATGATGATGGACACATCCCACAAAAATTTGGGCTTGGACAAAAGAAACATGAAAATTGAAAAACATGAAAGAGGTAGACTTCAGTTTGTTGTCCACCATTTGTATGAAACCAGGATTCTCCCCTCCATCAGGGAACTCCAACTGAATTTTTTTGTTCAAATTGATGTGATGCATTGGTGTTCTTTATCTATGTAGACCATAGCTGTGGTGGTACTCAAGTATGCTCATGCATGTGGAATTGTAGATCAACTCCAATATAACAAATCTGCATTCAGAAAAACCTCAATTTATCCACAAATAATATCTCAACGAGTAATGATATTCTTACACTAGTTTTATCAACATTACTTTTCACATATACTTCATAACAATTAATCAAAAGACTTTTGCATTAGAAATAACAATAACAGTTAAGATTTTGGTGTAAAAAGTGATGTGATAAAAAAAAAAAAAGTGGTGATATGCACAATTTTCTATCTGAATGAGTATAGACAAATGAGTTGAAATTATTCCAAAAACAGCAAGATCAGCATATTTTTACCTATTATCTCTTTGATACAGTTGAGCATAAGACTTGTTACACTGCAAGATCTCCCATGTTCTTGGCCCTGAGTTCCACACTCCTCAGATCGCGAAGATGTTGTAGAATTTCTTGGAGAAGATATAACCCTTTGTCTCCTTTTCTCAAGGAACTAATGCAGTGTTTTAGAAACTCTCTATCTGCCTCCAGAACCTGTAGTCTCTCATAAACATGATCTACTTCCTCTTCCAAAGTAACATTTTTCTTATCCAAATGAACCTTTTCAGATGAACTATTTTGCAAGGGTGAAAACTCTAACTCATTTTCATCTCCACTCAACTCCACATCATCTTCTGCTTCTTCAGTACTTATTGCATCAAAGAGTGGCAGAAGCCTCTTGGCTTTTGTACCAATGATGTTCCTCCCTTGATGATGCTTACCATTGGCATGACCATTTGCAAATCCATTTACCTTACCATTATCATGATCATAGTCATGATATCCATTACCATTCTCTTCATGAAGCTGTTCGATCGATTTGACATCGCTACCGTAGCGTTGTTGTTCTTCTTCTTCTTCATAATTCAATATGACAAGCTTTTCTTCCAGTACCTTGAGTTGTTCTAGAATGGATAACCTCTCTTCCTCAAAGTTTGCCAATGATTCCTCCAAATACAAGACAGCATCCACTGGTGTGTTCTGGTTGTTGTATTCTTGATGATGGCTGCTATGAAAGCCGTTTTCTTCCTTCGTTTCATGATTCAGATCAACGGACAATCCATCGCTATCTTCAGCATTGCTACAAGAGGGAGATGAAGTCCTGCTTCTTATGCTGCTACCATCTCTTCTTGACATTATCATCTTTTCTCTAACCTCATATTCATGAACCTTTTTTCTATATACCTCAAGCTCCTTTTCTAGCTCTTGCTTCTCTTTCTCCCTCTTTATCATAAGCTCATTCAAAAGCTGCAAAGCCTCTTGGTCATACTCAGATTGTTCATCCATCATTCTTTGATACTGCAAAGCTTCCATTTGCATTGCGGCTTTCTCTTCCTGAAGCCTATTTATCATTGCCATTGTTTGATTTGCTGCTATAGCAGATGCACTTCTCTCTTCTTCTAATTCTGCATATAGAGTACTTAAAGCTTTTCTTTCAGATTTCAATGCTGATTTCAACTTATCGATCGTCACCTCGCCACATTCTATATCGCTAATTACGCTTCCATCCAAAGAATCTTCTGTTCCTGATTCTTTCCTCTCAAGTAGCAGCAGTTTCTTGTGCAGCTGATGCATACTCTCCACAGAAGTCGGTGTATCAGGAACCTTTTCTTCCTCATTCTCATGAAACTCCAAAGACGATGACGGTAAATGGTTGCTTACTGTTGGCATTCTCACTTCAAGTGACATGGTTTTGAATTCTAAAAATTCTTCACCTTTGTCATGACCTATAATTATACATTGCAAGATATTAAAAACAAAACATGAATGGAAAAGAATCCGACTTAAGTTATTAGATAATTTAAGCTTTACCATTATCATCTTGGTCATGAAATCTGACTGTGCTAGTAGATGGATCTTCTTGTATTTGCTGATTATTATCCAAAAGAACATCTTGGCATTGATACTCATCCACTTGCTCCTGATCAGGAATTTCGGTCCCTATTGAAACATCTGCTTCAAATTCCTCTCCTTGCATTTGTGTCACATCTTCTGACACTGCAACAATATTTTTTAAGAAAAAAAATAGTATTAGAACATTGCATATAAACAAAGAGAGAATAGAATAATAACTGAGTAAACTTATTAAGGAAGAAAATACTTACAACCTAGAGAAAAATCAAAACACAGATCTCCATCTCTTCTTTCCATGTTTGGTTCAACATTGTCATCATCCTTTGGTGGCAATTTTTCAGCTGTTTGAGAAAATCTCACATCTTCATTATTCTGCTCAAATAAACTTTCTTCTCCTTCTAATTCTGAGGACTGCTCTCTATTCCTTAACTGAGTTGATTCAACCTCATTGGCCTTAAAGACCTCTGTATTATCTTTACATGAAAATTCTGCCACAATATCCCCAGACATGTGCCAGTTCTCAATAAGAGGTTCAGCAGCTTCTGCATCAGTATGCATATCAAAGTCCAGAATAAAATCTTCATCCCCCACCTTATATCCATGTTGGTTTTCAGTTTCTGTGGCTTTAGAGTCAACCAACTCAACAGGAATCAGTCTGCAATCATCACCATGGATGAAGAATTCCAGATGTTTTTGTGGAATTTCCTGAACCATCTCTCTAGTACAATCAACCTGAGCAGTGTTCTGCTCACAAGGTTGAACATCATCATCACCCTTATTAGGAACATTCAAAGCTGCATCTTTGATGATGACTTCTTTCTTCCCTTTCTCTAAACCCAAATCCAACTTGTAGATTTCATCAACCAAAGTTTCCTTGATACCATCACACACAGAACAACCACAACTCTCACCACCTGCTTCCTCTTCTCTTCCTTGATGATCAACCTCAAACACCATGTCAATTCCCCTATTTTCTTCAGTGCTATGCTCATCATCTCCATGATGATCAAGCACGAAATCTGATCTGCTGTGATCTGAGTGATCATCAATTTCAGCACCTTCTGTGATCAAATTCTGCTTCTGAGGGTACTCCAAAATGTTCATAGAAGAAGAAGGCTTGATCAAAATACAAGGAGGGTAGAACCTGTTGTCTAAGTTGACACCACAGCAAGAACAACTCAAAGGCTCATCATCTACTTTCTCAATTCTCTTATCATCATCACCACCATGAATCATATTCACACCTATTTGGTTCATCCATGGAAAGAAACCAAAACTCTGAGAGAGTTTAACATAACCTTGATGAGTAGTTAATGAGGATGAGCAATCCTCACACATGTCTTGTGATTCAGCCAGCTTGAGATGATTGTTGCAGAAACCAAGGTTGGAAATCTCATTGGCATGAGCTTCACACACAAGTTCTCTGCATGGATTCTTGTTCTTCTTCCCAGGATCTATGATGTGATCAATTCTTGTGCACCATAAGCAAGGCCTTTTGAGGCCAAAGAAATCAGCATACTTTATGATCAGATAAGAAAAAAGTGAATTTAGGAGAAGGAGGATGATCAGAATCCATTCTAGGATTGCATACACAAGAACAAGGGTGATTTTGTTTGTGTTTCTATGTAACATGGTTGCAAATTTGTTGGCTGCCATGGTTGCTGTTGATGATGATGTTGCTCAGTTTTTGATATATGTACAAAAGAAAAGGTTTGCCCACAATATCAGAAAGACAGAAAGTACTATAAAGATAGACACAGAAGATAGTTTTCAGACAAGATGTTAAATATGTATTGTGGTGTGTGTATGAGACTAAGAGAGAGAGAGAGAGAGAGAGAGAGAGAGAGAGAGCAAGTGGTTTTGTTTAGGCTGAGATATAAGGTGGTTTGAATGGAAAGACAGCCAAAGAAGACTGAGATTGAGGGAGGACAAAGAAATGTTCTACAGTCAAAAGAAAATTAAAGAAATGTTAGTAATATCTTTTTTCTCAAAGCATCATTAATGAAATGCTTTTTTGACAAAATTGAACTATAATCCTTAGCAGTTAACTGATTTCGCAATAACAATCAAGAGTTGTGTGGAAATTTAGCAATTTTCTGAGAGAAAATGTATAATACATAATTACTGAATTCACGAAAACTTTTTCGATACGAGTATATGACACTTGAACATAGTTCATTACTATTTATTAAATAAATAATTATAAGGTGTATCGTGAATTAGTAATTGATACACTAGAATTAATACTTGGTTCACATGATTAATAAGATAATTCCAGAATTCTGCAACTATGGTGTAACATTTCTTCTGTAATCTGCTTTATGAGGATTACAGTTTTGAGATCAAAACAGTTTCAACTATGAAGTTTGTAATGAGTGTTTTTATTCCAAAGGTTCAATTTTGTGTAGCCAAAAAAATATTAATTTTGATTAGTCCAGCTGCCAGCTCCTCTTCAAATTTTCTACTCGGGTAACAACAAATGGTATGGCCCACCAAACCACAAAATGAGCTGGTGGACCACTCCAAAAGTAAGGGGTGGGACCTGTTACGGCTACAGATGCTTGAGTTCATTATGTTGCTATGGAATTTCTAGTTTTATATGAATATATATATATATATATATATATATATATATATATATATATAAACTGTGTTTAACTGTGTTTTGCAAGATAACTGCTAAAAACTTCACTCATTTTACTTTGTTGACAAGCCTGTTGTGTGCCACATTTATATCCGGGAGACACCTAGGAAGAAACTTATAATAACTTCAACTAATGGAAGAAGTATTAGAAGAAAAGCATCTTGTCTTTTTTCTCAAACAAGGATGTGAGTTTGCCAAACTCTAGCTCAGAACCATAATAATACACATAATTTTCTTGTCTTATTTTATTATAGCTTTAATTCTTAAATTTCTATGGCAATATAATTTTCATTCTCTAAATTATTTTCTCTTTTATGTTGGTCTTATGTTTTTTATTTTAAGTTGGTCTATAAGTTGCCTTTTTTATTTAAAAAACAAAATTGAAGCCTAAAATATTTTTTAATGATACATTAAAAAAAATAATAGAAAGGTTTTATAAATCTTTTTATTTTGAACTTAAATGAAACCAAACTTATAAATTTTGATTGAGAATCAAGAGAGTTGTAATGAAAAATAAGATAGTAAGACCAAAATTGAAATAAAAAAACTTTCAAGACAATTTTTTTTTTTAAAAAAAGAAAAGTAAATTAGAGTGCTGATCTAATAATTTTAGCTAATATATTCAATAACTTCACTTTGTTGTATTTATTTGTCTATTACTAATCTCTTAGCTTGCTTGATGAGCAACATTAAATAAAATTACCCACAAGTTTAGGTAATCCAATTTAACCTTGGAAATAAAAAGGTGGCCCTAAGAAGCCAAAAAACTTTTGTTCAGCTCCAACAAGGAAAAATTTGGCTTTTGGGGTCATGGCTGCACCGCCACTCACCGACTTATGGCCATATAGCTCCTAATGTTTTTTTCTAAAATAATGGACAGACAATTCAAAATTTGTACCCATACGTTATCATGCATTTTCATGTATGTATACTCTCCAAAATAATATCCAAATTTCCCTATCTCTTTTTCTAAAGGAATCTATGGCTAGCTTAGTTAATGTTGTGCTTTGCCCTTTCAATTTGCTTTTGCTTTAGTCAAGTCTGCTCCATAAGTTTTTCAGTGTCTCATTTGGCCCTACTGGTTATAATTGAGCAGATATCTCCCCCACCCCCAAATGTTAATATAATAATTAAGCTAAATTAGGCTCCCATTATCAAATTTGTTTAGTACATATATGCCAGCTCAAAGGGAAATCAAAAAGAAATCTGATCATACTTTTTTGCACCTTTAATTTAATGATAATAATATTTGAATCCATAAAGCATCCAACCATCCAAAGGTACAAGTTTTAGATGCAAATTATAGTTATGCCAGATGGTAAATGGTAAATGGTAACCAAGTAGGTATTTCTTCCAATATAATTGAAGAGGAATAATAACAATGTTTAATGAAGAATAAATTAATAAATTAATACATTTTCATTCATCAAAGTTTAACTGCAGAAGGCATGTATCATACATTAGTTAAATTAATAAGATAGGTGTTAGATAGAGTACATGACAATTAAATGGATGCAAGGATGGGACCATATATGATGTATTGTTGATTAGGCAGAAGTGCAAGAAGTAAAATGAAGGGAAGAAAAAGGTTTTAAATTCAAAGCCAGACCATTTTTCTTGGAAGGAACATCAAAGCTAAACTCGCTTTATAAAGTTAATTACGGGTAGGAGCCCCCAATTGCTCTTCTAAATTCTTTATTAAGACCAAGGACCATCAACCATTTAAATTACTAAGAAACAAATTAAAGAAGGGTTCAACAAGACCAACGAGGTTGGCTCAAGTGGTGCGATCCTGCCAACTTGAGAACTTAGAAATGAGGCCTGAGACTAAGAAGTCTCTCAGGTTCAAGTCCCGGTTAACACACTCGCTGAGAGAGGCATAAGAACGCGACCTCGTGCAGGATTAATCTCAAGGGTTCCTTGATATTAAAAGCGTTCTTGAGGACACCTGTGGTATTAGCAAAAGAGTACCGAAAAAAAAAAAGGTTCAACAAGTCATTGGGAACGCTCCCTTACAATTGCTCATCTCAATCCCTATTTTTTCTTGCTCTGACCAAAAGATCATCAACCATCTAAAATGTGAATGTGAAAGAAAAGGAGAGCTTAAAAGATGCCATTGTTCTTAATTCAACTTTGCGAATCAAGAAACTAATAAATCTCACGTTTAGAATACTTGTCATGAATGTTATTAAAACTGGATTAGTCATTGATTCGATCAAAGTATTAGATTATTAGATCACTAGTCGAATCGCAAAACCGGTTCAACCAAACATATATAAAGGTATTAGTACATATAAGATGATGTATATTGTTTCAAATCGTATACAAAGATGATATAAAAACTAAAAAAAGTTGAAAATTAAACAAGTTGGTCATACACCTACACCTTTTGAAATCAAAACATGCAACAACATAAATGAGTTTGAAATGGAGTCGAGGTAAGTTTGCATCAATTCAACCAAATTTTGAATCAATTTTCACTAATCCATTGCATTTTTGCTTTGACGAAATAATCGAAGTTTTTTAACCACTATGGTTTTGACATACAACACGGATTGTCATTATCCATAAAATTGATGCAAAATAAAAGTAAGAAACCATGTGAATGAATGAAAAAGAAAGTATTCAAAAATCAAATGATTAAGTTTACATTGTTTAAACAGTCTAATAATATGGTCCAAATAGCTCCTGTATTTATTGATGAAAGTTTCCAATTTGGCGACTTAAGCTAAAAATGATAACGAGTTGCATTTGTTGGCCTAATTGCTGAATTAAATGGTGGACCCGAAGGCTTCATCTAAACGGCTCGCGTGGTTACAAAGGCATCACCCAACAAAATAAAATATTATGAAATGAATGTGGAAGTATTTTGCTTAATCCTGTATATTAATCATACAAATGGACCCAATTTTCCATTTCCATTGATAACCATTGAAACCTTATTCTAAGCTATATCATGAAAATAACGTCCTTTAATTTTATTAAACTCTACTTTTTTATTTTTAGAAGGGTGGAAAGGGGGCTACACAATTCCAACTAGAAATTACTTTTAAAAACTTTGACATATAAAAAACTTGGACAGTATTCGAATAAGTCATAAGATGGTGGGTGGCAAATAGAGGTTCAAAATTATAGCTTTATATCATTACACTTCCAAATTACTTCAAAATTAAGATATTATATATAACTGGTGCCAAATTGTGTTTCAAGATAATTAGCATTGTAGTTAATTTAGGCAAATGTCACATTTTAACTAAATGTTATGCTATGTTGTGAAAATGATTTTGAGGCCTAATTGTAAGAGTGACATGGAAAAGCTAAATGGCCTAGCTACAAAGATTGTACTGTTGTTAGATATCTCTTTCATTCTATTTAACTAGTTCTATGATCAAGTACATAATCATATTGTAGATGAGATAGCATGGGTGATGGTTAGAATGTCCAAGTCTTTGGTTTGCAGATAAGAATGTGGAAGTTAAAGTTTCTTTTTATAGAAGGAAAAAATGACATTTTTTAACCCAAAAAATTAAAATTTAATGACATATCAGCATGACTAAAGTCTATATAATTGAACACCCATTCTCTTAGCTTACTAATTTACCACTTTAAAGATTGGAAATAACAACAGGGTTAAGCAATTTCAAAAAAAAAAAAAAAAAAAAAAAAAACAGAGGGTTAAGAAGAATCGTGGTTTGCTATCTTAATATTTTTTATTAAAAAAAAAGCTTAATATTTTAAAAACTTGAAAGAATCCCAGTGAAATATCTCTCATATCTTTAAGCTGATTAAACTATAATATAAAAATACAAAATAAAACAAATTACATGTAATTAAATTAAAAAAACTCCCAATGTAAAAAGCCTTACTCCACCTGTGGATGTTAAATGCTCTACCATATTAAGAAAGAATTCGAGTTTAAGTTTTACATATTTAAAAAAAAAAACATATTAAAATTGTTTACTAAAATTCTTTTATGCTATAATTTTTTTCAATTTGAACAAGATTATCGGATACGGGCAAGAAAAAATTGAATGACAACCAATAAACAATTACTAAGATCTTGCTAACAAGTGTCTTTAGGATATTTATTTAGGTTTCTGGTATTGAAAAATTAATATCATTATTTCATATCTCGATAATAGAAAAAACCACATTTTTCTATGAGTTTTTACTATTTTTTAACTTCTTAACATGAGCCATTATTTCTTCTTTATTCATTTTTATTGTCTTCCGTAAATTTGTTGTACAACTTTAGAAATCTCACATCATGTATTAATTAACTAGAGTGATAATGCCTAAAAAAAATGTATTAGTGATAATGACATCATGTCTATATACAACATCTCAAATGAGTGAAAGGACGTATACTATGCTGATCTATTGAGAGTTTGAGACTTTTTTCGATGCTTGTATTTCTGATTTGGCATATATATTTTAGCCTTATTTATATTTTTAGTCCCTGAAAGTTATGAGTGTTTTGATTTTGGTCCCTGAAAGTTTTTTTGACATTGACTCATCCTTGATTATTTTGAAAATTTGGTTTTAGTCTCTGCTATTAAAAAAATCGTTAACTGCTGACGTTGTTAATGGAACGCCACATTGACATACATACACGTGCGCAAGTACTACGAGGCATCATTATGCTGACATGGATGATCCGGGCCAACAGGAGCAAAAGGGTCAAAGTTCAACCCAAATGTGTTTGTGAATTGGGCTATAGCCTTTTTGCTCTTGCAGGTCCAGATCATTCACGTCATCATCCGATAGTATGTCATACTTACACACGACGTGTATGTTGATCTGACATTCTTTTAACCACATCAGCAGTTAATGGATTTTTCCTAACGGACTAAAACCAAATTTTGAAAATAATTAAGGATTAGTTAAGGTCAAAAAAATTTATAAGGACTGAAATCAAAACATCTTCAACTTTTAGGGACTAAAAACATAAATAAGCCATCATTTTATTATCTTAAACTTATCAAAAAAAACATGGTTGGCGGATGAAGCGAAATTAGGATTCTGCAAATCAATATGACACTGTTATTCCTTAATAATTTAATTTAAAGCAAAATGAACTCCTCAAAACACGGCAAGCATTTGACGGTTAGATCACTCGCATGGGACAAAAAATTGGCAAACAAAAAGCAATTAGGTGGTTTAGCACTTTAGCTGATTAAGAAAATGATTAGGTGGTGGAAACAGAAATGTAATCCAAACACAATCTTAGATCACTATGTCATTTTCAAAATATATTGAGTTCGGATAAGAATTTTCAAGTTATTTGGAGAGTGTTCAGATTAAAGATTGATAAAACCTTCGAGCCGAAGGCATTTTGCAATACTCAATCAATCTTTAATAATATGAATATTCTCTTTTCTTACCAACGATTCCTTCAGGTTTTGATAATTCCTTTCGGGATCTAAAATGAAAAACCCATAAAATATAATAAGTTATAAAAATAATACATTTTAGACCTTTTTATAATAATATTAACTCTTCAAAATAATAAGTACTTTTCATATGTTACTATTCTTTATGTTTTTATTAGTGTCATTTATTTTTCATTTTTCTCTGATTTTCTTAATTTTTATTTATGTATAATTGGGAAAATGTGTGTTATGTGCATTTTTTATTGAAATAAATATATTAAAATTAACAAAGGTTTTTTCATATATAAAAATCGAATATCTATCGTATACTTAAAAAATTTTCAGTTATTTAATAAATGTACTGGACGCTGGACTCTGTTGCTTCTATGTTTTATTTTTACATGGGGTTCCAACTCCAACCATGCTGAAGGATATGGCTATTTCTCGTGAAGCACTTCAAATTTAATAAGCTAAGTAATATTTCTATGAACAGCGGCTTCAGGCTTCCACGGTAGTTATTATTTTAGATTCAAACTTAAACATTGTATCTCTAACTCAGTTGAGTTAGTCTTTAAGTAATGTAAACCAGTCTTGAATATAAACTAAAAACACGCGGCATACAAACTAGACAACATTAAAAATCAATATTAAAAATAAAATAAAATGAAAGTCTTGGAATTTTAAAGGCCAAAATTTCTGCGATCAACACCCAGCATGTATCAATCTGTGATTTTTTTTTATTTAAAAAAAAAACAATGATAAAGAGTGTGTAAAAGTAAAACTATGTGTTGAACTTTAAAACACAATGTTATAACTAACAAAATGTTAGGCTTTTTTATGTGTAATTAAAACATGAATTAAGAAGTCATTGCGAAATTCTATATTTTGGTGTGTCTTTTATTGTAATTTATAGGGGGGAAATCGTTTTTCTACATTACAACCAAATAATTTAAGATTGCATTTTAAAAGTGAAATCGTTTTTTAACCTCGTAACCAAACATTTCTGGTTTTATTGTTATTTAAATAGTTTTTGACAAAAACGTTTTTGAAGAATCGTTTAATTGATAAACGGGCCCGAATTCTTGTTCTTGTGATAAATTCTCTTGGATTCTAATTTGTTTGCTGAGAAGGACAAAAACTTCAAGTCTCTGGCCGTCCATAGAAAAATAAATTAAGTGAGACCAGTATTTTTTTTATTTTTATTTTTTTTACAGAAAAATATAGAATGTAGTTAAACTTTCTCAATTTTAACAAGAGACCAAACTAACAACTTCGATAAGAATTTACAAGGCGATTACAAGTCATCTTCTAACAAGACATATCTATATTCAAATGCAAAGAGTCATGAGTACAAGGCTCATTGGCTGCTTAAACCCACACAAAACTAATTAAATCTATATAGTACGTATTTAGATTTTTAACAAGATTCTGCCTATTTTTTTTTAGTGCATCTTTTAAGCAGAAAGGGATGTCAAGAACACTCACTTTTTTTTCTTTTTTATTTTAAAACTTAGGATTCTGTTATGATATGAGTATAAAAGTTAGAGGATATACTACTAATTAATAGTAAGAGTAAGAATCATGGAAGAGCTGGCTAATACTAATATAGTATAGGATACCACTCATTGTTCCTTAACCAAGAAATATAAAGAAGATTAAATAAACTAGCTAGGGGGCAAAGGACACAAAAATGTTAAATCTATCTTACATGAAGAGACGTGGTAGTAATGATGATGACTTCAAGGTGTTGGAATATGTGGGACAAGGTCTTCTCTATTCACTTTACTTTTTTTCTCCCTTCTTCACCCCTCTCCTTTACTATGTTTTCTTTTGTTGTAGCTACCCTTCCTTAATCTTAAAAAAAAAAAAAAAAAAATAGTGAAAAATCATTTTAATCCCCAAAAATTTTAAATTATCTAGAATTTTGGTCATTAAAAATTGAAAATCTTGAATTGGCACTCAATTTTTTTTATGTGGGTCAAAATATTTTTTTAGGACCTTCTTTTTGGACTTTTTAATCCTTCACAGAAACTATATTGGGGCCTACATTAAAATCATTTTTTATATATATATCAGGATGAGTCTTTACTCTTGAAAACATCTCTCACTTGATGCATTACCATGCCACACGTACAAACACACACGCACAGAGTAACTATAAATATTATCCTCATTCCTCAATGCAATGTATGTAGTGGGGGATGATGGATACTCATCATAAATGTTCATGTGCTCTCAAATAGTACTTGTTAGAATTCTCAAAAAAGTAGTACTTGTTAGGTAACACAGGCATGCTCAAACTTCTTCATTATTGAATTTAAGTGAATACTTCAGTTTTTCGCTTTATTATACGCATGTGTATTCGGGTTAGGCAATGATCACAAATAAATTGCTCTTTAGTGGCGGGACCTCAACTTCTGCCATCAACACAGATTTCCTAATAACTTACATATTAGGGATTAGTGGTGTCACTGGTGTGTATACAATAGATATTACTTTTAAGCAATCCAATAGTTAACATTTTTTATTTATATATAAGGTCATAAGGAATACATGCCTATGCAAATTTTTTTCTGGTCACGAAACATTTGTATCTAAAAGTCATAATGAATAGCGACTAATCTGCGTAGGAAGACCCATTTAAGGGAAAAAAAAAAGAATCTAGTGTTTATTTTTTCTATTCACAAAACTAGAACTCAGAACTTGCTTAAAACAGGAAATCAAGCTGCTTGCCCTATGATGTATGATCATAGTTAGCACTATTCATTAAAGAATTATATTGAATTAAATTGGGGACATTCTTCCATACTTTTCTGAATATGGACGGCGAATGAGATATAGTGCAAGACAATAACAATATTTTTTTTAGAAATGCAATAATTACCTATTATGTGATACCAATGTGGCACATCATCTATACAAAAACACATTGCAATGCAAACCCATATTTAGAGGAAATAAGAGTAAAGAGGTATCCAAAGAAAAACAATCCCATCATTCAGTATATAATAACATTTTGTATAATAGTATCTCCATTTTACAAGGCAAACATTCCATTCCAGAAACCATCATCTCTATCTAGCAACAAATAAGTAGTAACTCAAGTTATACAATATACTCAACTTCTAAATGCACAAAAACCAACATTGGTTGATCAAATATATTACATCTCCAAAAAAAAAAAAAATAATAAAAATTGCATTCTTATAACAGGCCTGGGTTTCCAAATGGATTGTTATTTGGAGGGTGAGAAACATGGTTTGTGGGAAATGACCCATATCCTGCATCTCCAAAGGGATTCGCTGGGTTCATAAACACATGTTGCTGTGGCTGTGGCTGTGGCTGAAAAGGTTGGAAGGGACCAAATGGATTTACTTGCTGTTGCCCCATTGCTTCTATTTGGACGTTGGGTGGAGGAGCAATGCTGGTTGATAAAGCAAATGGATCGTGCACTTCAAACGGATTAGGAGCTGATGGTGCACCATAGACGGGTTGCTGGGCAGATCTATATGCTGCTTCATCGTACAAGCTGTTGAGAGTGAGAGAGTCCAGTCCACCAGCCTGTCATTCAATGACCAAAAAATTTGATAGAGTAAACTACATAAGATATCACCATCAAATAATTTCTTAATAATTTAAACTTCATCTGGTAAGCGGATAAATATAAGATGAGAAACTATAATGCTAACTGCATGCAACATTTTTAAGATGATTGAATATTCCCAAGTATAAAACTAAATAGTTAAATATTAGGAATAAGCTCCTCTAAAGTGAACTTAAGTGCAAAGTGAGAAAGTGAGCTTGTATCCACACCTGAGGCGCATCAATATCACAATCTAGTAGTAAATGATTCAAGGGTGGATACACCAACACTTCTCACCTCACACTCAAGCTCACTTTAGAGAAGCTTTTGCCAAAATATTATACCTAAGAAATCCTATGGTACATCAAATTTAGGAAGCAATTAATGAAAACAGTACAAACTAAATTTTTAAAGGGCTTAATCTACTCTACCATGATATAAACTATAAACAATCTAGAAAGGAAGGTCCTACCAGTTGTCTCTCATTGGCTGAAGAAATATCAATACTTGGAGTGGTGACCAGGGCAAGTTCCCACCCATTTGGATCAAAATCTCCTGTTTGGGAAGCGCTTGGGTTGAAAGCTGATGCAGCGCCTAAATGCATGAAAGTCAGATTTCATAAATGAGCAACACAAACCTTGTTAAGTAGCAGAGTTAGAGAAAGAAAACATAAAAGAAAACTCACCATTTTCAGTAGGCACTATGGCGAGGGCAAGAGCATTTCTATCCTCTATTGATGATGCATCAGGTACAGTGTCATTCAATCCCTGCAGCAAGGGCAGGAAATAAGGAAAGTTCTTAAAAAACATTAACTGAGACAGCTTGGGATCCATAAATTTACCAGTAGGTCTCCGGTTTCAAAGTTGTTGTGAGATGGTGGTGGAGGAGGAGGTGCAGGCTCAAAATCGGAGACAACAACATTATCATCAACATGAACTGATGGCTCCTGTTCTTCTACAGATAATTTAGAGTCTTCAATTTCAGTGGCCTCTTCTGGTCTATAAGTCAGAAGCTGTAGGCACAGAACAATAAATTAGTTGTGTCTAGCCAATGTTTAGCAAAACTGTAACAAACCCAAATGATAAAGGTCAACAACACCAATGATCTTTATAAACAGCCAAAATGATCCACTAACCAATGGCTCGCTTGGAACGGTAACGATTCGCGGTGCCTCTCTAATGTACTCTTCCATGGTAGTAAGAAAAGATTGTGGAGGCTAAAAATATCAACAATAAAAACAACGGGAATCATATTAAAAATGAAACATGAAGAACTTGTTAAATCAAAGCATAAATTTGAGGATGCAATTACAAACACGTACCTCTCTTAAGACGGGGAACTGAAAATTCCTAGCAAGTTCCAGTCCTTTGCAAACTTCATAGAAATCAGAGAGACTTGCTGCCTGCAAAAACTTAGGCTTTTGAATACAGGCATCGTGAAATTTAACTGCAAAAGCCTTGTGTTTCAACGCACAAAATATACAAACTGTAAAAATCAATGCAAAATAATCACCTGCTGACCCGCACGTTTATAGGCATCAAGAGCTTTAATAGCTTCATGTCTGGGCATCTCAAAAAACTAAAAGGAAAGCAAAAGATGATCATTTCCCAGAATTAAACAAACATTTTTCATTTAAACTTGATACTCATCACATAGAAAACAATATATGCCAATTTACCTTATCAACAAGATTGATAATGCCATCATTAATAGCACAATAAATCTTAAAGCTCTCTTTCAGTACCTAAAATGAGCAAAAGAAGCAGATCAATAACAAAAGCAAGCAGATTTTTTTTTTTTTTTGTTTTTGCATTCCAAGGTAAAGGCATGCCAGAAGCAACATCGAAGAACAAATAACGAAACTTGTAGATGACCAGCTAATGGAAGTTCACCGGCAGGAATCAAACACAAGACAAGACCTTTAGCTTAGACTGTTATCCTACTAGTAGAACCCACCCTAAGATTAAGAATGCATGTAATATAGTATAATACATTTAAAAACTAGATATGGGGAATACTAACCACAAATATAAGACAAGTTGACCTTTTGCTACACAAATGTATTAGACGGATCAATTCCAACATTATAAAGTAGCAATTGATATCGAGAGGGTGTTTAGATAAACAGGCATAATTTATATTCCCAGTCCACTTTTGATGCCAGAAACATCAGTAAATGGTAGTTGAAGTTTGAAAGTTGTTCTTTCCAAGTCCAATAATTCACTTTTCATTTGTGGTAATAGACAAAAATAGAAAAAAAAAAATTTAGAAAAAAAAGGTTCCACAACTTATAAGATCTACTGATAAAGTTTCAGTAAAACACAGAATCACATAATCTCATCAGTAGTTTCCCAACCTTGTACCATAAGGTCTATGATAGAAAAATATATAATCAACGATACATTTTGAATTTTTCGTACATACAATATACAATCTCTGACCAAGAGGGTGTTTAGATAAACAGACATCATGACATACCAGTGCCAGGGCATATTGTATCACATAGTTGCTAACAGCTGCTCCTTCTGGCTGTAAACACAATCAGTTTGTATTGTTTAAGAAGAAAATATTAACAAAAAACACCATTAAGATAAAATCATTATACCAAATCAATGTGTATAGTAAACTGGTCAAATAAAAAAATATCGGGGATGAAAAATATCACAAAAATCCATATGCTTCACTACGATACCCGGCAACCGACAAGTCGATAGAGCAGCTGCTGCAAAGCAGGTAACTGCTCCAACAGCTCTTCACTATCCAAATCCCTGGTCTTGGTGAGCCCCTGATGAGGAAAAAAAAAACATAGACTTAGCAAAAACAATAACAATTTACAAGAAGAAAATGCAACTCTGAGATAACAACTCCATTTAAGCATATCCACAAGCTGAACAACAAAGAGAAGTTAAATGCAACTCTAACCCTTATCATTGGAGTTCATAGAGCAGTATAAACATTGTTTAATGGAATTACCTTCTCCAGCCCTTGGTCAGGCTTGGGTAGACGCACAGCTTCAATATCATACTTAAGAATACGGAAACATTCAAGCCTTTCTTCCAAGAATAATGCATAAGTTCGTACCCAGGCAGAGCAATCCCAAGCTGCAAGGAAATGAAATGATACGAGCAAACAAATTATCAAGCTAAAGGTAAATGTTGAAACAAACACTTCATTAAAAGAACAAATGTTAAAAATCTCTATTTAGAGCCCAAATAACAGTTGCACAAATAATATATATATTTAAAGATGATAGGGTCAAAAAATTAACCAATTGGGCTAGAATCATCCTTGAAATTAGAAATTTGGAGAATGCGTCCTCTTTGTGAAAAATTCAGAAGTTCTTCTCTAAAAGTAGGATCACCCTCCCTCAATAACCTATGGATGACTATTAATGTTTTCAAAGCTACCTGTAAATAAGACGATGGAAAATGAAACATAAACGTATTAAACAATAAGAGATAAGCTAGCAACCAATGCTAAATTACAAATAAAAATAAATGAATACAAATAATATTCATGACAATGACATTGAATTAGGGCCAAGTGTAAATTCCTTATTTATATAATCCATAAACAACCCGACCTGAAGAACAATAAGTAAAATCAGATACCCAGCTGAGATATCAATAACCAAAACACCTTAAGCAACAACTAACATCAAGTTTGGTATGTGGGAATGGTGATTTGAATCCTTCCTTCAAAAGATTTAGTGTCATCTAGTCCACATACCAAAAATCCTTATCAAATAATTGGATTTTGCAACTCTGAAACTGCATACCATTGAAGCTACCTTAGACAATTTTCCCCTACTTACCTTCGAGTAAAGCCACCATAAAGCAAATTTAACAATGACATATCTTTGTAAACATTCCCTTGCAGACCTGTTTGGAAAGACAAAGCTCCCTCCTAAAGGTTAAATACTTTGTCTGGACTGTTGTTTAACAGGATTAACACAATGACATGCTCCAGATAACCACACCAATTTGTCTCCTAATATGTGCATAATGTGTGGGTCAGATTCCGATAGTGGGCATCATCTCTTTTTACGTTTCTCGGCTGCAAGAATTATGTGGAATAGATTGTTTGGGGTCTTTGATAAGTCATGGATCTGCCCTATGGGCTCGCATACTTTTGTCCTCACTAAATTTAAAGGTTCTGAAACAAGGAAAGATGCCAAAACTCTGTGGCACTGTTTTGCTTTCACTGTTCTTCTAAAGGCGAAAAAAGCATTGGACTCATTCATTTAACAACTTCGAAATCCACATATCTAATATGAAATGCTGTTGAAATTGATAATGAGAAACTATTTACAAGCTATGATGGAATGTAAAGAATAGACAATAGACACTTCAGTAATGCCACAAACACACCAGTCCACCAAGTAAAAAATGAATCCAATCCATTTCCAAGAAAATGCATAGAAGCAAGTACAAATTGAGCACTCATCAAACAAAATCATAATTCCACGTTCCAGATAGCAATCAAACACATAAACTGATAATCGAAGAAGTTATGTAAAATACCGTCCAATTCCGCGTCTTGGCCAACCGGCGGGAAAGGGCATGAATGCAGTAAGCAACATCAGCCCTAGGTCGAATCGCAGAGGTGGCAAACAGAATCTCTACAACAAAACCAAAAAAAAACAAAAGGATCCAACTTTATCACTCTTCAATCAAATAAACAAAACCCCATAATCTCAATTCTCAATCCAAATTATAATAAATAAAGAAATGAATGACTCACTTCTTAGGTGCCTCTCTTTGGGAGGGCATTCAACATGATTGGTAGCCTTGACAATAGCAACATCCAAATCCTAACAATAGAAACAAATCAAAACGACCCCAGATGAGAAAAACCATAAAAATAGAGAAAAGAATGTAAATTTTCTAAAAAAAAAATTAATGGAACCTAAAATTAGAAAAGGGGGGAAAATTAAATTAAAAAAAAATTAAAGATGAAATTTTTACCGCGTAATCGCTATTGACATGGGCAAGACCAACTTTGGTAGAGTCTTTGAGGGCACCGTAGGCTCTTCTCCAAGATTGAAGAGTACCCATTTGATTTGATTTTAGGATATAGGGTTGGGGATGAGAATGAATCGAGGGAAGGGAAGGAGAGAGAAAGTCTGTAAGTGAAGGAAGGAAGAGGAAGAGTGAATAATGAATGAATCAAAAACAAAAACAAAAACAAAAACTGAAAAAGGGATTGGTAGTATTCACTTGAGTTCCGACAACAATGGCTTTTGGCGGCCCCCTCTTTCTCTGTGCACTGCCCCATCATCGGTTTTTCGGTTTCTTTATACGTTAATTTAATTAATTAATTAATAAAAAAAGAAATTGGCTTATTTTTTAATATTTTTTTATTTTTTTATTGTCCAACCGATTTCCTAAGTAGTATCTAGGTACATTTCATATCCGATTCGGATAACATGCCTGACTGCTGCATGTGAGTATCCTAATATGAATTTTTTGCACACACACGAAATCAAACTCTAAACCTTGCTTAAATGAAATTGATCATTCATCTAATGTTTTAATAAATGATATTTTAATTTTTCAATAATTTTTTTTATGGTTATCTTGTTTTTTAATAGATGTATAGCTAGACAAATCCTTATTTTTATACTTATTATATCACATAAAGATAATAAAAAATGATAAAAAAATTTAGTTTGATCTATCACATAAAGATAATAAAAAATGATAAAAAAATTTGTTTCAAACTAAAGTTAAAGTAATTAATGAAAAAATTTAAAAATTGAAAATTTTAAATTGTAATTGGTTAAACAATGCACAATGCATTAAATTAATTATTTGAAAATAGATTGATGTCTTAGACAAATTATTAAATGTATGTCTCCTTAATTTTTATTTTTTACTTTTAAAATTTTTTATCATCCTTACAAAACAAAAAAACACTAATAATCAATAATTAATACTTCATTTGATCCAAATATAAAATTACTAAATATCAAGTGCGTGCATTGCTCAAGTATAATACATATTTTAAATATAAAATAAGCATATTTTTTTTTTCATCTCAAACTTATAAAATTTAAATATGGGAAGATTATATTGAAAATAAATACATTTTTATTCATTTGGTAGTGCCAATAGCCTACCCTATATATAACTTGCTAAAATATTTTGAAAACATATGTTTTTATTTTACTTATTTTTTTCTTATTTTATTTGATTAATATTTTTCTCTCATTTTCATTAGTCACATTTAATAATATTGTGTAATGAAACTTTATTTCATTAGAATTGGGAAACTTTTTTTTATCCCACTTATAAAACATATTTGCTTAACACTTTTTAGAATTTTAATAATAATTATAAGGATAATTTTTAAAAAAAAATGTATATATAACAAATGTTAAGATTCTCAATGTCATTAACAAAATTGAACATTTTTGTTGATAGACGCAAATTTTTATCTTAAGATTTTACATTAAAACTCAGAAAAGTAATGGTTCTTATTTTTTTCTAATCAATGGATATATGCAAAGGACAAATTATCGTTATAAAGAAAACTTGATCCATTAAAGATATCAAATTCCTATAAAAATTTACTTTTTCTAATTTATTTATCATATACAGAAATTGCTTAGGTCAGGAAAAAATGAAAAATGCTTAAAAATAACTAATGTGTCGACAGGCACGGTCTGCTTTCATATTTTCGTATTTTTTGTTCATAATGAATATATTTGTATGTATAGATATAATTATTTACATTTTTTCTACTTTGAATATGATTTCACTTTGAAACAACCCCATAAAAAAATTTGGTTGATAACAACAATCAATGGGAAAGCGTAAAAATATAAAACAGGAAACTTAATGCTATATATTAATAATATAGATATCGGTAATGTGCCTTGTAAGTAGTCGCTCATGCAGCTATGATTGCTCTTGGTTTACTGGTTTTTATTTTTTCCCTCAGAGAAATTTACATTTGAGTTTGAGCATATTTTCATTCGTGTGAATGATATATACGGTTAACACAATTAACATGATATATGATATATTATGTAGCAATTTGTGTTTTTGTGCCGTTATCATTTTGTTAAAAACTGCTGCACAATTTTTTTCTGTGATATATAACTGCTGAACAATTTTTGTAGGGGGTAGTTATTAAAAAAAAATATATAAACAATTTATGGTGGATACCAAAATGAGTCATGCCTTTATAAATAGGTATAAATATTGACAGACACTTCTATGTCTGTCCAGTCTGTCCACCACATTCCTATTATTCTTTTGTGCCTCTATTGTTGTCTTCATTCTCTCGTCCCTCTATTGCTAATGATTTGGATTATTAGGTATTTTTGAGATTTGACAAATTTACATTAGAATATATAAACATCAAAATAATTTGTATATATGAAAAAATTCAATATTAAAAAACAAATATTCACACTACTACAATAATACTATTTGTTTAATAATACTCTTTTAATACTATTATATTTTATAGTTAAATTAATAACTTATATCTTTAATATCATTTTAATCGGGAATTTTTTTTCTATACACACAACATAAATCAATTATTAACATCATGTTTAATTAAGAAATTCATTTAACTATCATGTTGGATTGTTAGTTTTGTGTTGCATTAAAGATATGAGAGTTTAATTTTGCTATCAAATAATGTTAAGGTTGTTTAATAGGGTGGATCATTTTATTCAAAAGTAATTGGTACCAGTGAAAACCATTCTTTTTAAGGATTAATGAAGTCAAAATTCAAATGCCCTTAAATGTTTCACCCAACAACCAACCCAATTTAAGGGCAGGGATGCCGGATAAAAGGCAAAGAAGAAAATTTTATGAATTTTTTAATTCCATTAGAAATTATCATTTTTAAATTTCTATTACTATCACTTTTTTATTAAAAAAAATATTTGTGAAATTTTAATCAATGTATACTAGTCTATTATTACTCTATTAGCAAGAGTATATAATCATTGATTAGCAACGAGGAAGCAATTATGAGGTTGGCCTCACTATGCAATCACAACACAAGTAGCTGTTAAGGGATTGCTGTCTTATACTCCAACTGATTTATATGATCTAACAATCTAGATAAGCTGCCACTATCTGCAGTTCTGTGTTCCCTATGTTTAATAATTTATATTTTTATTTTTTTTAAGTATATTTTCTGAAACAAACGTAAATGGACAACTTCACCAAATTGAGATACATTATTTTTAACTTCGAGTATATAGATTAAATTTGCACAAACCTTGAAATTAACTGAAAGTTTAAAAAAAGTTTTAAATTTTTTTTGCTAAATGCTAATAGTGCCAAGAAGATTTTAGATTCTATCTTGCATTTGTGTAAGTGTATGTATAAAAAAAGATTAAACACATTATTAGTAATGATATTCGCTTTGAGACTTTACAATATTCCTAAAGAGTAGTTTTTCATTGATGAACACGAAAATATTTTGGGAAACCAAAAATTATATACTAATAGTCTAACAGAGCATGAAAAGTAAATTCTAGCTCAAATTTTGTTCTCACTAACTTGCTGGCACTTGCATTAGTTTTGGGGAAGGAAAAAAAAGAAAAAAAGCATACACTTATTATAGATTAAATTTTCCGGATCATTTTAATTTGACTTTTTGAACTTGTATCAAGTTCTTCCATAGACCATAGTCCAATATTTGTGTTTCATTACATTCTTATCCACTGCTAACTAATAAAAAAGTTTAGTGCAATTTCGTTACCCTCTTATAAAGGAGTGGTCGCCAATGACTCTCATTTCCACTCAATCTACAATTCATTTTGTCATTCTCTTTCCACAGAAAGCCATGCAACCCTTGCCATGGAACTGAACTAAGGAAAAGGGATAAGGAACCAAACTCAAAGAACTACAAAGAAAAATGAGCTTCTCATTCAGCCTCCATGCTCCAAAAGCTCTGCCAACTCTTCCAACTACACCACATGGCACTGCTTCTCTCTTTATTGATTCAAATTCAAAACACAAAGCATCTCATTACAACACTAAACCTCCTCAATCACTACATCATGTACTTTGGTTTGATTCTTCCAACCAATTTATTTTGCTCCTTTCATTGAGAAACTTTTTTTTACTTGAATCAATGAATACTCTTTCAGATACTAACTTGCTGCAGCAACCAGAAGCAAAGTGATCATGTCTATCTAAAGAAACCTAGTTTGGCACTGCATATAGGAGCACTCTTAGCCTTAGTGAGATTCTCGAACACAGAAATTCACTTCTTGCTACTTCTTTTGTAATCATTTTAATACAAAGATTTGATTGTGGTTATATTTGAACAGGTTGAGCAGCCAGCATTAGCGGTCACCGGAGAGAATTACCAGCCGGAACTCACATCGGTTTTGATCCAACTGGGAATAGTTCTCTTTCTCTACTTCATCGTGGCACCAGTAAGCTGTTTTCTTTCACAGCCTTTGAAGTCTGCCATTTTGTATTCAACCTGAGAATCTGATATATGTGGAAAAAAATTACAGCCAATAATCATGAACTGGATGAGGATAAGGTGGTACAGAAGAAAGTTTCTGGAGATGTATTTTCAATTCATGTTTGCCTTCATTTTCTTCCCAGGGTGAGAAAGTCTATCTCTACCTTTGTCTAGAGACTACTATTGTAATCACAATTTTCCACATTGGTTAATATCCACTGAGTTCAGGTTCAAACACTTTTTTCTAAGGATGAGTTGGTTCCTTCTTGTTCTGCAGGATTATTCTATGGGCACCATTTCTAAACTTCAGGAAGTTCCCAAGGGATCCATCATTGAAGTATCCTTGGTCTGTACCCGAAGATCTTTCAAAAGTAAGAAATGCATACTCAAAGTACCCATACGCCGAACCTGAAGATTATGACTGGCCTTGAAGATGGATCACTTCACACAACAAATCAGATGTTCAATTGTAATTGAAATTATAATAACATACAGTTCACCCTCATTATTGTGAATGTTGCATATATACCTTTTATGTGTTTTTTATTATAAAATGCATTGTATGAGGATGAGGATCAAATTCATACGTGACACTTGAGATTTTCACTTTCCATGGAATCAGTAAGTGAGGTAGGAATCAATTCACATCAGTGTAATTTTGACACACAGTATTAGTTCACCTAATTTTTTTTAGAAAATACTTTGAACAATTGAAAAAAGTGACTACGATATTGACTATGCAATGCCGAATTGCAGGACACTTAAATGAAAACGTTATCAAACAATAGCAGATAAGTAGCGTCTCTGAAGTAGATAAACATAGCAGGCATGGCAATTGGACGAGATGGGGCGGATTTCTTTCTTCAACGTAACCAACGCCCCCACCAATTATTGGGATGGGTTCAAGGGTGGGTTTGAGGAGGTTGTGGACATCCAGTCAAGCTCAGGGAAACTCATGGGGAACCTGCCTGCTCATGAATAAATCTAAAGATGACACAAACGCAGCTACTCATAATCCATCGATGCTAGTAATGAAAACAATAACATTATCTGCACATGGTAATGAAATCACTTCGTAATAGTAAAAACAAGTTACTCGATTGAAATTAATGACCAGTTTTGCTGCGGGTCAGATATAAAACTCACCCCTGAACCCGATCAATCTGGTTTTCCCTACCAAAATCGTGTTCGGGATTGGGCGGGTGTTCATATGTACGTGTTGTCCTGCAATCCCTAAAGTGTTTACTAGCATCATTACGCCAAAATGAGTCTAGCCAAAAAAAAAAAAAAAAAAAAAAAAAAAAAGCCAGCACCTATCTACTACCGAAAGCAATCATCCATTTCTTACTCTCAATCAAAGTAATCATATTTTCCTGCTTTGTATCGAATATCTAATCGGCTCAACAATATATTTCGAATAAAAAAGAAGATAAAAAATTGAAATCTGAGACAGACAAGGGGCGAAGGGCACAAGACTTGCAGTATTGTCATCAAAATTCCTTTAATTAAATAAAACTAAACCAACTCCAGAATACAGGTGTAGTAACCTCATTGGCACTTTGCCAGAACAGTTAATGTAAAAGCATTAAAGATAACTAAAATTTTAAGACATAACAGAAACAAGAACATCAAATAAATTATAAAATGGTCAAACTAAAGTAAAACCTCAAAGCACTGTTGTCCTCAACTATTCTGTGTCATCCGAACAGGATTTGAACTAAGTTTACAACCTCCCCAATATCTGCATTTTATTATGAGTCAATTGGTCTACTGTACCCATTTTGAATGGGCCGGGCTGATATGAAAATTGCTGTTTGGTGCAACCAACTGCCAATAATGCAGAATATTCTCCAAAGAGTGCTCAAAACTGGGAGTTCAAAAGCACAGAGAGCTTCTTAAAATCCAAATACTCTGCCGCATTGGGAGACAAAGCGACAGCACCAACAGCCAAAGCAAGAACTGTGAAGGTCAAGCATGTCACACACCCATGGCCTCGTGAAACTCTTCCTAAGATCAGCTTAGAATATTTATCTGCATCCTTGAGGAGTGCCTGGCGAGCAGCATCTGTCCCAGTAGCCAATGCTTTCTCATTCTGTGGCCAAAAATAGTTGAATCATTATATACCAACTTTATATACCAACTTTAAGCTACAATATACGCAATTCATGATTGGTAAAAATGATCCCAGATGCAATGAACTGAAAATATAAATACAAATGAGAAACTACCTTTTGCCTAAAATTCCTGAGGGTCTCTCTCAGTGGCTCATAAGGAGACAACTTTGTTGATTGCTGCTTCCAATCATTAGAGAGCTTCTTCAGAACTGCAACACTTGCCTCAACATTGTCCTGATAAACTTTTTCCTGTTCATATACAATAAGCAGTAAGGCTAAATTAGTAAATCTAGTTTCAAGATTACCACATAAAATAAAATATTTTTAAAAAGCAAGCAAATTGTTTTTCTCTTGTTAAAAAATTGTGTTCTGTCCAAACAAATATATATAAGCAAAAACCTTGCATGAACTCAAAAAGTTATGCTTATAGATAGAACAGCTCACCCATTGCTTGTAGCATTCAGTGCTTTGGCCCAGACACCAAATAAAAACACCAGTTGCTTCTTTTGATAACTCCACATTGTCTGAAAATTACAGAGATGTTTTAAAATACACTCAAACACTTATTTTGCCTAATCAAGAAGAAAAACAAACAAAGAAAGCATGAGGTTTCCATACTTTCTCCTGCTGCTTTGATAGCAAAACTGAATATCTGCTGTGAAACTTGTTTCATTGCTTTACTTCCAGGGGAACCACCAAGAGCCACCTCCTTCAGGGTGGGATATATGGCTTCAAATCTTTCAGTAGCCTATATAAAAGCAGCACGTTGACATAAATCTCAAAGGTATAGTGATGTGATCATTCAAATGCAAAAATACCAGAGTGAGTTGAAAATCTACCTTCACTCTAGCTGAAGATGGAGGGAAAGTAACCCGAACCAAAATTTCAAATGCAGAAGGAGGAATCAACCGCTCCCCTTTTCTTACAGCACCATTCACTAAAATAGGCCGTGCTTTAGGGGTAGACAAAATTCTGCAACCAAATCACAGAAAAAATTATAGCAATGACAATAAATATGGTGAGAAAGGGATATGAACTGAAAGCATCAATATTTACATACTTTTCCACCAGCTGCAAAACCAAATCCCTGGATTGAGGGTTACCACTTTTGCTAGTCACTATAGGTAGGAGATTTCGAGCCCAAGCATACAGTCCTACTGAGAGATCTCCAACAGAAGCCTACACAGACAAAAATGCTTCAATATGCATAAGCAAAATGAATGGAAAAGGGAACACTACAGTTCTCCTTTTGAAAAGGTTAAACAGAATATAATTTCTGTATGTCTCAAGTTCTTGAAGGTTATTTTGGCATCTACTACTCACCTGAGCTATCATCCATACAATCACTGTCAGCTTATCTTGCCCTTGATACTTAGTATTCTCCCTCAATGTGGGCAATACAGCAATAAGAGAATCAGGCTTCCGACGCAATACCATTGCTAAAACAATAAATATTGCAACCTGTAGGCAGAGTAGATTCAATGTCAATCTAGAGCTGAAAGATTGGGGGAAAGGAAGAGCATAAATAATCAGAGAAAATCACAATCATGAAATAACCAAGCAGCCATAATCCTATTGCCTTTGGTTGGAAAGGAAATTTTGGATTTTAAAGGAAGGTGTCTTTATTAACTAATCATGCTTAGCAACAAGGTTTTTCACTTGGCCTCTCTTTGGTGTTCAGCATGTGGATTCTTCTGGAGTATCCATTTGAATCCTTGATACTTTTGCAAAGTGAAAAGAGAGTCATTAAGTTTTGATATTTCTATTTGAGCTTAGCTTTGTTCCTGTTTGCTGGGTTGCTTTCTAATTAGTTTTTTGTTAGGAGGATTCCTTATCCTCCCTCTTTCTCTATTCATTCTTGTACTATGATAAAAGTTACTTTTGTTATCCAATTAAAAAAATTCATCACTTTTGCAAATGAAAGGAAGCCTATTATTCAGTATAAGTTACCTGAGATTTTGAAGACACTTGTTGCGCAGCCTTTTTGGAACCCTTGGCAACAGATTGCTGGCTACCCAAATCAGCAAGAATGCTGTCTAAAGACCAAAGCAGAAACGAACTAAGTGCCTCAGGAGAACGTTGGTTAATCCAGTCAGTTGATGTCTTATATACAACATCAGATATGTGAGAAATTGGCACCTGACAAAAGGAAATATTCATCAATAAGTTTCATAGGATAAAATCAGAAAGAAGTACAAAGATTCTGATCAACAAAATAAGCTAGAGTGTTATCGGCAACCGATGTTTACTAAACATGACAGGCAGGCACATAAATAAAAATATTTAAAAACAAAATCAGTGTTTTACTATAAATAATAAAAAAAAATCAGTATTTAAAGATAGACAAGGGTCAAAACATTTAGTTGAAATAATAAACTACTACTTTTGAAAATATACAGTACATTTACATAATCACCCTAATATGCTGTCACTAATCATGTAAATTTCAGGTTCAATGGATGATTGAAACAAAGAAGCTGCAATTGTATGAAGCATAGACAGAACATAGGACACGGATACGACATAACACAGAAATGGGGATATGGCAGATTTTAGAAATCATAGGACACGACATGAAAAGGCTATGGTAGAAGATATAAATATATAACGTTAACATAAAAGCGTAAAAATAAAAAGAAGGGATAATCTTATAAAAGTTAGTATGAGTCATAATAAACTAGTAATTACAAACATAATAAAATACCAATCTTTATCTAATTAATGTGGTATTTTCATCAATAATGGTATAAAAAAAAATTTAAAAAAAATGTAAATATATAAGTATGGACACGTGTCTAAAAGAATCCGTTAAATGTCAGCATGGACACGTGGCTAAAACCGACATGACAACTAACTATACGTATCTGTGCTTCATTATGTATATGCATCAGCAGCATTGCATGTAAACATTAAATAAAAATCCAAGAACACACTTATCAATTGACAGAAAAACGACAAAAGATCTCCATCGTATCTCCAACTTATCCACTCAAATCATTAAATCAAAGCGGAGTTACCAATGATCAATTCTTCACACAAACACAACCTATATCACAGTTGTAACATACATTCACAAGCACCCATGGTTTTAAATTGTGGTCCGGTAATGGAAGACTCCGCAACCGCAATTGCGGATGCACTTTCCCACGCAATTTCAAATTTCCCGCAATTACGTTAAACGCAACGGCCACTTTTTACAAATTTTCAAATTTTCCGAAATTGCAATAAACACAAGGTAACCAGAACGGCAATGACAATCTAAAACAATGCAAGCATCATTCACATCACAAGTTTTTCATCACAAACCACCATCAGCAATAATAAAGCCAAAAAAAAAAAAAAAAAAAAAAAAAAAAAAAAAACAAGAATTTGAAACTCACATCAGCAATCTTAGCCACGGTTGATTCCCTGAACAACTTCACCCAGGGAAACTGCGAACCGCTCACAGCAGAAAATGCACGTCCGAAATAATCCGCGAACCTCATCATCTGTATATCCTGCTGCTTCTCATACGATCCCTATCATGAAAAACGGCAAAAAAAAAAAAAAAGACATAGAATCAATTAATCAAACCAATAAAAAATTCCAAACCAAACGCATCACATCTTCCATGCAACAACAGATCAAACACAAACACAAAGCATAAAAACATTAAAGATTCAATTCAATTCACAGCAATCAAATTTGACCTAATTCGATGCCATACCGATATATCAACTAAAAACGCTCCCAGATCAGCAGCATCGATCTTCGCGGCAGCCTCCGCAACCGTCACCTTAGGTTTCTTCGGCTTCTTAACTTTCACCTTCTTCGCCTCCTCCGCTTTTCCATTCTCCGCATCACGATCCACCTCATCATCCTCGTCATCATCGTACTCACCGCGACGACGCTGCTTCGATCTGAGCGGAGCGTCATCGTCGAATTCGGCATCAGCCGCCCTACGCGCCTCGAGGATTCTCCGGCGACGGTCCTCGGAGTGAAGCTCGAGAGAGCGGAAAACGTCGCCGCCGTTGGAGAGGAGCTTGTCGGAATTCCCGCGCGAATCGGAGGCGTTTTTGGCGTCGTTTGGCTTCTTCTTGTTCTGTCGTTTAGCGTAGGTAACCTTCTGCCAGCCATGGTCAACGTGAGAGGCAGCGTTGTTGTTGGAATCGGGAGCAGAGTGATTGTGATCTTCCATTGTTACGTTGAAAAGGTTTCTTTCTTTCTTTCTATCGGAACGGAAAATAAGAGAGAGAGAGATGGAAATTGGAAAGTGATGGTGGAAGAAAACAAGAGAAAGCCAGAGGAAATTAATTGAAAAGAGAAGTTTTATTAGAAAATGTGAGCTTGTGAAATTGGGCTTGTTCTATGGGTGTAATTACGATAATGCCATGGGGTAGATGTGCGTTACTTACTTATTAAAGAAGCACGTGTTCTATCGAATGGTGTCTCAACGCGTGTATATGTTCTATGTACTGGCGACAAAATTTGGTTTTTTGGATAGGTACTAGTACTGTAGTAGTATTTCATTACATTATCACTTTTACTTTAGATTATTTTAGAAAATACAAGAAAAAAATAGGTTATGTATCCTATATAAAAAAAAAGGATTTTTTTTTTTAAAATTGCTGATTTATACTGTCGTCTCTGGGTTGGTCAAAAGTATCATTTCTTTTTAATCTATAAAGTTTTTTTTTTAAAGATAAAGAAACGTAATTAAATTCACCAACTTCAAAACTTTGTGATTAATATTCTTTTTGTTTTATAAAAATAGTAAAAAATAACAAAATATTTTGTTTTAAATTAAAGTGATTCTTCGTGAATACAGAAAACTCATGTTGTGAGACTCATTTGTCATAATCAGGCACGTGACCCGGATCGGATTCGAACCTATCTAGGTAGTACATGGATAAAATAAAAAGTTAAAACAATTAATGAAAATAATAAAAAAAAATTAAATTTTAAATTGTAATTGGTCGATCAATGCAAAATATATTAGTTTAGTTATTTGATAAATGATTAATGTGTAAAACAGATCATTAAATACATGCATGTCCCTTAAATATAAATTTTTTAAAAAAAAAATATTTATTTGGAGTTGGTAATTACTAGAAAAGAGGAGAAGATAGCTTTTACTTTATTTTTTTGGTGAACAGCTTTTATTAGATTAGATATGAATATTACCATGATAACCTCGCGAGGAGCATGTTAAAACACCCCCCACGTGGGTGTTCCATAGCCAAAGCAGCCAATATATAAGCTTCTCGTAGTTTATTACTCCATAAGTGTTTTTATGTAACGTTGTTTTAGCATTTGATCGATGTATGACCGAGTTAAAAAGTATCATTTTTAAAATCAGTTGTTTATACGACCGAGTTTGAAAGTCTAAAAACAAAAATAAAAAAAAAAACTAACTGTAACGAACGAGTTAAAAAGTCACGTTTAAGTTACAAACGACCGATTTTGTAAGTTAGTTTTTTTTTTTAATGTTGCTCTATAAGTATCATATCAGCTTAGAAAATAAACTTTTGCATACTTGTCTTTGCATAAAGAGACCATAAACAAACTGAAATATTGCACAAAAACTCATAAACAAATTTCATTGCAAAAACTCAATTTCATTACACAAACAAAGAAAGATTGATTCGGTTTGTTCACCAACAAATTTGTTCTCTGCAAAATCAAACTCACATATGAGTACATGCAAGTACTGATTCAATATTCCTTCATATGGAAACATGGAGTTCCATTTTAACTAACAAAATTTCCCTTTTCACATATTAACAATCACTCATAATACTAAAGCATTAACAGAATAGAGTAATAACAACCATACAATATGAAAGGAAAAAAAAAAAATATATATATATATATATATATATAAAAAAGAAACCATAAACCCTTGAAATTGTAACTATCACCATCACATATTCAAAAACATTAAAAAAAATAGTAAAATTAGGTTCCCAAATTCCTAAACATGAAAATTAAGCATTCTCATTCACAATTCACATAATCAATACTAATATCATAAACCTGCAACCATATTAAACCCCAATCAAATGCCTTCCAATTTCATATGAAACAAAAGCATCAACACAAGGATCAAAAGGAGGACTGATTCAGTTTGTTCAAACCCAAAACAGCCACAGCCTGCGCAAGGAGGAGGAGGCGAAGGCGGAGGTCTTGGCTCCGTGGCGAGTACGGATGTGGACGGTAATGACGGTGTCGGTTCAATATTCATGAAGTCCCCAAAATGGCGGTTCGATTCGAACCCCTTGCAGACGTTGGCCACGTGATGAGGAGGCGGCGCTGGTGGCTTCGTTGGTGACCATGAGCGACTATCACGAGAGTGAAGGATGAGGGAGAGAGAGGGCTCGCGATTCTCCACGCCTAGAGAGACAGAACTCGAGATGGAGAAGGAGGAAGGGAAAGAAACGTTTCCCGTTGTTCATATCCGTGCTTGGTGTTCGGATCTGGTGGTGGCGGAAGGAGATGGTGAAGGCAGTGCGGTGGCGATAACGGTGAGAAAGAAGCAGAGAGACTCGCGATGATGAGAGAGAAAGAGAGATAGCTCCAACAAAGTGAGGGAGAAAGCTTGGAAAGAAGAAGAAAAAATTGAGATCGATGGAGATGGGGGCGCCGCGGAAAGAAAAAGTTAATATTTAGGGTTTGCTGGGATGGAGAGTGAATAAATATAAGAATGGGAAATATTTTTAAACTCGATCAAAAATGACCAATCTTAAAATTCAACTTTTATTTACAAAATTGCCACTACATTTCTACTTTTAAACTCGGTCATATAACGACCGATTTTAAAAATCAACGTTTATTTACAAAATTGCCACCACGTTTCTTCTTTTAAACTCGGTCGCAATAACGACTGAGTTAAAAAATCGGTCATACAACGACCAATTTTAAAAATCAACTTTTATTTACAAAATTGTCACCGCATTTCTTCTTTTAAACTCGGTCACAATAACAACCACTTTTTAACTCGGTCATAGCAACGACCGATTTTAAAAATCAAATTTTATTTACAAAATTGCCACCGTGTTATATTTTAGCTCGAATTTATGACAGCCGATTTTAAGCCCCGATTTTAAAACTCTTTTTTCTAGTAGTGTAATCTTAACAAGTGCCTTTAGGATACCTGTTAGCAAGATCTTTTTTATTATTGGAACATTCGTATTTGAAATACTAAATTTAGCATTAAATAAGAAGCATCGAATGCTGTGATTTAATTTTCTTATTTTTAAAAATAGGATTTTTAAATAAAGTTTATGGCATTATCAAAATACTTTATCTATTTCACAATATAAATTTGTTTAGAGAGTTTTTTTTTATAATATAAGTTTTTCTACAAAATCAATACAACATTAATTATAATTTTTATAAATTTCATTATTGACAGGTAATAAGTGAGAAAATAATTATAAAAAGATGACAAAGGACAAAAAAACAAAAAAAATAAAAAATTTAATTTAAAAAAATATATTAATTACATTTCTTAATTTATGTGTAACAATTTTAAAAGACTTATATTGTGAAACAAATAGAACATGGAGTAATTTGACAAAATAAGAATTAAGGCATTAAAAGAGGCCAAGAGGAGTATTAAAAGCTCTAATTTGATTTTATTGCCTTTACAAATATGAGTACTCCCTCCGTCCCATAAGTTAAGTTTTTTTAGGTCATTGCACATAGATTAAAAATTGAGTAAATGATGTACTCCTTCTGGCTCGAATTATTAGCAACAAAAAACATACATATATTGGTTTAAAATATAAACAAAATTAACTAACTTTATTAAATCTTTCCTAAAACATTTCTAGAAAATTGTGATCTTAATTAATTTTTGTTTCATTCCCAATACTACTTTCCTAAAATACCTCTACTTTTTATAAATTTGATAAAATTAAATACAATCAACTAACTTCCTTAAGAAGCGTAAAAATAATTAAATTTTCTTATAATTCGAGCCAGAGGGAGTAAGAATTTAGTATATTTTGACTGAATTAAACTACCCCAATGTAATAACAGGAGAGAGTACTAAAAAATGTATGAAAATTATGTTGAAGAGATATGAAGAAATTGGTGGTGAAAAAGATGATTTAATAAATAAGGGTATGCTTGAAAAAATAAGTATAAATGGGTATTGGGTTTTTAAAAGAACGTACTCTCTCCGTCCTTATATATAAGACCCCTTTGAGAAATTTCACGTCCATTAAGAAAGTTGGTTAATTTAGTTAATGATATTGAAAATGTGAATATTTGATATGTATTTTCAAAATTATTCCTATTAATATTTTTAGAAATCTAAAAAGAGTTAAATAAATAGAATAGGGGTGTTTTTGGAAAGAAGTAATTAATGATCATTAAAATTGGTATATGATCTTATAAATAGGGACAAAATAAAAATGTCAAAGGAGTCTTATATTTAAAAACGAAGGAAAAACAGTAACTTATATGACAAAATAAAATTGTTAAATGAATACTATAACTTATGAAACGAAGGAGTATTAAATAGTTTCTTAAAATACCGACCGCAGTTAATTAGGCAGACATTTTAATTAATCGCATTAGAATAAAAACATAAATCTACTATACTTATATAAAAACATCCATTTTCGAGGCACCGCGTTTGTCGGAGAAATTTTTGAAGCATCATGTTTGTTCGCTTAAGGAATACTAGCACTAAAGCATTTGTAGGTAGATAACATCGTCTTTAATCAAAATTATAATTTAAAATTAAATACATTATGTGTCCAAAATTAATATTTAAAATTAAATAAATTATCTATATGTGGAATATGTTGAATCATTATCCTCATTTTGTTTAAAAAAAATCATTATCCTCAAAAAGATCGATAAACCCAAAGAGATGATGTTTGGGTTCATGATAAACCCAAATATCTTTTTAGTTATCACATATTTCAAACTATAAATATGATGATTTCTCAAGTCATGAAAGTCACCTTCTTCATCATTCTCCTTTTTTTTTTATTGTGGTTCATGAATCATGGTCTCTTCCAATGTGTCACCATATAAGTTGCAATTCCACTGCACGCATTCATCGCCATTGTCAATTTGCATTGGCAGAAGTTTCATCTATAGCAATGAATATATAAGAAAAAGGTAAGTATTATTACATTGTTAAATATTATCTTCCTTTAAAAAATAATTCATCATTTTAAAGGTCATCTCAGTATATCACTGTTCACTATCGTCAACACAATACTGTCTAATTAAATTTTCATAAAATCTTAAATGATGACCACATAATTACAAAGTTCTACAATACTTGCCTTAATAGTAAGGACCACTCTATTCAAAACCTGATATCTAACTGAGTTACACTGCAAAAATAACCAAAGTCAAAGCATGTACTATTATTAATGTGTTGATGGATATAAATAAGCAAATGCCTCTCACTGTTAGAAATTCGGGAAAAAAAAGTTAAATAGATTATTCAAATTTTCCAAATCATTATTCCAACAACATTAAAGTCTCATCATTAATTATATTTAATAAATAAATTAAAATTAAAATTAAAATCCTATAAATAAGTCCCATAATATATTAAAAGATAACAACAACATTAAAAAAAAAGATACAAACTACAGATCCAAAAATAAAAACAGTTAAATTAAATCTAAATCTCTTCCTACTTTTTTTAACCACTTTATCTGAATGTATTGTCGAGATAAATTTATTTTTTTATCACAATAATTAAGAAAAAATAATAATTAATATAAAAAGTTTTATATTAAAAAACAGAGGGATTAATCTATAAAAAAAACTTAGGGATTATTTGGTTAGGATATTCTTTAATAAAAATTTTTGATGCTATCTAATATCCACAAATTACAAATACGAGATAGATTCAATACTTATAAAACATATAAGAACAAAATTTGCATGTCTAATCTAGAAGTTTTCACGTGATCCATGGAGAGATCATAAATCTGTACAGGTTGATGGGTTTGGAGTATACATCATAGCTCACAAAATTCCCTTAATATTTGGCACAACACGTCAACTCTAAAGCTAAACTACAAAAATATATATATATATATTTAAAATTTAAATGATAATTATAATAAAAAAATATAATAAAGGTAGAATATCTTATAAAAATGAGAAATTGTTTTACATAATTTTATATTATTTTATTCCAATATCTTTTTTAAAAAGTAAAACAAATTAAATACTAATAAAGTATAGATTTTTTCAAACATTACAAATAATATGGATATATGATTAAATATAATGATTATCATTTTGTAAAAAGTTTACAATGGATAAATACTTTAGTTGTTATAATCTCTAAAAAAATGTAACAAATTAAAAAACAAAGGTACATACATTTCAAAAATTGAAAAAAAAAAATCATGATGATTAGAACAATTAGGATAAAGATTTTTTAGGATCAAATCTTATGATTAAATTGAGATAAGATAAACGATGAAAAATATCAAAATATTTAAATATGAATAATAATAATAATAATAATAATAAATGTGATAATAATATTAAAAAGATGATAATTTATATTCAAAAAATACAAAATTATCATGTCCCATGAAATAGGAAATATTTTGATTTAGCCTTAAATATACTCATAATACAACATCAAACAAAAAATAAAAAAATAATAATTTTGATTCCCCTCCAATTAATCATAATAAACGTAATAATGGTATATAAAAACGTGTTACTTCATCGATCAATTAAATAAGAAATACATTAATTTAATACTCATCTATACATAAAGAAATATAATATTAAAAATATAAAAAAAAACAGTCGTTATATTCCTTATAAAATGCAATGTGTTAATCAAGACAGTCAAGAATAACAAGTTCAATGTCATCTTCATGTCCTCTAAAATACTGAATATTCTACTTTATCCTTAAATTTACTCATAATACCACCAAACAAAAAAGATATATTTAAATATTATTTACTTTTGATTCTTCAAAATAAAGTTTATAATCATATGAAAATGTTATTTTATTGATTAAATAAATACGGAAAATATCAGATAAAAAGTGTTACTTTTTATTTAAAGTACAAAATTTCTCAACAAACACATTTAAATTATTTATTTTTAAGTGTAGGGTTTGATTTGAGTCTATACCTTTTTGTATAATTTTTTTTATTGTTGTGTAATAGTAATCTTTACTTTAAAATATTTATTATAAAAAAATTAAAATATCAATAATCCGTGCAATGCACGGGGTGAGAGCTAGGAAAAATATAATAAAAATAAGAGTTTGAGATTTGAAGCGCTTTTATATATTCACATTGAAAAAGTAGACCTTCATTTTCTATTTTGGTTGACACAAAAAAAAATAAGTTGGCATTAAATGAAAATATATAATGGTATTTAACTATTTATTATCAAATCAAATAATCAAACCTAGGAGAATTCGTTATGGCATCGCAGGAACAAGTTCATCTTTCTTCTTTTTTTTTCGAAGTGTGGAGGGGAACTTCACGGCCCCGACACCTGGAGCAACATAGGTGGGGTGCTTTCCCAAGGGATGTTATCCACAAGAATTCGAGTCTCTGACCTTATGGTCTTATGGGTTCTCAATAAAACAAGTTCATCTTTGAAGAAGAGCAGATTAATCTCCAGCGTAGTATGAAGATCATTTGGGCCAAGTATAGAGATATTTGCGGCCTCCTAGCAAGAAGAATTCGCTCCCTGTTCACGTTCGGTCCTAACCTATTTCGGATCCTAAGACAAAAAAAAGAATCCGTGACCCTTAATTCATTAAAAAAATTTAAAAAATCAATTAAAAATGTAGTATATATACATATAATCAATTAAAATAATAACATCAATCAATAATAAAACTAATTATTAAAAAAAATAAGATTTGAAATAAAATAAAAAATTATCAAGTAAAGAGGTAATAAAAACTTTTTTTTTTATGTTGGGTTCCAAAGTTAAAGTTAATTACTTCATTTATTTATAAATTAAGTGAGCATATGAAAAAGAAAAATTGAAATTTTATAAAAAAAATAATTGATGATTAAGAGATTTAAAAAACCTTGCAACTATTAATATTTTTTCAAAAATAAATATACTATTAAAAAAATATGGGCCCCCTGAAATGACCGCCCTAGTCGCTCTCCCTGTTCAGGCCGGTACTACCTCAAACGTTAATATCAAATGGAACCGCCCTTCACCGGAGTGGGCAAAACTCAATAGAGATGGATCGGTTGATGCAGAAAATAATAGAGCCACGTGTGGAGGGTTGCTCAAAAATATAATGAGGATGGAGTTTTTCTAGGAGCCTTTGCTGCTAAGCTAGGCCCCATTTCTATTACCCATGCAGAACTTCTGGGAATCTACCATGGCATGCATCCAGCTAGCTCTTGAAAAAGCTAAGGATTCACAAGTAGTTTTGGTAGAAATTAAACTGATTCAATGTGTGCTTTGAAGTTTATTAAGGATGGGTACGGTGCCACTCTTCTCATCCTTATGCAAGTATTGTGAATGCTATAAGAAATATATATAATGCAGCAAGGAACCTTTGCTTTCACGTTGGTCACATTTTAAGAGAAGCCAATTTCGCAGCAGACAAACTCACTAAGTTTGCCCATACCATGCATCAAGATATTATGTTCTTTGAGTCTACTCCAGAGTTTCTAAGTTTTCTAGTATTAGCTGATAACTTAGGGATTTGTTATAGTAGAGGTAGTTAGCCTTTCTGTTTTGCTTGGGCTCTAGCCCCTTCAGTTCATTAAAAAAAAAAAAAAAATCAAATCATCGTATAATAACAAAATGAAGCATTCATCCAAAAATCATTTAGTTAGTGAATAAAATCTCCCAAATTGATTTAGTTTGTGCTTTCCCAAAATCCGAATTAAAATCAGGAATCAAAATATTTTAATTAGGATTACGAAACAAATTTTGTCAAAATGATTCAGTTTGTGATATGATCTACGAAAATTCCATATATAAAACAAAATGATTTAATTTGTAATGACCGGACTTTTGAAACTGGTGTTAGAGATCAGAAGAAATATTTATTTTCACGAATTATGAAACAAAACAAAATGATTCCGCCTCCAAAAATGATTTCGCTACCAAAACCAAAATTATTCCTAAAAAACAAAAGTTAGCCAATGATACTGCCCAAAATTGCTTGTATTATTTACATTTGTACTAGTATTATGTAGATTAGTATATATTTAACAAAGCTTATCAATAAATGAGAAATTTAATCATAATATCAGGTTCTCCATCCTTACCACATGTATGAAAAAAAAAATCAATTAAAAATTAGATTAATTTTGATTATTTGTACATCTCGTAAAGGATTTAGTTGTCCATAAAAAAACACCTTTAATCATTTAAATAAAAGTCATTAAAATAAAAGTTTCTTTTAAAAGATCGAATTCAGTAAAATCAATTAAAAATAAAGTTACTAAACTCAATAGTGTGATATGTTATATGTTATTATTATTTTAACATTCATAATAAAACTTTAGATCAATGAATAAGTATGAAATAAATAATAAATTTAAAAATAACAACTTATGCTTTGGACGAATCACTTACATATATATCATAATTTTACGGGTTCTTCTAAAATGTACTTTTTCACGTTTGTATGCATGAGTTAGAAAATTTTTTTGGTGAACAGAAAAATTATTATTTTAAAAGGTATATATAGACTAAATAAAAGGTTTTTTTTTTTAATTTTTTTAAGGAGACAATAATGTTAACTATAAGAAAAATGATACTGAAGGAGGTGTAGGAGATATAAGGGATGATAAATAGAAAAAGAAGAGAAATAAGTGATTGATGATATAACGTGGAAAAAAAACAAATTGTAAAATTAAAAGAAGATAGTGAGAGTGTAATTAAGAAAAAAAAAGGTGTAAAAGAAAACAAAGATAATGAGAGTGTAAGAATTTTTTTTCGGAAGAATACAATGTTTATACAACCATGATGATGTACATAAATCTCAAAGTTAAAATTTAGAGTAAAATTTTAGAAGGGTTGAATATAGTTATATAGAATTGTAAGAGATGTAAGGTTCGATTCATACTATGTAAATATGGTATTGGTGGGTAACCTGTGAGTGATTTTATAAGCGTTTTTTGAATCTAAATAAGACCTGCTTTGGCTTTGATGATGAGTTTGTGGAACCCAACTCACATAAACTTTATATATATATATATATATATATATATATATAAATAATTAGAGTACAATTTTTTTAAAAAATCAAGTAAGAGAGGAAAGAATCAAAACAAATTTTTAAAATATAGTAATAAAATTTTAAATGGATTTATCATATAGTATCCATCTATAAAAACAATTATAAATACATAGGATATCTCTTAATTAAATAAATCATTAATGGGTGAGATTTCATTACTACTTTTTAATAATTATGAGTGAATTAAATATGGTGAGATGAACAATCATCAATTCAATTACATCCTGTTTCTAGGAAACAATTTGCAAATTAAAAATCTACCTAATTTAAAAAAAAAAAAATCAAAAAATAACTGGGTTTCTTTGTATACAGTATTTTCTCAATTGGTAAAACGAGATACTACTTTATGTATTTGCTGCATATTTCTTCTCTCCCACAAGTCCTAGTGAAGAATGATGAGTCCATCATATAATAACAAAAAGAATGTTAGAGGCTTGGAGTTCTTTGAAGAAATCACTTCATTGCAGTAAAACACATTCCACAGAGGTTCATGATCCAAGTAGGACTAGGCACCATAACAAAAGTAGTGATCATAGAAAAAATAAACAAAGCAACAAAGAGAGTAGTAGTTCAACAACATCTCAAGCAAGCAGAAGTGCTATCCTTAACCCTGTCACGCATGAAATTGTTTTTGATAACAACTCAAAGAAATTTTGCTGTTGTTCTATTCCTCAAAATAATGATGAAGATGGTAGTAAAGGAGTGGAATTAGTCTCTCATAGATCAACAAAGAGAACTATAATTTCAGAGAAGACACATTGTGTTGATTGTGATCAATGTGGTTTCTTCCCATCAAAGCCAAGGGTGCCAAAGGTGAAGATGATGGTGCAAGAATACTCTCCCGAGAATCCAAAATCTATGGAAATTGTTGATGATGAAGATGATATCTCTGTTGAGAATTCAGGTAAGGACCACTGCTACCTTTTTAAATTAGCTCAGTTTTCTAAAGCCAATTGTTCTATGCTTAATTAATTTTATTTAGGTTTTTTTTTTAAATGTTGCTTATCCTTAACACGTTAAGCACGCGTTAAGGATATTTGAAAAAAATATTTTAAATAGAGGGATTGGTTTGTCTAATATCTTATAATATGGTATTTTAAGATTTTTTTTTTTTTTTTAAAATACTTGTTATCGGATCTAAAATGAATTTAATTAACCAAGGAATTTCAGGTCAAAGGCATGGATCCGAGGTGGAGTAGTTGTGTCACAAAAAATGTGAATCCCAAACACCACCTAAAAGATTGAGAATAAGAATCTAAAAAAAATTTTTTTATGAAAAATGATATATCAAAAAATCAAAAACTTTTATATTTAGTTTTTTTTTTTCATAAAAAGTGTACAATTTTTAGTTTTTATTCTCAATCCTAAAAGATACAATTAAGAAAACACACACTAGAAAATTAAAGAGTTTTGATTTTAATCATTATACTTTTTTCATTGATTTAATTTTGGCTCTTCTATTTTCTGAAATTTTGATTTTAGTTCCGTTGTAATTAATATCGATATATAACATGTATAATATTAATTGTCAACATAGTTATTTCTAATGTTAACACGTGATATACAAAAACTAAAACTAAAACCAAAATGTCAAAAAATTAAAGAAATTGAAATAAAAATTTACAACATTTCAAAGAAAAAAAACACATTTAACCCTTTAATGTATGCACCATATATGATGCTCGGCTCTTTTAAATTTTGTTAGCATTGGATTCAAATGTGAGCCAGCTAGTTGCAATCCACTTAATCGTTATAGAGATAAACGAATTGGATGTTAGTAGTTAATTTTATTTTTTTTAATTGAAAGATTTTTTAACCTTATTTGTTTTTTTCTCCTGGAAGTTTTTTACATTTGCATTATTTTGCTCTATAACTAAGTTAATTGAAAACAAAAGGTTTTGTCTTCACACCTATATTTTTGGTTTTACTAGTCTTCAAAATTGCAATAGTGCATATGCATTGAAAAAATTAAAAAGAAAAAAGTGATGCAGACAAAGCTTGAATGGATTACTCCGCGTAAGACAGCCCAGTCGGTGGCTGCAGGGACACTTAGGATTTCCCCTCCCCTAAGTCATGGGTTCTAGTCTCAGACCTCCCATGTAAACAAAAAAAAAAAAAAAAAAGCTTGAATGGATTATAGTGTGTTTGGTTTCACGCCCGGACTCAAAAGTGTGAAATAAGCTTAGTGTGATATGATCTCATTTCTTGTCATAATATCTTCATCTCATAATGATTTTTTGTTTTTTTAACATTTACTTCATACAATTTTAATAATATTTATTTAAGATACGAATTACTGTAAGTTACACTAATGTATGGGGAATTTATGTAAAAATATTTAATACTTAATAGAATATATATATATATATATATATATATATATATATATATATATATATATATATATATATAAAAGGCTAAACATGAAATCTCAACATATATGTACATAAATTTGCAGTAATCCTACTCCATAAAGAAGATTCATCTTGGCAGATTATAGAAAAGTTATGCCAAACAAGCTGCTATACAAATTCTGCTAGCAATGCAACAGATATTGAATGTGTCTTGAAAGTCCATAACCATCACAAATCATTTTCCTGCTTTGAAGAGTGTAGAGAAATTGCAAGGACCAATGCTGAAAAGCTACAAGATAAGTTCCCTGCTACAAGATGCTTGGCTGATGGAAATGAGCTCTTGAGGTTTCATGGTACAACCATTGCATGCTCTCTTGGTATGAATAACAATGATGGCTCTTCTTCTCCTACTACTACTAGCCTCTGCACTCTTGACCAATGTGGTTTGTGTCAAATTTTGAGGCATGGTTTTTCCACCACAAACCAAAAATGGGTTTTCACTACTTCTACAAGTGAGAAAGCTTATGATTTCATTGACTTATTATCATCTGATGAATTGTCAATGAGGAAGGGTGTTATAGTGTGCAGAGTAATAGCTGGGAGAATCCATAATCCTCTACAGGAGAATGAGGAAATTACAAGTGATTCAGGGTTTGATACTTTGGTCAAGAAAATAAGTGCTGAATCAGATATTGAAGAGCTCTATGTTTTAAATCCTAGAGCTATCCTCCCTTGCTTTGTGGTAATCTACAAATCGTGAAAGTTTAAAGATTTTAGGCAAAGTTTTAGAATTATAGTTTTCAACATAGATTTCTTACATTGGAAATATAGTTCTTAAGTCAGGCGTCTAAATGATATTTTACAGCTTCACAAACCTAATAAAATGCATATTTGGAAACACCAAAATCTCTTTTTCTATTTTATCATCAACCCTAAGTTATGTTTTTATAAGACCAAAATGTCAACCAAATGCTCCTCATGTGATGGAGCTCTCCTAAGAAAATTACAAAAATGGAAACAGACTTGTCATGCTATCGATCCTATCGATATTTGTAATTAAAAAAATATGGGGAAAAATAAAAACTATCTCTTGACACACTTTTTTCATACTAATACATTAATATGTTAAAAAATTGAAAAAAAAGCCGTACTATTATCTTTTTTTATTTTTGGTAAATAAAAAATTTTATCACCAACGAACAAAATTTAACACAATGTTCAAATAGCATCAGTCAATTGCTCCCTACTAGGTAGATTTCAATCAATTCAAGCTAGGAAAAATAATCAATCAACCTCTAATAACATGTAAACAATGGAACTATGAAAATGATTGAAATTAAGAACTAATCTAAATCTCAATGCTAACTCCCTCCTTATTAGTTTATAGACTTGAGATATTGCAAGCTACTTGCCTTGAAAGCATCGTCGATTCCTTTCAAGCCATATGTTATACAACAAACTAGCATAAGCCGCATAGATCATCTTCCTCCTGTGTTTGTTGCTAGCAAACGCAAACTGCAACCAATGAGTCCAGTTTTGAAACTTTGTATAATACTGGTCCAAGCCCAGCCAATTGCAAACCATAGTAACAATAGCCTCGCTCCAAGGACAAGAGAAGAATAAGTGTTGGACTGTTTCAGGATCTCTATGACAAAGCAAACATGTTTGATCAATCTGCATATACAGTCCAATTCTATCCTTAGTCTTCAATCTATTATGAATCATTAGCCAGACTATGAAGCAGTGTTTAGACACATAAATCGAATTCTAGACAAAATGATGCAGAACAAAGGTTTCTTGAGGACCAAGCATCCAAGAATAGCCAGATTTCATAGAATATATACCTGCAGAATTGCCTCTCCACTGATTCCTAGCAAAACCAGAACATAACTTGTCCCTGTCCTTGATTATCTGCTTCCAATGCCAGCCATCAGTGATCTTCACTTCATAATTCCAAAGATCATGTCCCTTTAAATAAATGGAGTCAATCCATCTGATCCAAAGAGAATTCGGTTTAGTTAGGATCTGCCATACTTGTTTTCCCACAGCAGCTTGATTCCATATGCAGCCATTCTTGGATCCAAGCCCACCATGCTTCCTGCTCTTGCATAGCTGGTTCCAAGCAATCACAAAATGATTACTGCCCCATAAGAATTCTCTACATTTCCTTTCAATAGCCTGAATAGTAGCCTTAGGCAAAATGAATACAGATGCCCAATAAGAATGCAGAGTGAGTAATACAAAATTGATCAATAAGCATCTGCCTTGAAAGGACAAGTGCCTAGAAGTCCAAGATGTGATTCATTGGGTACTAAACATAGAGAAGTAGTCCCTAGCTTAGAGTCGACAAAAAAGCATGACACGACCGGGCTGACTCGAATAAGCACGGCAAAATATCGGGTTTGGGCAACAATTTTGGAGCACAAATTATACTCGTGTTTTTTTAGTACGGCCTGCAAAAGCATGAAACACAACCGGACTTTTGTCGGGCTAACACGGCACGACACGCTGACACTATACCATGCTTATTTAAAAAATTTCTTATACTCATGCTTATTTATATTTTTAATTTGTTGAAATTTTTTGCGGAAACTGGAAAGAAAAAGAAAGGATCCACTAATCCATTACACTATACCATGCTTATTACTAATACATATACGTCATTTAATACATATAACTAATGTTACTACCAATTATCAGATATTATCATACGTGTGTGTGGGTATATATATATATTTTTTTAAATGATTGCCGGGTAGACACGCAAAAACACAAAACACGCACAGTGCGGACCTAAAAACCATTTTAAAAGTACGATTTTAGGCTTGTTTTTTAGGCACGATATAGTCAAAGCCCGAACCCAAATCGGGCGAACACGAGCACGGTCCAATAACATGTATTGCCACCTCTACCCTAGCCCCACATTTTAGTCTCTAGCCCCATATTTTTTTATGGGGTTTAGTCATAATATTTTCTGACACTTTTGAATCGAAAAATGTATTTTTTTCGATTACTTCTTTACTAAAACATGTATTTTTAAAGTTGAAAGATGCAATTTTTTATTTGAGAATGTTGGAAAACATTCAGACTAAACTCCATAAAAAACAGGGGGCTAAAGACTAAAATATGATATTGGGAACTAAATATTAAAAAAACAGCAAAATGGTTTAAAATAGAGGTGCACGAACCCGGGTTCTTCGACCCGGTCCGTCAAAATTCAAAAGTAAAACCCTCCCCGAATACGTAAAACGCTCACCTCTCTTGCAGTTGCGTCTCTCACACAGACAGCAGCATCCCCTTTCCTTTTATTTTATTTTTTGATTTTCTGATTTCACAAGCACAGCCACGTCACCCTCCTCCAACCCCCTTCCTTCCTCCCTCACCGAAACCCGATGCTCTCTCTAAGATTTTCAGATTTCTGATTATAATCACATGTTACTTTGATTTAAATTGCTTGTTTTGATTTTAACCAAACACAAAATAATAGCTTCTGCTTTATTTATACTATACTATACTGAATTTTGATTGTAATACAAGCACAGTAGGGAGTGTTGTTAAGATAGAGGATGAAGGACTTTTTGCTTGTGTTACTGCTCTTAATTTGTGGAGATATAGGGTAAGTGGCATTTTATTATATATCATGTGTTCCCTGCTCTATTTCTCTCCCTTCCTTTTGGCTAGTCATATATTATCGCCACCTTTACTATGCTATCCGGTCACTTGACATCACTCACATCCATTTCTTGTTTAAAGTTCCACTGACCTAAATAATAATCATCCTTGTATTCTGATTATAAGAAATGAAATCACTCTCTGTTGGCAATGTGCAAATTTTGGAGGAACAAGCATGTGACGTTGGTCTCCTGGTATCACAGCGTGTAGTGAACCTTCCTCCCCAGCTTTTGCCACCACTTTATAATGCCCTTTTCGATGAAGTGTCATGGGCCACAGAAGATGAGGTTAGGTGTCGGTAGTATCTAATGGGTGAGGGTGTTAAACGTGTTTCTATTAGACTGCTGTTGACTAGTTTTCTCTTAAAACTTATATTGTTTTGGTTTACATTTATCAGCCAACAGAGGACCTCCGGAATTCCTTCAAGTTCAAGCATTATGTAATACTTAGCAAAATTTACAAAGTATGTATGCTGTAGCATATTCTTTTCGTTCATTATCCTCTTATTGATTTCTCAACATTTTATGGCCAAAGATCATTTTTTTCTCTTCCAATTTCATTGTTTCATGATGTTTTGCTTCTTTCCTGGGTGTAAAATGCAGCACAAGAATGTAGAACAGAAAAGAAAAGTGAGCAATGATAGTGATGAGGCAATAATATATATAAAGCCTGAGGATGAAATTTTTCAGAAGGTATTGATACTTTGGTGGCATCATTGTGCATTCTTTTGCCTCTGGTTACTGATTATTTTCCAAAATAATTTTCAGTTAAGCTCACGGTCCTTCATTTTTCCATTGCAAACTCAGCAGCCTGCACCTCATGAGGCAAGTCTTTTGATTCTTAAATCTCGATTTATTATTACCATGATGCTATACTTTTTGTTTTACCAGGTATCCTCCCATCCTATTACCATTTTAGAAGGCTAATCCTTCGGGCTTAGTCAGGCTTGCCTTCTCAACTAGTGTTCTTTCCAAGGATCAAACATTGGTTCTCCCCTCGGATGGTAGGGTGTCTCTATCACTATGCCAACACCCTTGTTGGTTCATGGTGCTATATTACAATACATAGTGCTAAAGTCCCATCTCTGTTTCTGATAGCACTTTTTCACCGAAGTTTCTTTTTTTTTTTTGTCCGTCTTTGGTTTTTCTGTGTTATTGGGCAGGCTTGGTTGTTCAAGGGAAAGGAAGGATTGTGAGACATCATTGGAAAAGTGGTTACATCGATTTAACACGATAAGATTGATTAGCTGATACCTTTTTCCCCTGCCATAGAAATAGAATAACATCAGTTTTAGGCAGACTGCTTTTAAGCTTTAGTTTGCCAAGTTTAGTCTAAATGAATAAGGATTTCTGTTTCAATTAAGGATTAGATGGCATTGTGGTTACAATTTAAAACGGATCAAAATATGGAATACAAGCCAAAAAGAAAGACCAAATCCATTTACTAGTTACGGTTTATTATTGAGGTTAATTTTTTTTTAGCACATTTAAGATTTTAATAGATCGGGATTCTGGAATGTCCTTCAACTATAGTTTCTTGCTCAAATTTGATGCTGTACAAGTTTAGTGCAATCTATTTTATCAATGATTCTGAACTATATATTCATGTTTCTGCTTATACAGCTGAAGAATTACAGGCCAATGGGACTAGTTATGGCTGTTGAGGCAGACAAAATTCCAAAGTTCCGTCAAGAATTGGTTACTTTAATAAGTGAAACATGAAAACAACCAGAAGGTTCCTGAATACTGTATTATGTGATAGAATCTTGATAGTAATACTTTTCTGAAGCTTGTCAAGTGCTCAATATTTGAACCTCATCTTTGTTTTCTTTTCATGTGTTTGAATTACCAAATTTTGATTGAATTTTTATTTATATGATTCTTTTTGTTCTGCAATAACTATTGTAACGACACTTGTTTTAGTTTTTTTCACTGCTTTCCGGGGTTTACACTGTGCATGCTTAGTTTGTCACATTGCATTATGAATATTGAATACCATCCTATTCGGTCATTAGTGTACAGTGAATGCTGGGAAATTAAAATTCAACAAATTTTCATTTTGTTGATTGGTCAAGTGTCAGAGTCAGACTAAGATACACTTGCACGGTCTGTTTGATTTGTTAGAAAAAAAAATGAAGGACATGATAACACAACCATTTGCTCTATGTTTGATTTGAAACATGGTTGTGGGAAAGCACAAAAAAGTGGACGTGGGACCGGACTAATTACATGCCATTGAGAGGGGGTTTACCTTTACCAGGTAGATGAGGAAGGATATGGGGAATGAGTAATTATTCATAAAATTTTGAGAGGATAGGTGTGGGGGATGGATAGTACACTGCTCTGTAATCCTTTCGACATTTTTAATTGATAACATGCTAATATATTCCTCACTAGCTTTAAACATAATTTACATATCTATTCTTAAGACATGTATTTTACATTGACTAATATTGCTTAGGGAGAAATTGTTTTAACATTATAATTGTTCAATTTGTTATATGGAATGCTTGAATTTTTTTTTTTAAAAGAATTATAGAGAGTAAAAGCGGTATTCTAAGAAGATTTAATGTTAAATTTCATCCTTTGAAGATGTTTTGATTAGTTATGTTGGATAAGTGATAATGGGTACTACCGTGTACGTGTATGGGTATACATGTATCCATCAAGCATGAGGACAGGTGTTAAGATTATTCCCCAGGCGTGTATGAGGACTGGACGGTCATTGGTACATTTGTATGAGAATGGATATTATAATACTCTATCCAAACCTTATTTTTACTGCAACTACAAGCTTTTTAGCTCAAATGAAAAACAATTCCGAACTATTTAAATTTAAGAGGATTAGGCCTTTCACCAAAGAAAAAAAAAAGCAGTCATATTACATATTGTATTTAACTGGCTTAACCAACTATAACTAACTAAAGGGTTAAGTTAGTGAAATACATTCTGTAATAAGTCAAGGGGAGTAGGACATGTATGATTGAAAGGTAAAATATCGGACCTGGACTAGCTGCTGCAGTCACTACAATTAGCTAATCTAGCCCTTCATTCCTTTTTACTTTTATTTTCAATTTTCATTATGCTTCAAAATGAATAATTTCTAATTTTGGGATTGCATGCAGACAAAGATTCAAATCCTAAAATAAGCAAGTGAACTGCACAAATCACTAAGCCATCCCAACTTCATAGCTAAAGTATAAAAAACTATTTAAAACTTCAGTGTCAATTTTCATATAAGTACGCCTTTGGTTTCATAGAGAAAAATCATGTTGGGTATCACACCTTTGAAATGAAGCAAATGTGAGTAACTTTTAGTACTTCTTAGAATCAATTTTAAAAAAACACAATGTGTATCCAACTATGCATTAAATATTTTATAGTTTAACAGTATATTTGCCGGAGCTTAGATGATAAACTTATGGCTCATGACTTATGGAATAAGCTTCTTTTATAATTGAAACATGCGTGGGTGACCTAAGTCATAAGTATTTTTTTTTTTAAAAAAAAAAAAAAACTGTTTCTTCCTTTTAATTAGGTATCCTATGGATAAAGCTACGAGATTAGCCATTGGGTGAGGTTGGAGATTAGTTAGGTAAAGATATTTTCATGATAATACCTCCAAGATATAAACCTTAGATCTTAAGGGCAATGTTTGTCTTAAAGCTCAATCAATAAAAGTTCATTGAAGGTTTATTTAAATGTCAAATACCAATATTTTTGAAATTAAGGTTGATAAATTTGAAAATTTGTTGAAATTCTATCTAAATTAAACCGATGTAGGAGCTTTTTTTTTTCTTCATTAAATGAGCTTATTGACTAACTTATAGACTTAATTATGTCAGAAGTCCCTGAAGTTTGGGGTACTTTTTCCAGATACACTTATTCTTTTTTCTTTTTTTCCAATGTCTGACTCTCGAAGTTACTTCTGGATTTGTCATACACCCCTACTACCAATTCTGACTAATTCTGCTGACATGTAACCTCAGAATCCTAGTTAGACGCAGGAGGTTGGTCATGTGGTGTCGCATGATGTCATACGGGCGAAGATGCCCTCTCTCTTCAATCATTTTTTTCTTTTTTTTATTTAACTAAAAATATAAAATATTAAGTTTTTTAGTTTTTAATTTTTTTAAAAAATGGGATCTTCGCTCATGTGGCACCATGTGCCTAACTACCTGTGTCTGATTAGGATTCCGATGTTACATGTCAGTAAAATTGGTCAGAATTGGTAGTAGGGGTATATGACAAACCCAAAAGTAAACTTCGAGGAGTCAAACATTGAAAAAAAAAATAAAAATATCTGGCAAAAATACCCCAAACTTCAGAAACCTATCATATAATTAAGCCTAACTTATATTCCCCTTCATGTCTTGATGTTTTTGTATGAAGCATCTTCTTATGCAAACTTTACACATTATCCAACTTTTCTTTACCATTTCATCACATTTTGAGAAGTTGAGGTTTTTATTTATTTTGAGTGAAGGACCAATTTGCTCCCTCAAATTTTCCAACTTGGACACTTTAGTCCCTCAAGAATTATAATTCACTTTTTGTCCTTAAAAAATTTAAAAAAAAATACCACTTTAGTCCCTATTTTAATTTTATTTTGTTAACTACCGTCACTATTTCCATTGACGAAGTAGCTTACGTGGTCGTTACATGGCATATGAGTGGTGGGGTGTAACATTAAAACGACGTTGTTGCCTTCTTCAACTGAAAATTAAAAAAAAACCCAATTAAGTCCCTAAAGAATTAAATTGTACCAACTAAATCCCTAAATAAATTGACAAAGTACCAAATTGATCCACAAAAGTAAGAAAATGGACCAACATCACTGGTAATCTCCTTGCTGCAGATTTAGTCACAGGTCCTACATGGGGCTCACTTGAAACATTGCTAACATGCTACATTCTAGTGAGTCCCATGTATGACCTGTGACTAGATCTTGCAGCAAGGAGATTATCGGTGCTCTTGGTGCATTTTCTGACTTTTGTGGATCAATTTGGTACTTTGTCAATCTATTTAGGGATTTAGTTTGTACAATTTAATTCTTTAGGGACTTAGTAATTGGGTTTTTTACTTTTCAGTTGAAGAAAGCAACTACGTCGTTTTAATGTTAGACCCCAGTCATATGTCAAGTAACAACCATAAAAGCTATTCCGTCAACGGAAACAGTGACGGTAGTTAACGAAATGAAAACAGAAACTAAAGTGGTATTTTTTAAATTCTTTAGGAACAAAAAGTGAATTATAATTCTTGAGGGATCAAAGTGATCATTCACTCATTTATTTTTAAAGTTTTTTAAACTTCATGTATAACTTTATCTTTTCACATATAGGGATGGATTCGCATCTTAAAATTTGAAGGGTTGCTATATATGTTTCATCTTCAAATTTCAAAAGAAAATGTCTCTTATCTCTTCATACAGGAAGGATCAATCTCTTTAATGTCAAAATAATAATAAAAAAAGCAAAAAGCATATGGGGATGTAGCTCAGATGGTAGAGCGCTCGCTTAGCATGCGAGAGGTACGGGGATCGATACCCCGCATCTCCATTTTTACCCAACATAGCAACTATGTACCAAAAATTTTCGACCAGTGTGTATCATCTTTATCCCTTTCAGTACATACAAGTTATGTTTTGTTTTCTGATCCATACAAAGTAATAAGTAATCCAACATGAGCCGAATAACATAATGTTCGAGTCTTAGATGAACTCAAGTATTCAACAACTACAAATTAGAATTTAATTAAATTGAAAGTACAAGTTGGTGACCAATATATTGTTTGTTTTCACTTTTCTATGAGTCAAACTGTCCCCAACAGTCCAACCGTTACTCATATATACTCCAGTTAGGGATGGCAATGGGGCGGGGGTACTTTCCCATTCCCCATCCTCGGGTCTCATTCCTCCCCCATCCCCAAACCCCATCTCGGGTAGAAATTGTTCCCCATTTCCCACGGTCCCCACGGGGTCCCCAAACATACGCGATTTTTTTAAAAAAAAAATCGTAACTTCCATTTGAATCGTCATAAAAATGCAATTTTGACAAAAGCAAACAAAGATAATCAGTTACAAGTAAATCAAAAATTAAAGAACTAAACTCCAAAATAGAGCTACATTAACAGAGAGAAAAAGAAGAAGAAAGGTAACAACATTAACCACACACCTGAGAGGCTGAGATGGCAACGGTGGGTGACGGACTGGCGGAACAGTGACGAGCTGAGAAGAATTGAGAAGAACAGTGGCGGAACAGTGAGGAGTCGCGATAGGAAGAATTGAGAAGAGAAAGGGGCGGCGTGGTCTGGGCGGAGGCCGGAGGAGTCGCACGGTGAAGGAGGACTGAGAAGAGAAAGGTGAGGCGGAAGAGTGAATCAGCACGGTGAAGGAGAAGAAGAAATTAGGGATTTAGTTGAAAGTGGAATGGGCGAATGGCTGCTGCAGTGCTGGTATGTAGTTGAAATTAGGGTTGAAAGGTGAAATTACCATAAAAACCAATTCTTTTAATTACAAAAAATTTAAAAACTAAGGGTGTATATGTAAAATAGGCGGGGAACGGGGCCCCGCGGGGACGGGGGGACCTATCCCATTTTCCGCCCCGAAATCTGTACGGGGGAAAAATTCCCCCCATCCCCGACCCCAACGGGGAAAAATCCCCGAAATCGGGGACCCGAACGGGGTGTTCCCCGCGAGGATCCCCGAATGGCGTTCCCCATTGCCACCCCTAACTCCAGTAGTCAAAATGATAAAAAATATGAATACTTTTGGAAAATTGTATTGAGAATGGAAGAAAAATTAAATGAGATCATTACTTCCTTAAAATATTTTATGAATAATTATATTAATAATAGAAAATTGGTTAATTTTTTCTTATATTTGGAACCAAAAAATGTATGCACCTTTTTTCTTATAATAGATACAAGACGGAATAACTAACTGGTGCTGTTATATTCCTTAACCAAGATCTGATTCATCACTTTCTCGATCTTCTCCTTTCATTATACTCCATTGATATTTTAATTGATCAGCTCTTCGAGCTTGCTACCACGCACCCTTTTGCTCACCATATCTTGATAACAAAAGACAAACAATAATTAAGCATTCAAATAATATTCAAAATCAACATCACTTACCACCTTTAATATTAAGTTTAATCCTAAATTGCTCCCCAACATGTATGTACTGAAATTTTGGTCATTGCATTCTCATCAATGTTGCAAAAGGAGAAAGGTTTCGTCGTTAAAGTTGCTTATATAGGGTTTTTCTATCTTATGCATCTCATGCTTATGATAAAAGAACATAAATAATCAAATTGTATTGGAAACTAAATAATAATTTATTAAATGTTTCAATTTTCAACAAACACTTACTTTTCAATGGATAATTAATCTATACACCCATGTATAGAATAAGATAATATACTCCTTTCGGTCTCATTTATAAGCAAAAAAGACAATTCACTAATATAAGCAAAAACTAACTCACTTTCTATTTCCAATACAATCATTTCTAAAATATCCTCATAATGTGGTTGAGTCATTTAATTTTTGTTTCATTTCCAATGTAAATTTACTAAAGTAATCTTTTTTTTTATAAATTTGATAAAATTAAATACACTCAACTAACTTCCTTAATAAGTGGGAAGTTAGTTATTTTTGCTTAAAAATGAGACCGGATGGAGTATTTTTTTAATTAATTAGGTATCTCAATTTCCAATAAAATTTTACTTCTTAAAGTATAATTGACCCCTTAACCAGATGCTAGGGGTGTAACGGTCCGGTCCGATCTTTAATGGACATTAAAGACCGGACCAATTAAATTAACATGGTTTGGTCTAGTTTGGTCCAGATATTTTTTATGTACAAAGCTAAATATTTTTTAGACCGATCCGGTCTATTTAACACATAGCTAAATACTGTACTCAACAATTAGCAAAAAAATATTTTAAAAAAATTGCTATAAAAATAAAACCCCTATTACACATCACGTGTTGCATGTTTTGGAAAAAAAAATATATTTTGTATTTCATAGAATACCATAATTGAACACATTTTTAATATGATTATCACATTTATTATCGGATATTTCTTATTTAGTTGATTGATAAATTAATTTTTTTTATTATGATTGTTATAATAAAAATGATGAATGTTTAGATATATATTTATGTTAAGATTTGAATTTTTTATTTTTTAGATTGAGCAAGAAAAATATTGTAGTTATGTCGGTATGAAAAAATTTCAATCGAAATGTTTTTTTAATTGTATTTGTTATTATTTTCATTTTAGATTAATTCAAAAAATTTCACGAATTCTCCAAAATAAGAAATAGCAACACAAATAAATAAAAAAAGTACACAATTAAAAAAAATAATACATCTCTCATCCAAGAAATGTCCTTATTTTTACATACATTTTTATTTGAGATGGTTTCTTCTATTTTTGACCTTTCAGGAAAAACATATCAATTATCAAAGGTGATTCACTAATGCTGTGGTGTTCTCTTTAATTCACAAAAATCAATATGAAATTAGAATAGCAAAACATGCGCATTGATGAAAACAGTCCAAATTTAGGTGAGAAAGATTAAAATCTTTAGTTCTAAAAACAATAGAAAATAGTAAAGGATGAGAGAAATAACATAATGAAAAATGTGAGCAACTGAGCATAGTAATTTTTGTTAAAAAAATTAAAATAGATGAAAGGAAAATACAAAAAAGATTGGACGAAAAAATGATGATGCAAAGCTTTTAAATGTGTATATAGCAAATAATAAATCAATATGTATTTAATTTGTATTTATCCAAAACGAATAACAAATTTTACAATTTTAATTTGTATTTATCGAAAATAAATAATCTATTTATCTATTATCTATTTAATTTCAAAATTATAATACATTGGTTGGGGATGATTATTTGGAAAACTTGAATAATCTATTTAATTTCAAATTGTAATTTTTTGGGGTGAGATAATCATTATTTACCTACAATCGCTCTGGTACAAGGAAACATTCAACGCCAAACATGATGGCTCGAAAATTTCAACGACAAGCGTGGTGCTCGAAAATACGTTTTTTATAATGATTTTTTGTTGAGGATAATGATTTTTTTTTTTATAAATTGAGGATAATGATTTCATATGCCGATAATGATATGAAAAACTTGAATAATTTATTTAATTTTAAATTATAATTTTGGTTGGAGATAATGATTATCTATCGATAATCGCTTTGGTGCAAGAAAAACTTTAATAACAAATGTGATGACTCAAAAATTTCAACGACAAACGTGATGGCTCGAATAGACGTCTTTTCATAGTAAATAATATATTAATTTGTTGTCATTAATTAAATGTATTTTTGTAATAACATGACCACTAGTTTAAATAGGAGAATGTGAAGCCCATTGTTTTTTTTAAGCTTTCAATTTCATTTTTTTAAATATTGAGAGATTAACCTTTTAATAATTTTTTAAACAAATATTAATAATTATAACGGGGAGAAATATATTATAAAGGGAAAAGTTCATAAGGACCCCCTCAAGTTTACATCTTTTGCAAAGAGCCACCACAAACTATTTTTTCTTACTATTTGCTCCTTAAACTATTGCTATTAGTGAAATTAACCCTTCCATTAAGTTAGCATTACCTTTCAATGGTAAACAAATTTTAATGTTGATTTTGTTTTGATTACAGTCCTTAAATCTTTATAAATTCGATTTATTTATTTATTTATTTTTATTTTAGCTATCAAGATTGCGTCCTCTCTTCTCAGCCATATAGAACGAGTAAATCTATATCTTTATCATCATTTCCTTTATCTTCTGAGAAGGTTCATAAGTTGTGGTTGTCCCCAATTCTCTTTCTTTTTCACCTTCAAACTTAGGAGGCACAAAGATAAGAAAGTGGCTATCACTAGCTGGCTTTAGGCACTTTTCCTATGTAGTGCATAAAATCTAAGTTCTGCAAAGCTTGCTATCACGAATTTTAGTCACCTCAAGCAATTCTTTTAATTCATAACAAGATCAAAGAGCAATTGGATTTTAGAACCCCTAAAAGTGATTGAAATTATGGCTGAAATTAACGGTTACATTCACTTACCATTAATAAGATAACAATAACATAACAAAGGGATTAATTTTAGTAATAGCACAAGTTTAAGGAGTAATTAGGAAGAAAAAATAGTTCGTGATGCCTCTTTTCAAAAGGTGTAAAGTTGAGGGGGTCTCTATCCTCTTTTCCCTATTATAAATGACTTTTAAAACAGGAAATGAAAAGTTGATTAATATAGTTTGTTTGCCTTGCGCAAACATTTCTTGTTTTAATTAAATAGTTTTCATTTTCAGCAAACCAAAATTTAGGAAACATGTTTTGTTTTGTTTGGTTTGCAATTTTCTTTTTTATTTTAAAACAATAACAATGAAAATGTGTTTGGTTTGAGCATTTAAAAAACTTTTTTTTGTATTTTTTAAATTAAAATATATTTAACTATGTACATTTTCCTTAAAAAAACTATGTATATATTAATAGATAAGCATCCATTTTTAATAATATAAAAAAGGCTTATTTATGCTTTTGGTCCCTAAAAGTTCGGCGTGTTTTGATTTTAGTCCCTATAAGTTATTTTGACCGCGATTAATCCTTAATTTTTCAAATATTTTGGTTTTGATCCACTCAATTATGAAAAAGCTGTTATTTGCTGACGTGGCTAGTGGAATACCATAACAGCAGTCATGCAGTGTGAGAAAACGCCAAATAAGTGATATGACATGGATGATACAAATCAATGGACACAAAATGGTCCCATACGCAAAATGGTCTCATAGGCAGAATTTTGCGTTCATGGACCTGAATCATCCATTTCACAATACTTATTTGGTGCTATCTCACACCACGTAGCTGTTGATGCGAGTTTCCGTCAACCACGTCAACAAATAATTGATTTTTTCTAACAGATGAGATCAAAACCAAAATGTTTGAAAAATTAAGGACTAGTCACGGTCAAAATAACTTTTAAGGACTAAAAACAAAACACGTTAAACTTTTAGGGACCAAAACCATAAATAAGTCTATAAAAAAATAAAAAACTTTTCTCGTCGCAAGAATAAAAAAAGAGAGAAGAATTAAAATGAATAGGTAATATAAGAAGGGATATATAGATAATATATTTATATGTAGATTAGCACTTTAGCACACAAATTGATTCAAGAACAAAAACAAAATATGGGTGCAATATAATCAATTAATAAATCAACTTGCATCACAACAAAACATCCCACTGAAAACATCCCTGGGAGAACCAGTCACGTAGCTCGCTCCGGATTAGTTTTAATGGCTACCTGGTGTTTAGAAGTGTGTTCTTGGAGATACCGGTGATTCCGGAAAGAATACGGACAAAAAACTTGCATAACAACAAAATAACATACTTATGTCATTTGTTAACTAAATACTAATAAATAAAGTGTTATTTTATGATATGTTATTTTCTCTCGGGTGAGGTTGTAAATTGATTCTGTAGGATAACATTTTTCTTTCTGATTAATTAGGTGAAAATGTGGATTGACATTTTAATTTGAGTGCAAATAGTCGTGTGGGGCACCATGGTAAATAATTAATCTATCTAGCATAATTAGGCTTCTTATCTCAACTAATGCTCTTAGTTATCATATGAGATCGTAGTACAACTTTATCATTAGGTCAACATTTTTTTTTTGGTTTACATGGGAGGTCTGGGACTAGAACCCATAACCTGGGGAGGAGGAAATTCTAAGTGTCACTGAAGCTACCAACTGGACTGTCTTACGCGGACATTAGGTCAACATTTTTGTTAACATGTGATCACCTATTTAAATTTAAATATCAAATTTAAAGATAAGATTAATATTCAAATATCAATATAGATTCTATTAGGCATGTTTAGATAGGAGCTTTTTAGCTAGTTGAAAAGTTACTAGTTCCATAAACACAAATTAGAAAGAGTTTGTAACTTTTTAAAAATGAGCTTGTAGCTTTTCAAAATTATTTACTTACCTTGCTGACAATTTAATTTTTTAATTAATTGTGCATTTAATAATTATTAATTACAATTTAATATTTTATAATTAACTAATTAACAACATAATTAATAAATAAAGAAAAAAATGAATTTAATTAATTAACTATTTATTTAATAAAAAACAAAATGAATAAATTAAAATACTAAAATATAAATAATATAATGTTGCATATTCTTTTCGGTCATTTAATAATTTTTAGCGACTTCAAAAGCTAGTTTTGTCGGACAACACTATTTCAAACAGTCATCTAAATCTAAATAGTTATAAGCTCGCATATGCAAGTTAGCTTCACAACTACAAGTTCATGGTTATAAGTTACAAACCTATAGCTAAGTTAGTTTTACCGAACAAATCCATAACCTTTTTAGATAATTTTTATCTTTATTTTGTCAATAAAAATAAATAAATCAAAATTAACAAACTTGGTATTAAAAAAAAAACCTTGATCAATGCTTAAAAAAAAAACTGAATTACATAGAGTTTTCTAATGCATTCCCTAAACTTTAGATAAAAAATATTTATAGAAGAAATTTAAAATATCATATTACAAGACATTAGACAAATCAATTTCTCAAGTAAACTTGTTTTTATTTTTATTTTTTTTAAAAGTATTCTTAACATTCTTATGGTGTGGCACATATTAGTAAAACCCTCTTAACTAATTCTATACATAAGAGTTTGTATCAAGAAAAGTAGGTTAAGGTTAGTTATAACATTAAAAATTAAATATTTGATATGTTTTTTTTTAAAATTAACCTTATAATTATTATTAAAATTTAAGAAAGTGTTAAAATTAAAATAAACATTTTTGAAAAAAAAAAATTTAAATACTATTGAAAATTGAAATATTGTATGGTGCTATCAATTTTTTTTCTTGAAAGGTGTTACATTTAATTAATATTAATATTATTTAATTATTTAATAACAATGGTTGTTTTGTACTTTAGTTTCTCCTTGTTTGAGAAGTGAAGTGAAGTGTGTTTGTTTGTCTCTGTATGCACTTTGTGTACTCTTCTCTGCTCTTCTCTTCTCTCAGTCGTCGGTAAGACTCTGATTCTATTTCCAATGGATCTTCATGCTGATCCCCAGAATTCTGGTTTGACGAAGAAACGCAAACAAGGAGAAGAAGAGGTACTTTACCCCTTTCACCTTTTCACTCCTAAAAAAGAAAATCATTCTTTTTTCTTCACCTTTCTTCTTTGAATTTTTGTCTCTACTACACTTTTTTATTCTTTTTGTTGGTAAATTTTGTTACTTTTTGCGTTTTCCTTGTTGTTTTTGATGTGCCCTTTTTAGGCTTCATTGATCTTGATCGTTTTTCGTTTCAATTCTGTATTTTTTTTTTGCGTGTGTTATTTATTTTTTTTTTGGATGGGGTTTGAGATATTTTTTGTTTTGATTATTTGTTATAAGTTATAACCCCTTTTGTGCAAAGTTTGTTTTTTTTTTGAAACCCTTGTTCTGTGTTTGTGTTTTGATCACGTTGTTGTCTATTGATTTTTCCTTAGTTTACAAGCAAACAATAGAAACGTTGTCATGGATACATGTTGCAGTAATCGTAGCTATGTGAACAATTTTGTTGCTATTTCAATGCCTAGCCATTGAATTTAACAATTGCTCAATGATCACATGAAACCTTATGACCTAGTGATGTAGACTGGCATGTATATTTATGTTTATTATCTCTAGGGGTTCAGCTGTTATTATTAGGAATTTTGTTTACAATTAGGGTTTTTAATTTAGATTTTTTTTAACATTTAGGAATTTAGTTGATTTGGGTTTATTTAGTTATAAGGATTTGTTTATCCTATAAATAGGCATTGGTCATAAACTTTTGGATGATTATTGATTAATTTTTATTCAAATAGTATCTTACCAAAGGGAGTACCTTTAGGTTACGGGTTCCTGCTATCCCCGCTCACTTTCCTTCAATCCTCACCTGTTCTGCATCACCGAGCCATCCTTTTGGAAGTTTTCTGAGAAAGACTTTGACTTTGTAAACATGTTTTTTTATTTGGAAGTGAACAATTTTTACCGCATTTTTATGTAGTTTTATTGTATTAGCTTGTTTTTGCTATTCTGGACAGTTGTTGAAGTGCCAGTTACGGCCTGTAACTTACATGCTGGCTTATTATGGCTATGGCTATGGCTATGGCTTAGTGCTGATTGCTGAATCACTAGTTGTAAATTTGTGGATAAGGGATCATGTTTGGTTGCACCCTGTTTAGTGTGAGTAACTTCATGGGTCAGTTCTTCCCTTGTTATTATTTCAAACTCCCCTTTCCAGAAACATGTTTACGAAAACTTTTTAAGAACACTTCCGTAAGCATGTTCCCGGAAGTGATTCTCCTTTAAACATGTTTGAGAACACTTCAGAGTTTCTGGAAAGGGTTTTGGGAAATTAAAATTTTGATAATGCAAAAACAGTTGTTACCTTTAACTGAACCATATTATCTATAGCCTATAAAATATTTTCCTGTGCCCCTGAACACTAAATATTGTTACCTCTAAAGAGTACCATGATGTGGCTGGTAAGTTCATCGTGTTCATGATACACCTTTGGAGCGGTGAGTGTGTTCTTGAAGCACACAAGCTTAGTTGGAAGGTGACAATTCTCATCATTAAGGGACTAACTGCTACAACGTATAGGTAGATTTTGATGTAGTTTGAGGTTGATAGAGAACACATTTTCATGGGTGAAAGAGGGGCCATTGTACAATGGAAGTGTTTAAATAAGTGTGACTCTGAAACTATTAACTTATGCTAAATTTGTTTTTGGTTCAGCTCCGCGTGCTTAAATCAACCTTTAGCTTTATATGGATATGTAAAATTTGTTTGTCTTTCTTCTTTTGCTAGGATTATTTGATCACTGATAATGGAACTTCGATGAGTGTTGGAGAATCTTCTGGCTGCGGTGTTCTCTGCAAGAGTTCTACCTCGGCATCACCGAATTCAAACAATCCTGGTGGTTCCAATTCTGATATTTCATGTCAGGATGATGAGGATATGGTTGATAATGATGAACTTGAAGATGTTCCTGACTATGGCTCGGATGATTATTTCGATGATGATGATGATTATTTTGATGATGATGATGATATCTATGAAGATGATTATTCAAGTTTAATGAATCAGTTTGACAGTGTGGATTTGCCTCCTGGGGTAGAGGCATCAGTGCCTTGGCTGAAGGATATTGAATCAAGTGACTGCAAGAAGAAGGGTATTGGTTTTGCCCGTGCAGAATCTAGTTCTAAGGAAAAAGTAGAAGAAACTAAAGATGATACCATGGAAAGGTTTCGACAATTTAAGCAATTTGATACCGTTGATGATTATCCTGATCATTTCTATCTAAAGGAGCCTGAGGTGCAGGTAAAATAATTATCGTGAAATTTTTCTTTTAAGTTTCGTCTGCAAACTTATATTCTCAAGCACCTGATTTATCTTGGATGTTTTTAAATGTTCCTTACAGAGACCTAAGAATTGGGCTAAAAAAATCCAAGAAGAATGGAAGATTTTGGAGGAAAATTTGCCAGGTAAAATTTATCCATCTCTTTTTTGAAAAAACGGAAATTCCTTTTCCCTCATGTTTGCTGTTATGGCCTTTTTTCCTGATGTATTTATTCAAGTACCTATCTCATGTCTTACTATTTTTTTAGCTTTTCTGATAACAATTGTCATCTTTAATATGGTTTCTGGGAGAAATTAAAATATTCATCCAACATCCTTTCTTAATCTTAATGGCGAACCTTTTACCATGCTTATGGTAAAATGTGAAATTCAATCTTTATTGTAATTTGGTTTCATTTCCAATCATCTTTGGAAGTACACGTATCTCACAAACTTGCTTTTACAGAAACAATATTTGTCAGAGTTTGTGAAAGCAGGATGGAATTTCTAAGGGCTGCCATCATTGGACCTCAAGGCACTCCATACCATGATGGTCTTTTCTTTTTTGATTGCTACTTTCCTTCAAACTACCCTGCAGTTCCTCCGGTATGCATCATCAAAAAATTTTACGTTTTTCAAATGTTTATTGTGCTGTGTATTATATAAACTTGATTTATCTTGTGCAGAAAGTTCACTACCATGCAGGTGGCCTTAGGATAAATCCAAATTTATATGCTTGTGGAAAAGTCTGCCTTAGTCTCTTGGGCACGTGGCATGGAAAAAATAGCGAAAACTGGATTCCAGAAAATTCAACCATGCTACAAGTTTTGGTTTCTATACAAGCACTGATTCTGAATGAGAAGCCCTACTTTAATGAGCCTGGCTATTCATCAACATATGCTGCTGTAGAGGGGCAAAGAAGATCTAAGGAGTACAGTGAGAATGCATTTATTTTATCCTTGAGAACAATGATGTATACAATGCGTAAGCCACCAAAGGTATGTTTTCTCAAACATTATTCCTGTTGTAATGTAATTGAGAAACTCATGCATGACTCATCTTAACATTTCCTTTATCTGCAGCACTTTGAGGAGTTGGTTGCGGGGCATTTCCGCGAACGAGCATACCACATACTGACTGCATGTAAATCATATGTAGAGGAGGGAGCTCCAGTTGGCGCTGTTGTACATAATCTAGCTCAAAGTATTGAAAATAAAGCATTCCAATCATCTGTGAGGAGTATAATGAATACTCTTATCGCGTGTTTCACCAAAAATGGCTCAACAGATTGTGAGGAGTTTCGATCTCTTGACCTTGTCGTGCCTGGATTGGCTACTGCAAATTTGGAGCTCTTCAAGATAGAAAATGGCATAACCACTAACAAGTGATGTCTGAAGGTTTTTGGGTTGTTTATGTTTGTTAATAAGGAAGGGGTTTAGAGGTTATTTTGTGATGGTCACAGATGGTAATTCTCATTGCTGGTTATTATAACACCTAGTTGTAAAGACTGACATGCTGCTAGTCTAGCTTTTTGAAAATATGGATCCTCTTTAATTTATATCTTTGCATGTTTCTTTCATAAGTGAATAGTTTTATGAGATTATTATTATCTTGTAGTGGATAGCTTTTTCTCTATAAACAATTTTCCTTGGACATGTGACAAGGTAAATAATTCGTTATATAAGTATTTATTTTAAATTTATAGTAGTGTTAGATGAATCCCATAAATTTTGGTTAAACATGACCAAATTTCTGCTTATTTTGATGTCATCCTTTACTATATATTTGAAAATATTATATCTGTTTCGAAATGGCCAATTAAAACTTAAAATTACAAGTTTCTTTATCATGGTTGCCATTGAAACAGTTATAATGAAACTTTATGCTTGTGTTATTATATGTATTTGGAGATTAGCTTGGAATCTCTAGTTTTTTTTTTTATCTATGTTTTCTTTGATTCTCCTAATCCTTACGGAGCTTCCTTCTTCTTTTCTTTAAAAAATAAAAATACTGGTGATCTCTTATTCTTTGTAATCCATGTATATATATATATAGAGAGAGAGAGAGAGAGAGAGAGATCCATTTACACCATGTTGAATTACACCAAATCTTACACCGCACATAACTCTTACACCAAATCAAATTTAATCCAATCAACCGTTGGATTGAAAATTTCTATAATGTAGATCATCTATATCAAATTTCACAAAAATTCAAAATCATTTAGTACTTTATTTACATACGCTAAAATTAACAAAATATATATCTTAAAAGTATATGAAAATGGAGCTATTTGAATTTATACTCAATGGTGTTTAAATTTTCTCAAATTTGACACAAATGATCTTGATGATGTATAGTTATTAATCAACAGATGGATTAATTAAATTCATATTGTATAAAAAGTTATGAGCGGTGTAAGAGTTGGTGTAATTCAACATGGTGTAAACGGATCCCTCCTCATATACATATACATATACATACATACATATATATATACATACATACATATATATATATATATATATATATATATATATATATATATATATATATAAATTAGTGCAATTGGTTTGAAAAGAAAAAGTAGGAATAGGAAAGTGAAGGTGGTTAGGATTCACGGGAGCTAAACCGTAGATATGGATGAAACATATTACATATATATGGTGTGTGTGATGGGTTCTACTGCGCATTAATTTCCAAGATCGAGAAATTACTTAATCCCGTAAAGATGATACCGTAAATCTTTTGATTTTCTCCTAATGTTACAAAATTTATGTTATCGTAAATTTTGAAGTTTTACATGGATTAAAAAATAATTAAATATTTAAATTTTCAAGAAAAGAATAAAGTAATTTTATTATATTTTCTTTATATTAATTGTAACACATTTCACATACATGTTTCAAAATATATTTAAAAAACAAGGTTAAAGTTGAAAAAATTAATTAATACACCATCAAATTCCTAAATCTACAAATAATTTGAAACAAGTTGAAAATGCTAATGCGAAAAATCAATTGAAAGTGATGAAGTATATGAAAGGGAGATTTTATAAGCACTCATACTTTTATTAATACTACTCCCTCCGGTCCTTTTATAAGACTTTTTTGGTGTTTTTATTTTGGTCCTATTTATAAGACTTCATTTCAATTTTCAATAGCATTTAATTACTTCTTTCCACAAACACCTCTATTAAGTCAACCCTTTTTCGAGTTCCAATAATAATTATAGGGGTAGTTTTGAAAAAGTATACTCCCTTCGGCTCGAATTATAAGCAATTCTAACCACTTTTGCGCTTATTAAGGAGGTTAGTTGATTGTATTTAATTTTCTCAAATTTATAAAAAAATAGAGGTATTTTTGGAAAGTAGTATTGGGAATGAAACAAAAATTAATTAAGATTACAATTTTCTAGAGATGTTTTAGGAAAGTGGTATTGGGAATGAAACAAAATTTAATAAAGTTAGTTAGTTTTGCTTATATTTTAAACCAAGAGTAGTATGTTTTTTGTTGCTTATAATTCGAGCCGGATGGAGTATCAAATTTTCACATTTCCAATGTCACTAACAAATTTAAGCATTTTCCATGGTGGCCGGGAGTAAAAAACCCCAAAATGGTATTATAAATAGGACCGGATGGAGTAATATATACTTTTATTGCTACTAATATACTCTGATTTTTATTATAGATCACACTTAACTACTTAAAAAAATTAAGGAAGGTAGTTACTTTTCTTGAAACTTTAAAAAAGTAATTTAACATTACAATTTTATTCCCTTAACTTTTATTGAAAATTTTACAAATGTATTATTTCGCATTAATGAACAAATGACATATAAGAGAAAAAACAATAAATGCCTCCTAAAAAATACAAAGTGACTTATAAATAAAATTAGAGAATTTTTCTAAAAAGTAACCTATAAATAGGATAAGAGGGAGTATATCTTTATTATTTACATTTGTGGGATTATCTATTTAAAAAAATTTACTCCCTCCGTCTCATTTTAGTAAAAGTCAAACAAGTCAATGTCAATGAAAATAAGAAAATATTTGTGTAATAGTATGCAAGGTTCACTCATTAATTACAAATTGTTATTACACAAATTTTCGTATCATTATAACCAATACTCCATCCCTCTAATTATCTTAGTAAAAGTCAAAGTAGTCAACAAAAATAAGAGAATATCTTTTTGATATAATGCATGATTCTATTTTCAAAATAAAATATAATGCATGATCCATTTATTATTTACAAATTTCTGTCACACAAGTTTCTATATTATTTTTACAATCTTTAAATTTTTCATTAATAATTTTTAAGACTTTTAATATAATATGTAATCTTTAAGATTTTTCATTAATTATTTTTACTTTAATTTGAGACAAAAAAAAACTACACTTTTTTACCAAGATAATGGGACAGAAGAAGTACATGTTACACTAATCTTTCATAAAACATTTACAGAATTGATTATAACAAAAAAAAAATTAAAAAAATTAATGGATTATCATATCTTCTTTCTTTTGGTGATTGAATATGTATTTCTTTACTTAAGCAATCAATAATATAATATATAATTTTTAAGATTTTTCATTTATTATTTTTACTTTGATTTGGGATGAAAGTTTTTGCTCTTTTTTTTTTTTTTAAAAAACCAAAATAATGGAATGGAAGGAATAAATAATTTAATCGACAATATTAATATATGATTGGATAGATCGATCATCTGATGAGTGTGAGTAATAAAAATATGAGTAAAGATAAAATCATGTTTTTTAGATAAGAAGATTTTTCATCCGAATATTTTCCTATGTGCTAATTAAGTCATTACTATTTCATACTCCATCGTAAACATGATTATACTTAATTATTTTACAAAGATTAAGAAAGTTAATTACATTCATTGAAATTTTAAAAATAATTTTTTAACATTACAATTTTATTCTTTTTACTTACATTCGAAATTTCACAATTATATTATTTCATACTCCCTCCGGTCCATATTATAAGCACCCTTTTTGTGAGAGAGAAAAGGTGCTTTTAATATCGACTGGAGGGAGTATTACAATAATAAATAAAAGGCAAATAAGAAGAAAAAAAACCTCCAAAAAATATATAAAATGACTTATAAATAAGATCGAAAAATTCTTCTAAAATATGACTTATAAATAAGAGCCATGGGAATAATAGCTAATGCTATCACTACTTGTTAGGTCATTTAATATTTTTGGGGTTATACCCAATAGCTTAAATTATATCATTATACTCCCACGTTCATAAGTTTTTTTAGAATTTTTTTTATAATATAATACTTTGTCTGCCTCAAAAAAATTGTTAAATTTTGAAAAATAAAAAGAAATAAGTTAACATTTTTATTATGAATTGTTAAACAAACCAATCAATTATCTATCAGTAATTTAATATTACCGAATCACATATCATAATATACACTTATCCTAAAAATTTATTCTAAATACTATAAGATTTGGGAAGAATAAATATACACATTGTTACCTCCACAAGTGAAAAAGCTATTTCCAAAATTTAAAACCATAAATCTCCTAGTCACAAGGCTATGGGAAGTAGGTGCTCACTACACAAATTCATTCTAGTACTATAAAATTTGCTCGAATCTATGTGAAACTAGATTTTAGGAGGCAAAACCATTGCCTTATTTATTGCTTTTAAGGCAAGAGTTAAAGGAAGAATACGTATGTCTTCACCCAATCTGTTTCAAGCGTGGAAAATAAGTTGAGTTGGGCTGTAATGTGGGTCACGTGGATTTTAATGAGCGAGTCTTAAATCCGAGCCATTATTTTTTCATCTAACTATTAACGAATTCTCTCACTCTCGTAGTATAAATTAGCTTTTATCATGTGATACATCCCTTACATTACATGTATGTATATCTTAAAGTGTGAATATGGCCCATACAAGGAATTAGCACACTCCTATAAGAAATTCAATTACAGAAAGAAGGGTGAGTATGCAAAGGGCAACCTGATTAACAATTACTAACTCTTCTCCAACACACCCTTAGTTTAAGTACCAAGTCCATAAGAATACATTATGGTTTTATAGCTGAACAAAATGACATAGCAAGGCTATTCCGCAACCATGTTGTGCATCCATCCATGAAATTTAGATATTATTTAGATAATATTTAAAAATCAAATAACAAAAAATCATTCACTACCCATTTTTACCAATACCCAAAACTTGAATTTCGCTTACCCTTCTTTTAGAAAAATCTTTAATGGCATTCTGCAACTGCTCACACTTTGAACTGTTCAAAACACATGCAGTGAACACTCCACATAACTTACTGCAAAACAATGTCAATTAGCATCCCCATACAAGCTGTTAAGCAAAGAAATGTTCAAAAGATTCATGATGGTGTTAGTGTATAACATTTCTTTTCCTGGCAGCTTTGATAAATTCCAAGTTAGTCTATATCAATCTGCTACAAGATATTCCCTAGTCAGCACACACCGGTTGCAACTAATATCCCCAAGTGATGATCAACATCAGAATGAATCTGCTTCTCACAATATATGCCTGACATTGCAAAATAAGAATAGAGTTTAGAAAGGAAAAAAAAAAGGTCAAACTGATATACCAAGTTCAGTTGCAGTATGCACAAACATTTCTTGCAAATGCAGGATAACAAATTACTCATAAAAGGAGTAAGGCCCCATTTCCATCCTGGCGTGGTTTGGTTTTATATTATATAATCTGGCAGCAAAAAGTACAAAGGTTGTGTTTTCATTGAAACAAACTATGTAACTTCAGCAAGAGATTTATTGAAATAAAAAATAAAACAGTTGAGAAAGAAAATATATTGCTGAGATTAGAGGAAAATAAATTCTTAAAAGTGTTTTTTATTTTTGAAATAAATGCATGTCAGTGTGCCCTGTTTGCTATATGCATGTTAAACATTCTCTGAAGCAAGACATACTCCGACTCAACAAAAACAAATTGCAATAAAAAGTAGCATAGGCTTAGTTACCATACATATCATCATAATCATCAGATTAAGAAATGGCTGAGTGCCATTTATGCCAGTAACAAAAAAGATGTATGAGAAGGAAGGAAATAAACTGAGTTGTTACCTCTTGAAGACCTCAATAACAAATCTTACTACGAAACACATTAATACAATCACCAAAGTATCTGTCAAAGTTTAGGAACTCAAATAAACAGTACCACAATAGACACAATAGCATGATCTCAAGAAATTCCTCAACTTTTTAATCGAAAATCTTGACATGGTTTTAGTCATATTTCCCACCAAAAGACATTAAAAGTATGTGGGAACAATTTTCCCAAAAATTGAGGAATCTCAGTTTCACATATTTAAAAAATCCTCACATAAATATCTAGAAATGATCAAAACTTTGCATTTTAGGAAAATGACAAAGGCAAAAGCAGAATATAAAGGACTTAAATTAAAGTTCACATAAGTGACAAAGGATACTGAAGGTAAAACGCTCCCACCAATCCAACATATAAAGCCCAAAAGTCACATTGTAAAGGTAGATCTTGCGCTGAATCCAATTCATATCATCCATAGCTACAAAAACATTTTCCCTCTTTTCATTAGAACCAGCAGATAGCTGTCCTAATCCTTATCTGTCCTAATCCAGAGATGATAACAATGAGGTAGATGTGTGAAAACATACCAAAAAATGAGGCAATATTAGGAACAGATATATTTGAGAGAGTTAGAGTAGCCACATCAAAAAAATATCTTAAGGTTGTTAGGTTAGGTAAGAAAAACACCAAGACTACAGCGAGAAAAGTGAATGAAATGAAGAATAATATGGTTAAAACAAGTCAATAAAGGCAAACATTAGAAGAATGCAAAAAGCCAGAAACCATTGGAAAAGAACTTCCTCCTAACAGTTTTAGGGAAAACTAAGGTTTCTGATAGAGCCCAATGATGTTATTGAACCATGTAACTAGACAAGTCAAATAAGATTAGTCTCAAAATGCAAGCATCTGGTAATAATAGGAACAACAGCCAAGTTAATTGCATAAAAACAAAATCAAGATACTGTCATTAACCTCGCAGCTCTTTCTTACTGTGTCTAATCAAAGTGAATATGGAACTAAGTGGCCCAAGAGCTAATGCTTAAGAATCCAGAAGAAGAACAATAACTTATATTCTTTGATCAACTCCCCAAACAGGGAGTACTACATGTCAGCAAAAAATAAGCACTTCCACTTAGCTTTTATCAGTAATAAATACTTGAGAAGCAGCTTTGACAGCTGCATTCCCAACCCCACAATGGGTGAGTGTTCTCTAACCTATTCATCTTATAATGTTTAGTTTCTTTACTTTCTTACTAATATTTTTAAGGAAAAAACAAGAACAAATTATTCATAATGCTGAAGCTGTTTGCCTGTGATTTAGCAATCTGCTTCAAATCAAAAGGGCAGCACAAACGATTGAATGAATCATTATCTACAGCTCCTAGCGGTTAGGCTAAATCGTGGTACATGAAATGATAAAAATTGCAGAACCTTCACAAGTATTTGACATTTGAATAATGAAATTGTTTGAGTAAAAAAAGGCAAACACATGTTACTTATATTCAGTTGTATGCATTGCTGATATATCAACATACAAGAAGTATATCTACATGTAGAACATGCCTTATAAGATGCATCTCATGATATTATTATAAATTGTTATATAATATAGGCTTATTTAACATTTTAGTCCCTGAACTTAGGTGCTTTTTTGGAATTAGTCCTTAAACTTTTTTCGATGCTTTGGGTCCCTGAACTTTGTTTAATTTTTGGAAATGGTCCTTTCGTCACTTAAGTGATGATATAGCCGACAACATGTCACGTCACTTTCACAATATCGACGAGTGACGTGTTATATAGAGTCACGGGACACTACATGAATTTTTTTATTAAAAAAATAATTTATTTTAAAATTTATTAAAAGATTCGATTTTCTTTAAAAAATACAGTTTTTAATTATTTTTAATAAATTTAAATTTTTTTAATTTAAAAAATTCACGTGGCATCATTTGACACGTTACCTATCTATGTGGTGAAGGTAACGTGGCATATACTCGATCATATCACCACTTAAGTGATGAAATGATCATTTCCAAAATTTGAGCTAAGTTTAGGGACTCAAAGCATCGAAAAAAAAAAAGTTCAATGACCAATTCCAAAAGAGTACCTAAGTTCAGGGACTAAAAACTTAAATAAGCCTAAATTATATAAGGCTTCATACTTTTTTTTCTTTTGGGCATTAACTCAAATGGGCAAGGATCTAATCCCTTTTAGGATGCCCGATTGCCAATTCTAGAACATGTCGCTCCTGAGGATCGAAACTTTGCACCACTGGATCAACTCCTTGTTGGTACATAAGGCTTCATATAATAATAAGTAAATAAATAAATAAAAGGCTAAATTATGTATTTGGTCATTTACCTTATTTTTCAATTTTAAATTGGTCTCTTACGTTTTTTTGGGTATCATATTGGTCCTTACGTTTCTTTTCACTATCAATTTGGTCTCTGAATCACTGTTCATGCTATGTCGACCAATTAGATTCGCATACGTGTCATTTCTCTCTCCAACATTGTAAATGTGGACCAATATGATGTTGACATGCACACTTAGGGACCAATTGAATAGCAAAAAGAGACATGAGAGACCAACATGATACCAAGAAAATGTAAGGGACCAATTTGAAATTGAAGAATAAGGTAAGGAACCAAATACGTAATTTAGCCTAAAAAAACAAAAAAGTTTGAAATTTTAATGTTATAAGGCTTTGTAATAGTGATTGAGAAATGTTAATTCTGAAAGATGAAGCATTGTCAAAGATCGAATCAGCAACAAACATATTTAACAATTATTATGAACAGTACTAGATCAAGGAATAAGAAGGAACCATATCCAACAACAACTGATTCAATAAAATAAATAAATAAAAAGTTGAGGTCATTTACCTGCGAATGGCAATCACGGTGGTGGTGGTGGTTTCGGGAAAATGGGGGAAAGGAAGAGAAGCAGCGTTGGTTGTTGTTGTGAATGGGAAACCACAAGTGGTAATGAGGGAATTCATTTCAATACAATGGGTTTTTCAAACACAATCACACGTGTCTGCTTGACATGTAATTTAATTAGTACTCTCTCTCCTGACTCATTTGTTTACTAAATAAATGACACTTTGATAAAATGTATTTATTCTCTATTCTTAAATACTCCTACCAACGTGGGTTGATCAAGTGTTAGCTCATTTGGTCTTTTAACCAACTGGTCTCGAGTTCGAGTCTTAGGTATGGACCAATCTTCGCGGGGAGACTCTTACCGCTTAGTGCGAGCTCAGTTGGGTCAGACCGGAAATACTCCTGCACTACTCCCTCCGTTTCATTGATTTTGACCTTTTAAGCTTGGGCACACAGATTTAAAAAGTTTTGATTATTGTAAGTATTATGTATGATTTGTCCAAAATGTCCCGATTTAGAGACGAGAGAGATGATAAAAGTAGAATTAACGAGGAGTAAGAGAAATGATTGAATGAAATGTTAAAATTGAAAAAATAAATATGTTTGTGTATTGAAAATGTAAAAGACCAAATATTATGAAACAAGAAAAAAAGTCTAAAAGACCAAACTCAATGAAACGGAGGGAATATCATTTTACAAATTCAAGACAATATTAATTACTTCCTCCTTCCGGTATATAAGACGCATGTAAGAAATTTTACGTCCATTAAAAAATTGATTAATTTAGTTAATTGTATTGAAATGTGAACTTTTTGATATGTATTTTCAAAATTACCCCTATTATTATCGTGTCTCTCTCTTTTTTTTTTAAGGAAAATATGTAATTCATTTCATAACAGAAAATAGTACAAGTAGATCTAGCAGAATAATAATAAAGCACATATTTTCCATACAATAAAAATTGCTAAAAAAGACTAGATACTTAGTCATAACAGCAAACTCTTTGTGGATCAGGATCATCATTAACATCCAGCTTCGAACTCTAACAAGAGATTCAACAGCCTTTATTTCCAAGATAACTATCTCATCAATGCCGGAAGTAAGTACAGTTCAGCGACAAAGAATCTCATATCTGAGGAGGTAGAGCCACTGGACAGAGGAGAAGACAGAGATCTGGAAGGGAAAAGCTGTCCCGAATATCAGTCTTCTAGTTATTGGAGAAGATAGGAAGGTCATCAGATCTGGACAAACAAAAAGTCTTCCCACACTCAAACACACAAAAAACAAAACCCAGATGAAACTGAGACAAGAAAAACCACACCACTTGTACAAAGACAAGATTTATTTATTTAACCCAGATATAACTGGGAGAGAAAAAAATCCACACACCAACCAAAAGAGAGGAAAACGGAGAAGAGAAGAGAAGAAGACTGAGAATCTCTCCCTCCCCTTCTATTGTGTCTCTAAAAAATGTTAAGTAAATGAGAATGTACGTGGAAAAAATAATTAATAGTCATTGAAAATTGGTATATAATCTTATAAAAAGAGACAAAATAAAAATATCATAAGAATCTTATATTCAAGGACGGAGATGATAAGTTTTTTGAAAGGTTTAATTTGTTATATATGATCAAGTGCCTCCTAATGTTTTTTTACCATAATTTGCTACATATGATCGTCCCTACGTTTTATGAAAAGTGTATTTGAAATAAAATCTTTAATATTCTAAAATAACTTATAAAAATAACATCAAATCTATCAAAACGATATTCTACTGCAAAGGAGGGACCGAGTATCTAACAAGTACTGTATACAAGAATATCAATGAAATGACACTCTGACGGTGCCAAGAAAAAGGAAAAGTGTATCCATTACTAAAGTCTACAGTCACCAACAGTAAGAACAGGACCGACATGTTGCAATCCTTAAAATAAAAGTTCCAAGTGAAGCAACTTAATTAGTTCAAAATTGTTATTTGAGCATCTATTGTGTACATTCAAATTTAACATTATTTTGAATGAGGAATGATGGCTCTTTCAATTGATCACTAAAAAGGATTTCTTTTAAGTGATTAATGGGTATGCACTGATGTAAAATTTTTTACATCATCGGTCCATCATTCACCATTCATTTGTATTACTTTAATCTAAAAGTCAACAACTATAAACGGATGAATGGTGGATGATGCATTGATGGTGTAAAAAATCTTTACACCGTCGGTGCATTCTCCATTTTCTCTTCTTTTCAATGGAACAACAGAGATTTGTGAATAGTGATCACAGCCTTTGAGAATCAATAGTTTGAAAAGGCAATCAGAGCATTACTTTTCACAAAAATCAAAGAAACATTGACATTTTCATAGTTTTTTTTTTAAAAAAAAAAATAATAAACATGAAAAAACAAAAATAAAATTCTTCCCCTTACTAATATGTTTATGCTCAAGTTAGTGTGTCTCATTTGTCAGATTTTCTAGTTAGACCATCCCTTATAAGAATAATCTCAAATTCACCTTATGATGACTGAATTAATGCATACTCTGATTAGTGAGAAACTATCATCACTGTCATCACACATTAACATGTGATACTGAACATTTTCTTATTAATGGATTAAAAATGAAAACTTGTATCACAAGAATGTATATGGATTGGATTCATACTAAAAATGCAAAAATTAACTGTATTGAATGGTAGAATAATGCTCCAAATCTGCAAATATGTAGGGGGAGAAAGAAGAATGAATGGTAGAAGATCCCTTAAAAAACATCATATATATGCATGCAATACAATACCGAAGATTTGTATTGAACTCTTTCGACATTTTAATGAGTTTATATTGATGATGGCTAACTGCTTCAACACAACTCTATCAAAAACAAGAGATTAAACAACTTTAATTTTAAATTGTGTTTTGATTTTTATTTGTAGAGATCAACATCTAAGTTGTTCTATCTTTATTTAATGATTCAGATTTGTCAAAGTCACTCAATACATTTCCTCACTCTTTCTGCTTTTTTATATATTAAATTAAACAAGAGTAAATTCTCGAGTGTTGTATGTTATTATGATGATTAGTATTGGTATATATTATTATTTACAAATTCCCAAGTTTTAATTAGTACTCGATCTACATAAATCCTAAAGATAATAGTGCATATTACCCTGTTAGTATAAGTTTTATGTTCAACATTAAGCACGTATGAGGTAGTGAAGGTCAAATAGAAAGGTTCTTACCTATTTTGCTGCCAAAAGAAGTGCATGCTTATAAAATTCAAGAAGTGTTATTAAATTGAAGTGCTTATCTAATCCTTGGTGAAGCCAATTTAATCTTGAAAACGCATCATCATGACCAAAAGAAGAAGTAAACTATAAAAGTGAACTTTCACTTGTAATCTTGTTAGGCCAAAGATTGAGAAATCACATGCATAAGGACATGTGGGGGATAACTGAATTATATAATAAAGCAGCAGTTGAGCCCACCATTGGTTTCTTTGCAACTTTGGGGCAGGGGTAAAAGTAAAACATGGCATCACCTTATATGGGCTTTTATCATTCTACGTGCATAAACAAGCTGGACCCCAAAATCAAACCCCTAGCTCCAAGGTGCAAATGAGTTTTCACTTTCTTAAACCTGAGATTGCTTGGTGGGAGGTATATAGCTAGCTAGAAGGTGTGTGGGAATTAACCAATTAAGCTAGATGGACCATAATGCACATGGCATGCGGGGGGGGGGGGGGGGGGGGGGGGGGGGGGGGGGGGGTTCGAGTCTCATTATTTAGTGGCCCCAAAATAGATATCAATGTATGATTGGTTCTCTTTCCCTTCACTCCCTTGATGCAAATGCATGCACCCACAACTTGGACAAAAAATGAAAAATAGAAATCTTTGATAGGTACAATCATGTGCCTTTGTAGTGTGAACATGAAATGGTCCAATATGTCATATTGTCTATAGGTGATTTTCTTAGATGTTATTATCCCTGTATATATTTTAAGTATATATTTTCTTTGGAAGGATGTATATATTTTATTTTTTTAAGTATTAATATCGATCTAAGCTGCATCAAGAGCTCTACAGGACTATGTTGATGGATTGATATAGGTAGGTTTTCCCCTTGAATGGTAATAGTGCCAGTGGCAAAGTAGGGATGGTAAATTTGACACTCAAGTTAGATAGTAGTGAGTAAGAATATGGTAATGTACATCACAAATAATTTTATTTGAAGAGTGTAGGATGATACCTGAATTTTGTCGTAATTTGATAAGTAAATAGGTGTCTATCTACTAATTTAGGCATGATTTGGCTGAAAAAGTGGGAAAATGTTCTAATTTTATACATTAATTTTTGATAATTTTCTAATTGATAATTTCTTTGTTGAAAGCATCAAAGCAGAGTTGGATTGACTCTTTTGATTCAAGTACATTTAGTTGAGAACATGATATAAAACAAATTTAAAGAAGGAAGGTTACTCTGTTAAAATTAATTAGTTGAATTTTGATAAGTCCAAAAAATTATCTTTACGCTCCGGATTCTATCCCCCTTCAGCAATATTCTTAAACAAAACCTAGCGATTCTCATCCCATCCCCGATTCTTCTAATAGTATACACCCACTGATTGAAGACAGAAATCTTAATAGGGTTTTCCATTTATTTTTCTTATCTGGATAAAAATGTTATGGCCAAAATTGTTAAGAGTGAAGTAACACTTTGATCCTTTATGTTTTTTAGATGATAAACTTTAGTCTTTTGAAATGTGGAAATTCACTTTTAGTCCCTGAAGATTTTTTTAAGGAAAACTTAAGTCCACGGTTGAGGTAGTTGGCGAAGTGGACGGAGGGACTTAAGTGTCCCATAAAAAAATATTCAGGGACTAATAAAAGTGAATTTCCACATTTTGAGGAACTAAAATGTCTCATCTAAAAAACATGAGAGACCAAAGTGGTACTTTACTCAATTGTTAATTACTCCCTTAGGTACTATATATAAGCTCTTTTTGAAAAAAATAATTGTTACTATAAGCCTATTTTTAATTTTAAATGACATTAATTACTTCTTTTTTACAAATACCCCTATTTATTCAATATTTTTTAGATTACCAATAATAATTATAGGGTGCTTTTGAAAAAGTATATCAAATACATTTCCAATACCACTGATAATACTAACTAATTTTTTTAAAGGTATTGAAAATTAGTAAAAAAAACTTATAATAATAAAAAGAGGGAGTACTTGATACTCTGTAGTCTGTAGATTGGCCCATTATTAATTACTATTATTAACCACAGTTTGGTTTTATCCAGAGGAGAAGAGGTAAATAGTGAAACTTCCATAATGTCAAGGGTGAAGCGTTATTATGCCTTTACTTTTTCAACTTTCGGAGAGCCAGGGTCACTTTCATTAAAAAAAAATGGCTAGTTTTTTTTTTTTTTTGTTTTTTTTTTTTAAATCAAGGGTGTCCTCCGACTAATAGCCAGAGACCAATCCCTTCGAGGCGGAGAGATCATTAATACAGCCTCTCCCAATAACATCATATTTTTTCATACCCAGAACAGGAGTCGAATCCCTAACATCATATTTAACTCATGTTTAAAAAACTCAGTTATCTATCAACTTTGTTGGCCGAGTGCCTTGTAGCTTTACTGTATTATTGACACCCTAATTCCCATACATTTTCCACTTTTCTTCTAGAAAGTGAACTCTTTTGCTCCTCAGTAGTTAGTAGCCAGTACTTCATTTACTTTTACTTAGTTATCTTATTAAAAAAAAAATACGTATTTTAAAAAAAAAAAATTACTCTTTATTTATTGTGTTAGCATTTTCAATTTATTTCAAATTAAATTATTTGTCGTTTTAAAAATTTGATGATGTATTAATTAATTGTTTCCAATTTTAACTTTACTATTAAACATTTTGAAATATATAAAATGTGTGATAATTAAAGTAACGTGAGAATAATATAGTAAAGTTGCATCATTTTTTTCTTGAAAATTGAAGTATTAAATTACTTTCTTAATTCATATGAAACTCATAAAACAATAGATAAATTAGAATAAATAAAGAATTAAATAAGAATAAATATGAAAAATAATAATTAATTTAGCATAATTTTTTCAATATGAAGAAATAAATAAAAATAAAAAAATCTTGAAACGTGACATATAAACAATAATGGCGACAGTATCATTCAAACAAATCCCACTTGCAAGATACTTAGCCCATCTCCGGACTCCGGCGGCTTTTTAACCGTTAGTTCATTGCTTCTATGAATGTTGGTTCATACCCGGTGGAGCATGTCCACGTTGTTCCATTTTTAGAAGGCTTAATTATGTCACTGGTCTCTAAAGTTTGTGATACTTTTGCCAAATACCTTTATTTTTTTTTTCAATGTTTGACTCTTCAAAGTTACTTCTGAGTTTGTCATATACCCCTACTCCAATTCTGGCCAATTTTGCTGACATGTAACATCGAAATCCTGATTAGATACAGGAGGTTAAGCACCTGGTGCCCCGTGGTCGAAGATCCTTTTTTAAAAAATTTAAAAAACTAAAAAACTTAATATTTTTATATTTTTAGTTAAATAAAAAAAGAGAAAAAAGAATTGAAGATAGAGGTCGTCTTTGCACGTGTGACATCACTCGACATCACATGACCAACATCCTGCATCTGATCAGGATTCCGATGTTACATGCCGAAAAAATTGGCCAGAATTGATAGTAAGGGTATATGACAAACTCAGAAGTAAGTTCGGGGAGTTAGACATTAGAAAAAAAGAATAAGGGTATCTGGCAAAAGTACCTCAAACTTCAGGGACTTGTGACGTAATTAAGCCTTTTCAGAATTCATTACCTAACTAGCATTCGTTCATAACCGTTCGTTGTCCTTTTTATTTTTTTTTTCATTTCAAATATTGTAAATTAAAAAAATATTTTATGTATTTTTTTTCACAAATATATAATTTTTTTATTCGGATTTATTTTTTTTTAATATGTGTTCTCTGATAGATGCTAAATTTTTTTGTTGTTTTCAAATGTAGTCAGTTCAAAAATAATCCATGTGTATTCTTTTTCATTGGTATGCACTCTTTTTTATGATTTGGATTAATTTTTTTACTTTCTGCTCTGAAAAAAACTATATTGAGTAAAAAATGTATTAAAAATTGACATATTCTAATAAATCTGTATACGAATATGTGTAGAAAAATATTTTGAATAAATATTTTGGTTAGTTGATTGTGGTTATATTTATAATAAAATATTAGGAGTGTGGGGTATGTAGTGGGATCCATTTTATGAACGAAAAGTAGGTTCATGGGTGGAGTGAAAATGTGATTGAACTTCATAGTAGTTATTAAAGTATGGAAAAATGTGAAGAATAATAAAATAATGTGTGAGGTCCATTTATGAACGAAATAAAATTTACATTCATGGGTGAAGATGCTCTTAGTTTGATTTTGAGGTCCTTTTGAAATACTAAATACCAATCCTTAAAACGTTACTCCCTCCGTTTTATATGTAGCGTGTTTTAAGGTTATGCACAAGTTTTAAGAAATTGTTAAATGATATAAGCATTTGTTGTATTTTGACTATAATGTCTCTATGTCATTATTGAAGAAAGAGAAATATATTGGAAATGAAAAATAAAGTGTAATAAATAAGGGTGAGTTTGAAAAAAAACATTAATTATGTATTGAATTTATAAAACAACAAAACTTATAAATATAATATAGTAAAACAACATTATATATGAAACGAACGGATGCATCAATCAATTTCTTGTGCCGATGATCGGTTGATGCGTTGATTGACAACTAACACTTTCAGGAGAAAATTATGTAAACTGCAGCGGTCAAAAGTATAAAGTCTTAGATATTAAAATGATTCTAGTAAATATTGATTTTTTTTAAATTAGTTTTTTTTTTAAAAAAAAATTGTTTTGGTCCTTATATCTACAAAATGTTTTGGTTTCATTTTTCTTGTAAAATTTTGGTTCCTATAAAATTTTTCTTGCATATCCATTAATCTTTTAAACATTTATCCAGATTAAGTAGACTTAATATATTGACATGTTTATCCATTATTTGAGTTGCGATATTCTTTGTATTTATCTCTACGTTAGGACAATCCGCTCATCTTTTACTTTAGATTATTGCTTTTTGGCCTCTATATATTCTCGACTTTTTGTCCCATTTTCAATTTTTATGAACCAAAATATCTTTTTTTCGTGTTATTATTTTCGGTTGTACAATGATGGGAAAACGTTTTCGACTCTTTAGAGTAAAAAAAATTTCCGACTCTTCAAAGTTGAAAATTTTTTCCGACTCTCTAAAGTAAAAAAATAAAATAAAAAAAAAATCCAACTCTTTCTGATAGATGATGCATTATTCATCAATAGAAATTGCATTATTCCACTGTTCCCGTAGAGGATTACTGTTTTGTGAGATAATATTCTAAAGAATGAGTCACCATAATGGGCTTGCATTAGAAGATAGAATATTATACTGTCTCAAATATATCTGCTCAAGAATAGACAAAGATAATTTTTTTCCACTCTCGGAAATTTTTTCCGACTCCGAAAAAGTCCTCATCTTTATGGAATCGAAAAGAATAATACGAAAAAGGATGTTTTGATTCATAAAAATTAAAATTAGAACAGGGTAAAAAAAAATAGTCTTACTTTAGAGTTTTCCTCCAAGCTAAGGCTGTCTAGGTTGGTGATTGTCCTCCAAATTCAACTGTACCCTCTTGAGATCCTCATTAAAGTAGTTGGCAGTTATATTATACAGTACTACACGGAGTATGACTGTAGGAGGTAGCTACTAGGTATCTAAATTTATAAATAGGAGTTTCCTTTGCTGTATAAAAGGTCGGGAAACCCTTGTTAAAATTTACGTAAATAATTTAACATGAACCAAATTCAAGGATGCATATAAAATATTTCCCTCAACTAGCTCTTATTTTTTCTTGTTAAAATTTAAATAATTTAATGTGATCTTATTTAAATAATTTAATGTGATCTTATTTTTTCTTTTTCCTTTTATTTGATTACTTTTTTTATTTTCGTTGCAACTCTGATCTGCAATTTTCTTTTGCTTAACAGCGAAATTTGTATTTTTAAGAACTCATCGGAGCATTTAATTTAATGGTCGAGACTTCTTGACCTTAATCTCTCTGCAATACAACATTACTATATAACCTTAACAAAATTCACTCATAGTTTATCAATTCTTTAAATATGAAAGTTGGCAATTTTTTAAAGAATTTCTGCAACTAGACAGGGTGTCAATTAATTAGTTCTCTTAATTTGAAAAGTCAAGATTATTCATTTCACTATTTAGTTAGTTCTATGTATCAGACTCTGCTAAATACGTTTAAAGATGATCCACATGTTTTATTTTCTGCACGCATAAACTTATTTTTAGTCACATTTCTTGAATTATGCTACAGTATTTCGAAATTTCTTACGTTTTTTTGGCAGGTATTAGCAGTTAAGGTATCAACAAAGTTAAGGAGAAGAGTTTTTGTTTCCTTGATAGACTTTAATTAAGTACTTGTTATCGTTGTGGACGACGTGGGGAATATTTTGCTCTTATTTTTCACATGCAAGAAATCTTCAATGATTTGGCTGGTATGCTTTTCATGCTTGGCTAGTTGGCTTGGTTTGATGTAGTTCTTCAATCACTCTTTAAAGATCATTCATTATATTATATGCTGCATGCAATTGCTAGCCTTCTTCAATTCAAGCTAAGGTAAGAAGAATAATAAAGGTGCTTGGTCGGTGCTTTGCACAGCATACTGCGGTCTACCTAGTTTAGCAAAACAATTTCATTTGTGAATAAACATGTGGTGTGAATTGAAGATAGATTTATGTATTTTATTTCATTAATTAATTAAGACAAAGCTGTAAGCCTGTAATATATAATAAACATTAATACTTCCTACTTTCCATTATCTTGATAAAAATATATAACAAAATTTTTGTCCCAAATAAAAATTAAAAATTAAAAATGATATATTATATTTATGATTAAATAATTAAGAAAAGACAAACTCAATTATTGAAAATTAAATATGATTTATTATTAATAAAATACTACAATGATATACATATGCTTAATATTCATTTGTAATTATTATACAAAATTAATTCTTATTTTTTTTAGTTTTCAAATTTTTTTATCAAGATAGTATGAAAATATATAAAATGAAGTAGTAAATATAATTACTTATTTAGATAGGCCGCCCTCAAGGTTAAACAGGCCTTTTATATGGCTTGAGGTATGATCTATTAACTTAAAATGACTTTTTTAAAATCCTTGGCCAAACCTATTTAATTAATAAACAGGCTAGGCATAACCTTATTTTATACAGATTTGGCCAAGCCATAGGCCCTCGATCATGTGGCTTACTTTCATCTCTAGTTTTAGTTTCATTCTAGATGATGTGTGCGTGGTCTTTCCTTTTTTTATTGGTGGAATAACCCAATAATGTTAAGTAATATTATATATATAGTTTACTTTATACTATAGAAGGGGTCGATTACATACACATACCTTATGAAAATTTGCTTATAAATAAATTAAAGAGTTGTTTTTTTTTTTAGGCTTAATGGACGTGATAATAGTAGACCTAGTTAATTTGTTATATTGGTGTTTCGAATTACTCCAATCACACTTGTCTAAATACTGATTTGTAGGTTGGTACATAAAAATGATGTCTTGAATTGGAATTAGGACTTAAAATTTTAATTATCATATTTGAAAGTATATTTAGAATTAGAAATTTAGAATCATGATATATATATATATATATATATATATATATATATATATATATATAAAGTGTTCTTGTTTGCCATTATAATGGAATATTATATTGGAGCTTGGTATTGGAATTGAGCCTTGATATATATAGTAATTTTAATTATCATGTTTGCATATACAATTTAAATCGAAATTACAATGCCGAGGTCCAATTTAGTGGAATTATATTATATTACGTACGTACATGGTACAACAACTAAATTTAATCAATTGCAAGTTGGGTCAGGATACAATATATATTCACTATTTTCGGATGAGTTTATATACTTATTGATCCATGAACGGATGGCAAGTGATGAAGAGAATGGACGCTGCAAATTAAAACCGGTTACCTTTATTACCCAATCCCTATGGAGCATGATAAAGGGGTCATGGAAGATGTTGTGAAATTTTTTTAATCCTTTTATGAGAAAATAGTAGTCAATTAAAATATCATATGTATTTTTCTTTTCACAGATATATATTTTTGTTATTTTGATTTTTTTTTATTTTGTACTCTCTGACAGAGGTTAAAATTTTTTCCTTGTTTTCAAATTTAGTCATTTCAAAAATATTTTATGTATATTCTTCTTCGGTGATATGCACTCGTTATGATTGGATTAAATTTTTTTTTTACTTCTGCTCTAAAAAAACTATATTGAGTAAAAACTATATTCAAAATTGACATATTCTAATAAATCTGGATACAAATCTGCGTAAAAAAATATTCTGAATAAATGTGTTAAAATTTTTTTAAAAAAATAAAAAAAATTGGTCGGAGCATTTTAAGCTCCACCTTCCGCCCGGAGTATTTTACAAATTGCCTTCAAACTTTCAATTTTATTAATATATATGTTAATAAATCAATATTAAATTTAATATTTTATAAAAAAAATTCTTATTGTGTATTCAATTTTTATTATCCCATCGTCATAAAAATAAATCGATATACAGATTTATTCTAATACACATAGAATATTTTTGAAATAAATAAATTTGAAAACAAGGAAAAAAATTTAACCTATGTCACGGAGTACAGAACAAAAAAAAAAATCTAAATAACAAAAAAAAAATATATATTTGTGAAAAGGAAAATACATAGAACATTTTTTAATTGACTATATTTGAAATAAAAAAAAATTCACAGCATCTTCCATGTCCCCTGTATCATGCTCTATAGAGATTGGGCAGCATCCATTCTCTTCATCACTTTTCATTCATTCATGGACCAATGAGTATACAAACTCATCCGAAAATAGTGAGTATTGTATCCTAACCCTTTCAAGTTTTAGAATTGTCATTTAGAACTACTCCCTCTGTCCCTAATTATAAGGTCATCTTAACACTTTTATTTTGTCTCTATTTATAAGGCCCTTTACCAATTTTCAATGAGCATTAATTATTTTTTCCACAAACACCCCATATTTATTTAACACTTTTTAGATTCCCGATAATATTAATAGGGGTAATTTTGAAAATACATATCAAAAGTTCACATTTCCGATACAATTAACTAAATTATTCCACTTTTTTAATAGACGTGAAATCTCACAAGAGGACCTTATAATTAGGGACGGGTCTAGTATTTCGTTTCCTCTATCTCCGGCTGAGTTCCACGTTCTAGTGATGTTCAATCTTCCTCTCTCCCCATATTGAGCAACCACAGATTTGAAGTGTTCCTCCTTCCATCTACATCACCTTTTCCATGAATCTTCATTTTCTCCACCTATAAACCTTTGTTCTTCCATGCTTTAAATTTTTTTTGGGTGCAATTCGAACATAGATTTTGTGATCTTGATTTCGATCTAATTCATATTCCTTCTAAATTAAAATTTTATACGATTTCAAATTTTAATTTTAATTCCATGTGTCAAAGGATCCTAAAGTGACATCTAGATTCTCTTACTAAAGAAGCTTGGATTGTGATGATGATAGCTAGAGGATAAGAGAAGTTCAATTGAGCTATTACTGCTTTTATGAATATGACATTTGTGGTCATAACTTCTCCGAGAAAATATTTAATTCGTGCTTTCCTGATGTTGAATAGACCAATATATTAAGATTTCAAAGAAAAAAAATACAGGCACATAGTTTTTTATTTTTATTTTTGTTTGAAGCAAATCATTAGCTAATGAAATTAAATTTCTTCCGGCAAATTTTCAGTTAACATTAGCTTTTAATCAGAGTTAATGGCTTGTTTATATATAAGATTGTATGTATAAAAAATAAAATAATAAACACTCCGATTCTTTTTTTTATGAGACAAAGGGGCTAAAAGCCCAAATAAAAACACAGGATTAACTGCCTCTATCAAACCTAGTGCCGGAATAATCAGCAAAGAGAAGCACATTAAGAAACACGGATTCGATCTTTTACTATTATAAACATCACTGTTTAATAAAAAAATTATTACATGATTCATGATCATGATATAAAATTCCTATCTCATCAAGATAATGATTTGGCTAAGGACCTAGCTTCTCACACATTTACTATTAATATTTTATTTTATTTATCATTTTAAGAGCATTTATATTTTTTTTATAAGCAAAACAAGAATTCCTGTGAGTATTTATATTATAATTGTATTATTTAATTATAATTAATTGCTAGCCTTACTTGGAGCAAAACAAGAATTCCTATGCATATAATTATCTCCCACAATATTTTTTTATAAGCAAATTGTAATACTAATATTTGTGTTAATATGTCGAGTTTAATAAACATGTATTGAGGATGTAAATTTTTTTATATTTTTAACATCTATATACCATTTTTTATATTACTATTGTTTAAAAGTCAAAAATTCATCAACACAATAAATAGTGGATGATTAGTTGCCAGTACAAATATGCATCACCTATTTTCTCTAATATGCATTGCTTTGTTTTTTGTTTTTTAAGATGTATGCTTTGTTATATTCTTCTAATTAAAGATTTGTCTAATACTAATAAAACAACATATGAATTAAATTAAGAAAATAAATAAATTATTGTCTTGTGAATATAAAAAGCATTTAAAACTTGCTTTACTCATTCCAAATACATTATTCATTGATTTATAAAAAAAAAATCAAAACTTACATTATCTAGTAATGATGAGGTGGATTTTAAGTGAAGAATTAGGAGGATTTAAAATCATTCTAACATGAGTATTACGTAATTGACTGTTGCACTAATTAACCTGACTGCAATTGCCGAAAGAAAACAATAATGTATCGAAAGTGGAACACTGAAACTAAATCATCAAAACTTCTATTGGTTTTTACACGCATAAAGCAGTGACATAATATATTCATTATACCTAAGCTAAAAAAATATTAAAAAAATCAGTGTATAAGGGGGATATAGTTTATATGATCATGTATATCAAGTTTTAAAATTTAGAAGTTAAAGTTTTCAGATTTGATCCTAAACATCGTTATTTATTGATTTGTTGATGTATTTAATTTCTATTTTTTTGTTCCTATTAAAAGAAAAAAAAAAAAGCTCTTGCCGAACAGATTACACAAGAATATTTCTTATCCTAGCCAGTGAACCACCATTTCTTGGTTCTCATAAATACATGGTCAGTTTTCTGTTTATGTCAAAAACTTAATGAGTAATATCTTATGCGCAATTAGGTATATATGTCTATAAAGTTATGGACTATGTCAGATAATAAAGACTGAATTTTTATTTTTTTTTATAGGAGAGGTCTGGGACTAGAACCCATGACCTGGGGATAGGGAAATCCTAAGTGTCCCTGCAGCCACCAACTGGGCTGTCTTACGAGGACATAAAGACTGAATTTTAAACAAGATGTTGGGATAAACTTTCTATGATAATAAATGTGAAATGATCAATTAATGGGTTGATTTTTTTTTTAACGCTGGACTTTTGTAACACGTATTGCCTCCGATCCTATTTATAAGACATTTTTCGGGTTTTTATTTTGATCCTATTTATAAGACCCTTTTCAATTTTTAATAGCATTTAATTACTTCTTTTCACTAACACCCCTATAAAGTCAACACTTTTTAGAGTTCCAATAATAATTATAGGGGTAATTTTGAAAAAGTATATCAAATTTTCACATTTCCAATGTCACTAACAAATTTATTCACTCTCCTAGCTGAGAGTGAAAAACTCCCAAATTGTCTTTTAAATAGGACCAAAGGGAGTACTTCAGTAAGAGGGGGTAAAATGTGTCACATCATATAAGTAATCATGTCATCATCTTTATTGTTAAGGAATCCTATTTTAACTTAATGCATTTTAGTCATCCATATATTAGATAACTTTTAATTAATTTAATCAATTTTTTTTTCACCCTAGTATCCAATTCACTGGGCCGACTAATCCAGTTCGAGGGGGTTCCGGGGTTAAGGTTTTATTCCTCTTCAAACGTTGTTGCGGGGGATCGAACCGTGGTTCGCCCTACCAAGTGCGGCCCATGACACCACTGCACCAACAGCTCCTTGGTAATTAATTCAATCAATTTAAATTATATAAAATATTTCCCTTTAAATTTAAAAAATTAAAATAAAAAATTAGGAATTTGTCTAGCAGCAGCAGCAGCTTCATCCTTCCAGCATCATCCCGGCTCACTTTTCATCCATTTCTCTAATCTCTATGCTGCGATTTTTGATTCTCCTCTCTATTGCGATTTCTCTGTTATCTTCTTTGTGGTGTTTTCTTCTTCTCCTCTTTGTAGAGTAGAGTGTGTGCACTGAGAAGAAGGCAGAAGCATGTTCTTCTTTACGACCTCCCCCCCATCAATTCCAAGGTTTCTCTATTTTCCCATTATTTTTTGCCATCAAAAGTGAGCTGGGAGTGATGATGTTGTTGCCTAGAACCATGATGAAATGGATTAGAGAAAGAAATCCTAATTTTTATTTTCATTTTTTAAATAAAAAGAAAATATTCTATTTAACTTAAATTAATTAAAAGTTATCCAAATCATTTTCATTGGTTGACTATTTTATGGTACCGAAACCCAAACTTTTTCAATGATACCGGAAAAAACCTCCCATAATAATCTCGTTCATTTTTTTAGATAAGAATAATCACCTTCATTCCAATCACATCAAATCCAATTTATTATTATTATTATTATTTTACCTAGCTAGGATAGCGTATAGTGGGACTCCTCAATCAAAGTGTCAAATTACACAGAGCGATGCTATTGATGACTAGCTTAACAACTATAGAGTACGTACGTAACATTAGATGTGTATCTATCTAAAATGGCCTTTGGACAACGAGATCCCATAGCAGCTCTTGATATATACAAGCAAACAATTGAGCATGATCACCGTTGAATTTGTTTTCATCTCTACAAAATGACGTGGATTGAAAGAGGAGCCCAATGTTATTCCCCATTTTCCTCCTAGAAACGAGGATTGAAAGTGATGCATGCTTTGCTAATTGGCTCATGCTGAGAACAACGAGTCACTCACCCTTCTCCTTTTTATCCGACCTATGGCTATAATTCACCTCTATATCGTCAACCAATTTTCTAATTGCGCCACTTATGATTTCCCTCAGCCCAGCTCTAGTGCCTCATAGTGTTAACACTCAGTTAAATAGTGCAAACATGCTGTTAGCCTACAAAGCCACCATGAAAAATAAATAATATACTTTTATTCGGGGTTAGAAGAAAACAAACTATTTACGCTTGAATATTTTTTTCTTTATCTTATTTTTATATTTTAATTTGATCTTTTGTCTTTAAAATGAATTAATTTAATCCTCTACTTTTTCAACATTTGTCAATTTCACTCTTTGGTAATGACCATATTATATTTTGACCAAATTAAAATATAATAACTTTGTGGGAGATTTCTTTTTTCATCAAAATCTGCATTTTCTCAGCGAAGATTCCTACATATGCGGCCTTTGCTACGTTTTCTTTCTCCTTGCTTTCATCCAACTTCCAACGTATTTGGTGAAATGCCAAAACTGTTTCACTTTTCAATGTTGTTCCACTTTACCTTCTAGTGAGAAAATGTAGATTATGGTGATTAGAAAAAGAATTTTCAGCGAAATCAATAAATTTCGGTGAAAATCTAACATCATCATGATGAAAGGGTGAAATTGATAAGCGTTAAAAACATAAAGGACAAATTGACTCGTTTCAAAGATAAAGGATCAAATCAAAACCTAAAAATAACAAAAAGGACTAAATTAAAAGAGTATTTAAGCCAAATATTTAAACCATGCATACATATTAAAAAAGTTAGTTAGTTTGATTAACACTATTATATTTCTTAGTGATTAAAGATGTATTTTCATATTTGTCTTTAATTATAATGATGTGTCTTTTCACTTAAAAATAATTTTATGAGATTGTTGGGTTGGGAGAGGATTAAAATATTGTATTAAATATTTGTTGATTTAAAAAAATATGAAAAGTATTTTTGAAAAAAAAAAACTTAACATTATAGATAAAATGAGTATAGTATTTTATTAAATAAAATTTAAAATTAATACCTACATTTAGATCGAAGGTACCATAATGTTGCAATGTCTCTCCCCACATTAGCATCGTTAAAAACTTAACATAAGGCTCCGTCTCACGGTGAATATAATGTTATTATTTAAAAAAATCATACCTAGCTCCATTATACATTAAATATACACACATCATGTATGTGGATGTGATCTTCGTTTTATTTATAATAAAATAGCATTAATTTACTACTAATTTAGTCCTTGCATGCATGGACGGCAGCCTTCACTTGTCCAAATTGTTTAAAGCCTGCAGCAACATCAAACAGCATTGACAGATTAGTTAATTTATTTCCTTTGAAAAATCACATTTATACTTACCAGTTCAGCCATTACATACACTTTTTTTAATTATCATGTACACGAAGTATATTCTATCACTAACTCGAGTCTGAAAACAATGTTAGGTTTTTTTCAAGTGACAAATATTATATGATTTGATTAGGTGGTGTGATATGTCATTGATATGTAGGTTGATGTGGACTAAATTTTTTTTTTATTAATAAAAAAGTATAAGATTGTCTTTTAACTATTAGTTTAAATAATGAAGAAAAGGATGGTTGAAGAATTAACCTGCATAAGATCATTATTCAAGAATGGACGTTGTAAAAATATCTTACTTAAGTTACTTTATTAGTCAATAGAGAATCGAGAGGATAAGTTCTCCAATAATATTAAAATTTTTACTCCTAAAATAATTTTAGTTTTAATTATATGTCTTAATTTTAAGGGTTACATTATTCGTATTACTACTCCCTCCGGTCCAATATATAAACACATTTTGAAGACTTTTTTTTGTCCTTAATATAAGCCACATTTCCAATTTTCAATATAGCATTATTTACTTCTTTTCCACAAACACTCATATTTACTCAACACTTTTTAGATTTCCAATAATAATTATAGGGGTACTTTTGAAAAAGTATATCAAATATTTACATTTTCAATACACTAAGGCACTAACAATATTAACTAACTTTCTTGATGGGAGTGAAATTGGTCAAATGGTACTTATATTAGGGACCGGAGGGAGTATATAATTTGACAAAATTCTCTTAGCTAGAATAAAAGTTATATTTATTTTTTGATGACTTTTAATTTTTTTTTTCATATATACACCCGATACCTCATAAAAAGAACAAAGGGACAACAAAACGTTGTCCTGTAACATTGTACAAAAAACTTGATTAAAATTTTAATTTAGGCCTAATTATGTCTGGGGTCCCTGTAGTTTGGACCTCTTTTATGAGATACCCCTGTGCTTTTTTTTTCAATGAATATACTCCTGTAGTTTACTCCGGTTAGGTATTTGCCCTCAGCTCCTTTTCCGGCGAGTTTTTGGGTGAGCTGGACCGCCGGAGCTCCACCTAGCTGCCACGTGTATAACACGTGGCAGTAACACGTGACAGTCTCTTAATTTATTTTAAATTAAAAAAATAAGGATTAATTATGTCTGGGGTCCCTGCAGTTTGAACATCTTTTGTGAGATACCCCTATGTTTTTTTTCAATGAATATACCCCTATAGTTTACTCCGGTTAGGTATTTGCCCTCAGCTCCTTTTCCAACGAGTTTATGGATGAGCTGGACTGCCGGAGCTCCACCTGGAACCACGTGTTATACACGTGGCTGTGACAATCACTTAATTTTTTTTTAAAATTAAAAAATAATAAAATAATAGAATAAACTAATAAACTACAAAAAAAAACAATCGAAATCAATTTGCTGATATATCATGCAAAGATTGAATTCTATAATTTAGATGAAATGATGTGTCAAAGGATTAATGCATGCCTCTGTTTGATTAATCAATTTTCTGGAAATGAAAACACTATATGTCCCTTGACATGGGTATATGCTTTTGTATGCATGTTCCTTTTTCAAAGCCACATTTTCTACTTCACTTGTTTTTATTCTATTTGCTGTTTTTTTTTCATTTTTATAATAAAAATGTCAACTGTTCTTGTGCTGCTCATTTTCGCATGCCAACTTGATCCCAAATGGTGACTTCGAAGAAGCTGCAGATCTGGAGCTGGATGACTTCATGACTGAGAAGAAGAATTGTTCTTGTGATGCTCATTTTCGCATGCCAACTTGATCCCAAATGGTGACCTCGAAGAAGCTGCAGATCTGGAGCTGGAGGACTTCATGACTAAGAAGAAGAAGAAGAAGCGAACGACTGAGGGAGGGAGAGGATGACAGCTACATCGTAGGATATGGAGTGAGAACGCCGGAGAGAGATGCTGGTTGTGAGTGAGAGAAAAAGAACGAGGGAGATAAATGGATCGAATGGAAGGAAATGTGAGAGATTATAATAAGCCACGTTTTTTTTAGTTTATTAGTTTATTCTAATGTTTTATTATTATTTTTTTTAATTTAAAAAAAATTAAGTGACTGCCACGTAACGTGTTATACACGTGGCTCCAGGTGGAGCTCCGACGGTCCAGCTCACCCAAAAACTCATCGGAAAAGGAGCTGGGGGCAAATACCTAACCGGAGTAAACTATAGGGGTATATTCATTGAAGAAAAAAAAAGCATAGGGGTATCTCACAAAAAAGGTCCAAACTACAGGGACCGAGACATAATTAAGCCTTATTTTTTTTAATTTAAAAAAAATTTAAGAGACTGCCACGTGTATAACACGTGGCAGCCAGGTGGAGCTCCGGCGGTCCAGCTCACCCAAAAACTCACCGGAAAAGGAGCTGGGGGCAAATACCTAACCGAAGTAAACTACGGGGATATATTCATTAGAAAAAAAAGCATAGGGATATCTCACAAAAGAGGTCCAAACTACAGGGACTCTAGACATATATAAGCCTTTAATTTATCTACAACTTTTGGGCAGATGGAAAAGAGAGCAACCACCAAAACATTGCACAAAAAATTTGGTTGATGGAAAAGAGAGCAATCCTTAAGAAAGTTTAGTCCGATTTATATTGATATTGTAGATTGGTGTTTGTGTCCGACTTCATTGAGATTAATTTTATAACCAAGTTTTGTTTATAAAACAAAATAACACGAAAGATACTGTCCGAAACCCTGAAAAGGTTTGACAATGTTGAAAAGATTAGTCACATAGTTGTGCGTAGTATTGGCAATATGGGCATTCGCCCGCGGGCGAGCGGGGCACAAGTTTTGGCGAAAAAAATTAATTGCAGGCGGGCATGTTCGTCCATTATTTTTCGTGGGTGGGCTGCAGACGGCCCGCGGGTTTGAATATTTAAAAAATAAAAAATAAAACCACTTTAGTGACACACTATTTACGGCCGATTTTCAGGCATTTTGTGGGCAAGCGGGCTGCCCGCACTTTTTTTAAAAAAAATTGTACTAAAAATAAAGAAAAAAAATTAATTTAATTTAATTTTTGAATGCAGGCCGCCCGCGGGCCGCACTTAGGACGAGCAGAGCCTGAAAATTTGGCCCTAATTTTTTTATGGGCGGGCCGAGTGCGTGTCCGTCCGCCCGTTTTGCCAATATTAGTTGTGCGAGTGAATACCTCCTTAAGAAAAAAAACAAAATATGTTTATTGGCGAATACAAAAGATACTCCACTTGAGTGCTCATATTTAATTTTATGATTCAAACAGACATATTTTAACCATCTTATCTTTAAAAATTACAGTAAAAAATTTCGTAAAAACAAATCATGACAAACTTTTTTTTTTTTTACATGAGAGGTCTGAGACTAGAACTCATGACCTGGGGAAGGGGAAATCCTAAGTGTCCCTGCAGCCACCAACTGGATTATCTTACACGGACAATCAAGACAAACATTTATAAGTTTAATTCGATAATAAATTATTTTCTCTTGTCGTTTTTAAGAAGTAGTTCAGTTTGTAGAGTTGGGATATAAAATATGAACATTTGGATTTGAACATTGTCAATGCACAATTCTCATCCCCTTTTCTGAACTTGGCTTAAAATAAATAAATAAATAAATACTTCCTCTTGCCTAAAATCAATCTCATATTCATTTTCAAAATGCCCATATTTTTAAAAAAATAAAAATGTCAATATGGTTCTCTAAAGATAATATGATCATTAAGTTAAATTCATCAGATATGTCCTTGGAACTTGGAAGTTTAAATTAAATGGCTACAAAATTGGTTGTTCTATGAACTTGTTTGGTGACCAAAATTGGCTACATTAATCTTTTGTGACCAAAATTTACATTAAGTGATTATCATTTAAATTTTCAAGAAATTATGTAATGACTATTTTATTTGAAGATTAACTTGTCGGTCTATGTATCTTTGAAAGATTAAGATGACTTTTTATTTTTTATTTTTAATCATACCAGCACCCAAACCAACTTTAATTCTTACTTTTTTTCCCTTTCTCCAAATCTATGAAGAAAAAAAAGTGATTTGTCCATAGGCAACGCTTGTTCAAATCCCAGCCAGGCATAAGCTGCCACCCAAACCTGAAACGAGAATCTGCCGGTAAAAAAAATAATTGAACAGAAATTAGAAAGACCATTTTGTTTTGATAAGAGTGAAGACCTAGGAACCAAATTGGTATGTAACCAAAAAAAAATTGGTATGGAATTTTTTTTGAGAGATTAAACGTAGTATTATGAATTGTTAGGAATTAAATTGGTACTGTGCAAAATCGACAAGGACTAAAGTGGGTCTTCACTTTTTTGATAATTATGATAAAATGAAGCATATGTCATTTCAAGAAAAATAAACACATCACTTTTTAATAAAAACTCGCTTTTATTAATATTGGTAAAACTCACATTCAAAAATCCATACAATATTCTGTGTAGAATTCAATTACTTTTATTTTCTTATTATAATCAGTATTATTTATTTATTTATCAACAAAAGAGAGAGTGGAGGCACAATCCTTGGGAGTTCTACCCAGTGGACATGTTAGGATGGTTATGCAAAAGTGGACCATAACATACAAAACGTCGTGTCGTTGTGCTGCTAAAAGTGGAATGAATTTCCTTTACCAAATAAACACTCATTTATATCGCAAATAATTCCGTAGAATCCATTTTCCTAACATGGATGGTGCCTACTGCCTAATGATATTCATTGTCCAAAATGAATCTTGCAGTAGTGGGGTGCACTAAAAAAAATGGCATCAAATTATTTCTTCGGTTAAAACTCATTCACCGTAAGAAATTTAAAAAATCTCAATTATGATACTCCGTATAGATTTATCAAGGCATTTACCTTTCGTGATTTAGAATAATGTGAAAATAGTCAAAATACAAAAGTTATTAAAAGAAATCCTTTATTTTTTTTTAGGCAAATGCTAACAAGTGACCTTAATGCTCTTGTTAACCAGCCAAAAAGAGTAAAAACTTATGGAAAAATAAGGTTTTTTGTATTTCCGAGATATGAAAGAATGTGCAGCTATGATTGTTTTTTCATACTAGAAACCTTAGGGTACTTGTCAGTAAGACTCTTTTTTTCATACGAAAAAATCCTTTGTTTTTTTTATAAGAAAAAATCCTTTGTTCTGCTTAAATTTTATTAAAATAACTATTTTTTGGAACCGTACACTTAACGGTTGAAACAAGTACGTACTTTAGTATAGGGTTGGCGCGTATATAAGTTTTTTATCTTGAAAGTTGATCAAGTTTTGGTTTTAATTTTTTTTATCTTCATTCTTAAAAATTTAAAATTTAGTTTTTGTTCTTGCCATTAGAGAACCACCGTTAATTAATGACGTTGCATAGTAAATTCCTAACGGCAGGGACCAAAATAAAAAAAATTACATTTTTAAGAATCAAGATCGATTAAAAAAAAGGACTAAAATCAAAACTCGATCAATTTTCAGGGATAAAAATTAAATAAGCCTATAATGTTATATCTACAGTTATATTCAAGCAATTGCAATGCTATATAGTGTATCGTTTTGGGCATAAATAAAACCTAGTAAAACAGTATATATTAATGAATTTTCCTAACTTATATTTCATCTTTTGATGACTTGTTATTGGATTTAAAACTTCCCATCTCGTTTAAATCAACAACGGATTCTCGAAATTTAACTACTATGGAGGATAATTTTTTAATAAAGAAATGATTTTTTTTAAAAAAAAACTTTAATCCTAAGAGTTAAGTATAAGAAGCTAAATAAATTAATTTTACATTAAAAACGTACTTGAGAAATAATGAACTCATGTCTTCAATATATTTTTTCCTCGTATCTTAACCTCTTATTCTCAACAAACCTATAAATAAAAGTTCAATCAAACTAATAGCATAGTGACGCTTATAATTTTAATGAATGAGATTAATGTGTATGCATTGACGGTGTAACGTTTTTTTACATTATCAGTCCATCATTTATCATTTATTTGTATTATTTTTATTTGAAAGTCAACGACAATAAACACATGAACAGTGAACAATACATTGATGGTGTAAAAAAAACTTTACACTGTCGGAGTGTCGGTGCACCATCTATTTTTTCTTAATAAAAATGAATTATAAAGTTATTGAAATTATTGAAAATAAAATGAAAAATATTTCTAGTATACAACCTAATTTTGGATTATCATGAATTCAAACTTTTTTATAAAACGAAAACGAATGCAAACTTAACGTGACTAATCTCGGTATTTAAAGAGAGTCATGGCTCCCCAAACTTTTTACTCTATCATGATACAAAAGTACTAGAAGTGCCACTAGCAAAGCGTGGTTCGTTGTTGCCCAACTCATGCACTTAGTCCCGAGTAAGAACCTTACCTCTCTAGATTTGGTCTGAGAAAAATTTTCGATTAAACTGTGACTTCCGTCCCTCACTTTGTAAGGTGCTTTTATTTTAGTTCCTGATTTTTCAATAATTTCATTTTAGTCCCTCACTTTGAAAAAAAACTACCCACGTTAGTCCCTGACAACGTTTTCTGTTAATAGACGTTAACGTCGCCGTTAATTTATAATATCGTGTTTCATTTTAATCCCTAACTTAAAAATTTTAATTCACTTTAGTCTCTCACTATAATAACAATGATGTTTCTTTCTCTTTTCTCTTGTAGTGTGACTACCATAAAAACATTGACTGTTCTTCTTGCTATTCTGTAAACTAACTTTATAGTTTATATAAGCACTGACTCCAAGCTTTGCACATGAAGGTATCAATAGCTTTGATTCAAAATTATTCTATTAAGTTCTGTGTTTAAGAGTCATCACCAAAATGTTGTAAACTTCTCTAATATGTTTAGCATGATATTCAACCATCATACCTTATCTTTATGATAATGTAGATCCACTAGTTATCCTAAAAAATTCCTCCACATGCCTAGGCAAAGGAGCAGTTCCTGATAGTAAGATACGAACTCGTTCACCTAGTGTTTGTTTTGTCTGTCAATACAAACAATGTTTTAGTTTTGAAACCAAACTATGTGCAAATTTAATAAGTGTAAAGTGAATATGAAATACCTTGTCAAACACAAGTCTATCAAACAGAGGTGCTGCTTTGTGTTGTGAAAAGCCCTTCTTCATATATCTTAACTTGTCATCCGTAAGATTCTGGTTAGTTCACACATGGATAGATAACTAAAACACTAAAAAGTTTAGAGGAAAAACATACTAGTTATATGCATAATAAAATAATGTACTCTGAAGTGCTCCTCCGGAAGAAACTTTGTTATTGATACCCTTAGGTGAAAAGCTTGGAGTCAGTGCTTATGTAAACTGTAAAATTAGTTTATAGAATAGCAAGAAGAACAGTCAATGTTTTTATGGTAGTCACACAAGAGAAAAGCGAAAGAAGCATAATTGTTATTATAGTGAGGGACTTAAGTGAATTAAAATTTTTAAGTTAGGGACTAAAATGAAACACAATATAGTGAGGGACTAAAGTGAATTAAAATTTTTAAGTTAGAGACTAAAATGAAACATGATATTATAAATTAACGGCGACGTTAACGTCTATAAACGAAAAACGTTGTCAAGGACTAATGTGAGTAACTTTTTTCAAAGTGAGGGACTAAAAAAAATTATTAAAAAATTAGGGACTAAACTGAAAGCTCCTTACAAAATGAGGGACTAAAGTGACAGTTTAGTCAAAAAATTTCCTTATAACAAAAAGCAGCCATGGTTGTACACCAAAAAAAAAAAGCAGTCATGGCTGTAAACAACTAAACACGTAGGCGCAAATACTGCAGCCAATGAAGAAGTCAATATTTCAGCCAATGTCCCAGCAATTGTCCAACCAGCAATTGCACCCAATGTGCAACCAAATGTGCCACCACACTTTGACATTGAAAGTGAAAAAACTGTGACCCGCTATCAATGCCAAAAAGGAATTATGGTATACAAAATTATTCTTCAAAACAATTTTATACAGATTACAAAAATCATGTATTATATTTGCAAAACTAAACTAATTTGCACTAATTTTGTAGCCATTGCCATATCAATTTGTGGCAGCAGCATTTCAAACCAAAAGGTTATACTATAATGTTATTGATAAACAAGGAATACCATACAAATGCAAGATGCTGAGGTCTGAAAGAAGCCCAAATGAAGCCTACCTTTCCGATGGCTGGCGTAATTTCTGTAGGGAACATAATTTACAAGGAGGAGAGCGCATCAAACTGGGTGTAAATCTTTCCGAAATCGGAAATATTTACTACATTGGTACAAATTTCTTATTTTATTAATTCATACTTATATTTAATTAACATTACATGCATATTCAATGTCCAATATTATATGAAATATGTGATTCCAGATTAAAATCAGATTAAGCATACATAATATACAAAAGTTTACTATGTATTATTTCTTTTGTATTGTAACCAAATAGGGACGCAATGATTATGTGTCCGATCCCCTTTCGAAAGCTCAATCATTCTACTTTCAGGTAATATATTATATAAGTTGCTTTAACTTTACAAAATCTATAAGCACAAATAATAAAGTTAACAATTCCATTCTACCATTACTCAACATTGATTATTGTACAAACCGCAGGAAATGCAATCTAAGGCAGAAATGGACAGCCGGATCAATGATTCTGCAAATTTTGATAATGCTACAGCTTACATATACTTGCTACTTTGGTTATTTTCTATTTTAAATGTTATATTATTGTAATGTCAGCTACAACCCAAGACTACCTACTGTCCGTTTGTTAACTTTATTTCTATTTTTGCTTTTTCATTATCTATTTCACTTTCAAACTATGTTTATGTTAAATTCCAGTATGCAATCTAATTATAAGTTTGCTTTCATCAATTTTTTTTCTAAATTATAATATTTTTTTACTATACATATAAAACTGACACAAATTAATGCAACAACACAAATACATTAAATTGTTTCATTTTTCTTTAATATAATGTTATAGTTCACATGAAATATATTACGCAATTACTCACTTTTCTTTTTAAAACACATTAATCTAAACAAGATCATTTATAAATTGGTAGATATTAACGTTAATCTATTTAAAATAAAAAAAAAATCATTCTCTTAGATGCATCGGTATCAATTCATTGCCCTATGGAAGTAATTATATCAATCCAAAGCTTTTATTTCAAAGTATAAAAATTTCAAAATTAAATTTATTGCTTACCATAATGAACCCGTGCGTGGCACAGGTTAATTTCCAAGTTATTTTAAACGCTTGTAGTTTGGTTTCTCCCACATTTTTTTCCAAGCTCTACTACTGTTTATAGATGATCCTCAACTATTACACTTCTTTTTGGTTTACAACTTTTACACTTCTTTTATTTTATATAGAAACCGATAAAAAATTCGTTGAAGAAAAAGTCACAAACAAACTTTAAAGTGAGTTAAATAATATATATATATATATATATAGAAAGAGATAAAATTTATCGATTTAAAGATGTGAGAAAAAAAATTTGTCATGTGACTCATTGAGCTCAAGTGTCTAAACGGATCACCATTACTAAAGAAGATTCTTGAGACTAATATTATGCGAGATTTGTGGTTATCTCTTCCAACAAGTATTTTAATTAGGAATCGAACAAGTGATTTTAACACATACGAGTATATCATATTTCTAGGATCTCCAAAAGTCTTATATATTTTGATCATACAAATATGAATATATGATGCTAAAGTTGTAATCCAACAAAAAAAAAATTGATTTAGTTGATAAAGAATTAACTTATGACTTAAATGATTGAGAGTTAAAATCACATTATTTTTTTATTTTTTTTATCATTAAAATCACATTATTACTGCGAGGAGTTTTGTTGGTAGAGAATTTTTACATTCCTTATGAAATCTGTCTTGATTTTGGTATGTATATTTTCATCTTTGAAACCAAATTCACCTAAAATTTTTATTTGACGAGAAAAAAATTTATTTTTATTGCAAAATAAAAGTTGTGAAAGTAACAAAACTTAATAGAAAATTTTATGAACCAAAAAAAAAAAAAAAAACTTGATAGAAAATAGCAATAGCAAGAACTGCCTGCCATTGAAGTGACGGCGTTAGCTTAAAAGCGAAGACATATCAGATGGATGGACGGTGTAGTGTGGTGACTGAGACTGACGCAACGGCGGGCCGTTTTGGTCAAATGATCTCCTTAATGTGGGGCAGAGCAGACATTTTAATAATTAATTTGATTAGATTAACCACGCGCTTCTTCTTTGACATGTGCCCATGTGCTTTGTCTTTGCAATGGCCTATGGGTATTCTTCATCTACACATACATCAATTATATTGAAAATGTATGTTTGATGTTACACCTCCTTTTAACTCATGTCTCCTCAAATTTCTTGATTTGTTAGAATTTTTGGATAGAGTTACTTGCGTCAGATTTCCTATAATCGGTTTAATTAATTAAGCGGTCCAAAATGAACCCGAAATTTTGTTTTTAAGTCTTAAAATTTGATACATGATTATATGAGTTACATCTTTTTACATAAAAAAGTTTTGTAGTTATGAAATGACATACTCCTTCCGGTATCATTTTTAAACAAAAATAACTAACTCACACATATTAATGAAGTTAGTTGAGTGTATTTAATTTTTCCAAATTCATAAAAAAAAATATATTACTTTAGTAAGTTTACATTGGAAAGTTCATCAAAAAAAAAAGTTTACATTGGAAATGAAACAAAAATTAATTGACTCAACCACATTATGAGGATAATTTAAGAATAATTCTATTGGGAATATAAAGTTAGTGAATTTTTACTTATATAAGTGAATTGTCTTTTTTTGCTTATAAATTAGACCAGAGGGAATACATGACAAGAAATGTAGTATGTGATTAACCTTCTTCTAATTATATATGAGTTGAATTAATTGAAGTTGCAGGGAGTTAGAAGCTACCTAGTGTTTTTAATTATCACATCTTTTGACTTAAGGAAAATATTAGTAATAAGTAGTTTTAGCATATTTTTAAAAAATTAAAAGCAACATGTTATTGAAAAAATTATATTTAACAAATTAACAAATTTCGAATTCACGTTGAAGAGCTTTCAACATGTTTCCAAATACTTCCTACGTTCTACATTATTTGTCATTTTAGTATTTTTAACTTGTTTCAAATTATTTGTCGCTTTAGAAATTAAAGGATGTATTAATTGATTTTTTTCAACTTTAACCTTGTATATAATGTATTGAAATATGTGAAATGAATGATAATTAATGTACTTTGAAGATATTATAATAAAGTTATCTAATAATTTTTTTGAAAATTGAAGTATCAAATAATTTTTTTAATTCTTATAAAATTTCTAAAATGATAATTAAATTAGAACGGAAGGAGTATTCTCTAACTAATTGATTACGCGTTAATGTCATGATTCACCATCTACAATGACACTGAAATGTGAATGCATTCCATTTGAAGGTGCTAGACTATCAATGCAAGCTACTCCACTGTCACCCTCCCTTTTATAGGGTTTCCTGCTATAGTGCTATTAATAGTATAAATTAGGTCAATGGGTTAATACTATATTTATACAATTAAAGTTTAAAGCATTTGCCTTGCACCATAATTAAGAAATCAAATTTTAATTTTAATTAAAATCTATAATTTTAAAAAAAGAACCATATATATTTTGCAATTGCAAATTTTAATTACGTTAAAATTGTATTATTAACAAACAAGGTTTAATACGATTGGTAAATGATCCGTTACTTAAGCATGATGTCGAGACCTAATAAAGATTGAGGAAACCATGGTGACGGCAATGAAGCTGTCGATGACCATAAAAGGAGTTAAGGATAGTGGCGGTTAAGGTGATAATTAAGATGCTAGTGCTGCTGAACAGTGATGCTGATCATCAAAGACTCAGAGTGATAATGGTAGTAGTCATTGGGGATAATGTTAATTGGGGTGGATGCTATTAAAATGGTGATGGCAGTCAAAGTTGTGATTATAAGATTTGTCAAAATGATGGCTATAATTAAGTTAGTGGTTGTATGTAGTGGATTATTAGAAGGTGCTTAGGGTGGTGCTTGAGGTGGTCGTAGGGTTGTTAGGGTAGCAATGTGGTGGTGAAATTATTTTTATCAAGCAGCTAATTAACGTTTGTTTGATACCTCATCAAGTGATTTTAATCAGTAATGAATGCAACTAATATCAGTAATAGTTTTTCATCTGTAACTACGCTCACTTAGAGCATCCCCAGCGGCACAAAAAAGTCGCTCGTTCACGAGGCGTCGAACGTTCGTCACGTTCGTAACCGGTGGATATGTGGGTCGGTCGTTCGTAATGCACGACATGTGCATTAGTTCGCAACAAGTTCGAACGGTTGGGAAGAGTGAGGATTAGATTGAAACAATAAAAAGAAAAGGAGGATGAAGAAAGAGAAGATCAACAACACCAACCAACAACCACAACCAAGAAGGTGAAAACCAAAAATTCAACAACCAACACACAGCAACAACACCAGAAATCCAAAAAATTAATATTAATTTACACAAATTCAAGATTTAATTTACAATTGCAGAAATTAACATATCCGAAAATTGAAAAATAAAAAATTTAGGGTTTAATTTAACCCAAATTCAAGATCTTGCTTCAATCAAAAATTAAAGTTGATGGGTGATGAGATTTGTGGTGGTGGTGTTGAAATTTCATCATCGTTCATACCGGCGGTGATGACATGAGCGGTGGCAGTGGTTGAACTTGATGGTGTTGATTTGCATGTTGAATCGGAGATGAGTGGTGAGATGGGTGAAGTCGATGATGGTAAAATCGGCGGTGAATTCGAACCATGGGTGTGAGGGGATGATCAGATTTGGGCTTCAATAGAACATGCAGAGAAGGATGATGAGTGAAGGAGCAAATGATTCGAACCATGGTGTGAGGGAGAAGAAGCCGAAGATCATATCAGTTGGTGGTGGCTCGGCCTTCAGTGACGGGCAGTGACAGAGGAGAAGGAGGGAGTGAGCGTGAATAGAGAAGGAGCGATCGAAGCTAAGGAGCCAAAGGAGAGAGTGAACAGAGAAGGAGATGATCAACCTCGGGGCAGAGAAGAAAGAGTGAACAAAGAAGAAAGAAGAAGAGATTGAAGGAGATAATGAGAGTGAACGGGGAAGGAGAGTGAGAATGAATGGCAAAATTGAGTATATGTGAGGAGAGTAAAATGACTTTAGAAAGGATATCGAACGAGCATTTGGAATATTACAACAATGATTTGCAACAATACGGTGCTCGACTCGACTATGGCATTTGGATTGATTGAAGCGTATAATATTTGCGTACATCATATTACATAATATGATTGCTAAAGACAAACGAGACACATATGTTGGGGATTTTGATCATTGCGTTGATCTCGTGGGCAGTTCAAAACACATAATGATCGTGATCCAAATTTTCAGGAGTATTTATGTATTAGAGCTTCTCTTCATGATAGGGATGTCCATAACCAACTCCAAGCCGATTTGATTTAGCATGTATGGAATCATTATGAAGGTGTGGATGGTTAGAGTATGACATATGTATTTTTAGTACTTTTTATAATTTCTATCGTGTTTCTAAGGTAATTATGTGTAATTTTTAATGCATTTTTAAGTTATGAGAAATGTATATTTAGTTTATGAAATTTTAAATGTATTATTATAAGTTTATGATATTTTAAATCTATTATTATAATTACCAATAACCATTACTAATTTGAATTTATGATATTTTATGCTTTTGTGCTTTTGAGTTTATGGGAAAAAAAGTTAAAAAAATAGTCGTTGAAAAATAAAAAAATAATTCAAAATGTAGTTAGTTTTTTTGGCGGTAAAAATTTTTGGTTATTTGATGGTGGTTATATTTATAATAAAATGAGGTTCAAGGGTGGAGTGAAAATGAGGTTGAAGTTCTTAATGGTTCTTAAATCAAAAAGATATGAAGAAGAATAAAATAATGTGTGATCCATTTATCAACGGAAAGTAGGTTCATTGTTGGATGTGCTCTTGTAATAAGGCCAAACTTATACCCTAATAACAACACGTACTAACATAGCAAACTAGATGGTCCACTTTAGTACTCCCTCGGTCTCTAAATATAAAATCCTCTTGACATTTTTATTTTGTCCCTATTTATAAAGCCTCATACCAATTTTCAATGATCATTAATTACTTTTTCCACAAACATCCCTATTTATTTAACACTTTTTAGATTCTCAGGAATATTAACAGGGGTAATTTTAAAATTACATATCAAAAGTTTACATTTCCAATACAATTAACTAAATTATTCCACTTTCTTAATGGACGTGAAATCCTCCAAAGAGACTTTATATTTAGGGACAGAGAGAGTACTAATTTAGCTGCATTGGACCGTAATTAATGGTAGCAATTAAGTAGAAATATTACTCCCTTTGGTTCTATTTATAAGACCCTTTTGCGATTTTTATTTTGGTCCTATTTATAAGATCCCTTTCCAATTTTCAATGACATTTAATTACTTCTTTTCACTAACACCCCCTATAAAGTCAACACTTTTTAGAGTTCCAATGATAATTATAGGGGTAGTTTTGAAAAAGTATATCAAATTTTTCACATTTTCAATGTCACTAACAAATTTATCCACTATTCTTGGTGGAAGTGAAAAACCCCAAAAGGGCCTTATAAATAGGACCAGAGGGAATAGTAGCGTGGACTCCCTCCGGTCTTTAATATAAGAAAATTCCGAGATACTTATCTTGGTGTATAATATATGAGAAAGTTAACTAATTTTCTATTCTCAATACAATTATTTCTAAAATAGTTTTAGAAATTAGTGATTTCATTTAATTTTTGTTTCATTCCCAATGCGACTTTTCTAAAGTAACAATATTTTTTATGAATTTAAAAAAATTAAATACACTCAACTAACTTTTTAAGTGTGGTTTTGGTTATTATTATTATTTTTTTTATAATAGAAACGGGAGGGAATAGATGCCAGTACTGACCTGGAAAAAAGAAGATAAGACCAGAATATAAATAAAGCCTCTCATTGCAATTGCATGAACTAAAATCCTAACGTCTCCTCTATGTTAGTACATCTGTATTATGTACTCCCTCTTTCTCATCTATCATTATTTTATTTATTATTATTATTATATTTAAGAAAAATGTTAATAAGTGTTTTTAGGATACTTATTAAGAAATTAAATAAAGTAAAAATATACCAAAAAATGTGATTTTTTATTTTTTCGAAAAAAAATTAAGATTTATAATATTTTTTCCATTCCTAAAAAATTTAATAAATGCAGTTAGCAAGATCTTATATTTAACAGTGGTAAAAGAAGTTGGATAAAAGAAGGAAACAAAGTAAAAACACAAAAATGTATGTTTTGGATCTTATCTGTTTGAGTTGTTGTTACCCTTGCTCACCTGGCGTTTTCATTGGGGCCTGAGCCAGGGTCACGAGCGTTTCCCTACTTTACTCTCCCATTTTTTTTATTTTTTTTTAATCCATCCTTTTAAACCCCACCTACATAGTTTTTAACTTGTTTCATATTTTTTTTGATAATTAACTTGTTTCATATTACAAGGATGATGAAAAAAATAAAAAAATAAAGAATTTATGTACTTAATATTTTATTTAGTGCATTAAACAATTAATTTAATACATTTTTATTCATTAATAAGTTTTCATGTATAAATAAAAAATATATATTATAATATATAAAGATTTTCTTAATCTAAACGTTAAAATTTTTGAAAAATTTATATTAAAAAAATTATAAAATAATATATTGAAAGTATATATCCACCACCTTTATTTTGTTGAATAGAGTATTAATTTTGAATGTAAAATTGCATTATTGAAAAGTGTGCAAGAAAATCAACAAGTTCCAGCACGATTGGTAGATAGCTAAATTTCTTAACCACGACATTAGGGATTTGATCCTGTCATGAGTATGAAAAAAGTATAAAGACAAAATTCAGTCCGATGATTCTCTATGGCTCAAAGAGACTAATATTCTACTATCGACCAAAGGATATCCTGGATGTATAAAAAAAAGTGCTTAAGAAAATCCAATATATGGAGTATATATAATTATAATTATTAGGTTTTTACTTCCAAACCCTCTAATTTTGAAAGGGTTGGGTACCTTTCCCTTTTTCATCCAATTATAACATGCCAACTCATTAAAATTGCCACGTCAGATTTGGGGATTAGTGTTTCTATCCTATTCCGTTTCTTCTTTAGAACTTCTTTAGAAGGGGGTTGGTTATTTTTTTTTTGTTTTTTTTTAATGTAGTGGAATTTGTTATTGCATAAATTAAATCCTAAAGTTAGGTAACGCATTGCATTTTGGCCATTATTTTGGTTTGTTATTTGTATCTTGTAATTTTTTTAGTTATTTGTGCTTAAACTTTTGATGTTTCTGGTTTTAGCGAGCACAGATCTAAAAATAAAAATTAGTCTAATAAAAATAATTTTGAGCAACTAATTTAATTTAAAAATTTTGTAAAAAGATTCAAGGACTTGAATGCAAAATCTATTATCTAATGTGACAAGATTAGTCAACTATCTAATATGTTAATATATGTCTATTTGTCCCTATTTAATTGGAACATGTATGAGAGGGTACAAAACCCTTCCAAAATTAAGGGGTTTTGAAGCAATCACCTAATTATTATTATTCATATCTGGCGTGGCTATAATGAAGGAAGCCCCATATCACTCCCTCCTACTACTTTACATACACTTACACTTTACCCTCACCCACCCTTTGTATGTGTTTTAGTTTCTCATCATCAATTAGCGCAGCCTCAGACACAGACACACACACTCACACTCACTCGCTATGAAGAGAGAGCATCACCATCTTCTTCCCAATCCCAATCCAGGTGGTGGTGGTGGTGGTGATTCATCTTCCATCTCCGCAAGCTGCGGCGGCGGAAGCAGCAGCACCTATTCCATGACGACCAGCGCCGGGAAATCAAAGCTCTGGGAGGAAGAAGAATCTGGCTGCGGTGGCATGGACGAGCTTCTCGCCGTGGTCGGGTACAAGGTGAGGTCATCAGACATGGCCGATGTAGCTCACAAGATTGAACAACTCGAAGAAGCCATGACCAACGTTGACACCAACATTTCCTCTGATACAATTCATTACAACCCTTCCGATATCTCCACGTGGCTCGAATCCATGCTCTCTGGCCTCACCCCTCCTCCTCCTCCTCCTCAACCCCAACATTCCTTCTTCCCTTCTACCGACTCCTCTACCATCACTTCCTCCTCCTCCTCTTCCGATTACGACCTCAAAGCCATCCCTGGCAAAGCAATCTACAACAACACACAACTTTCTTCGCCCAAGCGAATTAAAGTCTCACCCGACTCTGCCTTTGCGAGCCGACCATTAGTTCTGGTCGACTCGCAGCAGGAGAACGGGGTGAGACTCGTTCATACTCTTCTGGCTTGCGCAGAAGCCGTGAGCCAGAACAATCTCTCCCTTGCCGAAGCCTTGTTACACCAGATCGGGTTTCTAGCATTGTCGCAACCTGGCGCTATGCGCAAGGTTGCCACTTATTTCGCGGAAGCTCTTGCTCGCCGAATCTATGGTTTGTATCCCGAAACTCCGTCGCCGATGAACCACCACAACAACCACCAGCATCGCCTCTCCGATATGCTTCAGATCCATTTCTACGAGACCTGTCCTTACCTCAAATTCGCACACTTCACCGCCAACCAAGCTATCCTCGAAGCTTTTCAAGGCAAGAGCCGCGTCCACGTCATCGATTTCAGCATGAACCAAGGGATGCAATGGCCTGCTCTTATGCAAGCCCTCGCTCTCCGTCCCGGTGGTCCTCCGGCCTTCAGGCTCACCGGGATCGGACCTCCGGCGATCGACAACTCCGATCACTTGCAAGAAGTTGGATGGAAGCTCGCTCAGCTTGCGGAAACGATTCACGTGGAATTCGAATTTCGTGGATTCGTTGCAAACAGCTTAGCGGATCTGGACGCGTCGATGCTTGATCTGAGGCAGAGTGAGAGCGAGTCGGTGGCGGTTAACTCGGTGTTCGAGTTGCACAAGCTGTTGGCTCGCCCAGGCGCCGTGGAGAAAGTCCTCTCCGTTGTGAAGCAGATTAAACCGGAGATAGTAACCGTTGTGGAGCAAGAAGCGAACCATAACGGACCGGGTTTCTTGGACCGGTTCACCGAGTCGCTGCATTACTATTCAACGATGTTTGACTCGCTGGAAGGGTCAACGACGGCGGAGACGGAGGAGAAGGTGATGTCGGAGATGTATCTGGGGAAGCAGATATGCAACGTGGTGGCGTGCGAGGGAGTGGACAGGGTGGAGAGGCATGAGACGCTGAACCAGTGGAGAACCCGGTTCGGTTCGGGTGGGTTTGAACCGGTTCATTTGGGTTCGAACGCATATAAGCAAGCGAGTATGTTGCTGGCGCTGTTTGCGGGTGGGGATGGGTACAGAGTGGAAGAGAACAATGGTTGCTTGATGTTGGGTTGGCACACGCGCCCCTTGATTGCTACGTCCGCGTGGAGACTCAGACTCGCTGCTGCTGTAACTCACTGAGTTCACTCCTTTTTTTTTTATTATTTAAATATTGGACTTTGATGTGGGTAAGTATATAATGGGATATGCTGAGCTGTTTGTTAGACCCACCATTGTCTATTTCTATGTTAATTTTCCTTTTTTCTTTTGGCTTAGACTTTTTTTTTTTTTTAAATTCTCTTTTTGGGTTATGTTAATGGGTTGTTGTAAAACTTTCAGGGATGGAATCAAGAAATGGTTAATGTGTAGTATTTATTTTTATGTTTTGTGATATAATATATATGTGTGTGTGGTTTGCTGGTAATAAATAGAATCTTTTTATTAATTTTCCATTTTGGACGGAGGAGTGTGATTTTGATGAATGGGATAGGGTGAAGAGGTATCATTGTCTTGTCAAGTTAAGAATGATGGTAGCCTTTGGTCTCTGGGCCATGGGAGCCAGCTTGGTTTGATGGAAATGGCATGACAGAGAGATTTACCCAAATGAAGAATGAGGGGCTAAGGTGTTTTGCACTATAACAGTTAAAGCAGGTTGCCTTGTGTTGAATACATACAATTACATAAATATTTCTTTCTTAGATAGTTGAAATTAAAGTTCAAGTGTTATATATACATTATACAGTCATCGAAGTGGATGCAACTGTAAGCAGTAACTCATAAGCTAAAGCTTGTTATGTATGGCATCTCAAAAATTACTGCCATCTCAACAGAATCCTCTTATATGTCAGAGAAAGCACAATCATCATCATAAATTTAAAAGCGAATTAAAATAATTTAAAAAAATATATAGAGAGAGACTGAGAGTTGGATCAAAGGATCACTTATTATTAATATCAAGATCTTCATAATGCTGTTCACCTTGAAAAGTTTCACCTTTTTAATGGTTATTCCCCTGTAATTATTGTGGTACAAACCACTCCACATTGCCATGCTTTTGCTACATTTTTTTTCCTTTTTCAACTTTCAGTTTTTCACTTTCTTTTGCTTGGCTATAACTTCTCTATGTAGCAAAGTTTTCTGGGTTTATTTCAGATTATCTACTGATCAATTTTTATATATTCGGCATCTTCAAGATAGGGTGTGACAACTGGCCTGCATGAGACCCTTCTCCAAGATGCGTAAATTTAGAAGTACAGTATTAATTATTTTACTCCTACAGTATATCTTATCATAATACTTTCTCCGGTCCTATATATAAGACATACTTAACCATATTCCTCGGACCAAGAAAAATAGTTAGTTTTATGAATACTATGAGAATATATTGTAACATTACAATTTTACCCTCTCAACTTTTTTTGAAAAATTCACACTCATTAATGAACAACAAAAAAATACATGCAAATAAATGATGCATGTGAGAAAATACAAAATAAGGGCAAAAAAGAGAAAAAGCAATAAATGATGCATAGAAAATACAAAATATCTTATATATAAGATCAAAGATTGCTTCTAGAATATGTCCTATATATAGGACCGGAGGGAGTAGTATCCAAAATGAAGCAGAGCTAGCACACAGATCATTGGTCAAATCAAGCACGAATCAAAATCTCTATTGGCTTATGCTTTTAGTAAACTAGTTGATAACTTTGATTGTACTACTTGGCAGCTTCAGAATATTAGCATTGGACTCCAGGAATCTCGAGTTCCTGAGATAAACAGAAACTCGTAGCATTTATTAATAAATTTTTCTCAATTTTAAACTTGAACACTCTGGCAAGTGCACGTAGCATCTTTCAATTTCCTATGCTCTAGTCACTGTATTCTATAGTGTGTGTATAATTAATTAAAACCAATAATAAATGACCAGTAGAGTATTCTCACATACACATTCTGTTGTTGTATTAATTTGTAAATTTGCAATCTCATGGTATATACTACTTCTTCCGGTCCTATTTATAAGACCCTTTTGGGGTTTTTCACTCCCAAGAGAGTGGATAAATGTGTTAGTGGCATTGGAAATGTGAAAATTTGATATACTTTCTCAAAACTACCCCTATAATTATTATTGGAACTCTAAAAAGTGTTGACTTTATAGGGGTGTTAGTGGAAAGAAGTAATTAAATGCTATTGAAAATTGAAAAGGGGTCTTATAAATAGGATCAAAATGAAAACCCCAAAAGGGTCTTATAAATAGGACGGGAGGGAGTACTCTTTAAGTAGTACTAAGTACTAACGTATTTGATCAGGTCTTCTGGTCTAAACTAGCTCCTAGTTGGTCAGGCCCTCAGGACATTAGAATAAACTATAAATGATACAGTATGAGAATATTTTCAGTTCATTCCTAGAATCATCTTTAATAAACAAACGAAATGTCCTTTTATTTGGCTGACCCATCTTACATTACAAAAAAATATATAAAATTAATTGATTAAAAGGATGGGAAAATAAAAAAGGAGCAATAATTGAGTGGTGACAACCACAAAACTTAAGATGCAATAAGGTGACACATCTCGCCATGCCCATCTTATAGGGTGAAAAGAAACAATCATATGAACCAAAAAGAGACTCCCTCATCAGCATTTGTCAACATAGGAGGTGGCATTTAATTAGTATTTGCAGGCCAGTAGATGACTCAATGAATGAAAGATGCATATGTATGTAATAACACTCACATTCATATTAATTTCCACGTATTGGATGATCTTCCTAAGTATATGTGGCCACTTTCTAATTAGTGTATAAATTATGCATCATATACTGTATAGTAGTACTTGTTAATCTTCTACTAAGTGGGGGCTCCACAAAAAATAATTATTCTAACAGCAACTGGTCCTCTTTGAGTGTTCAGTGATTTTAAAGGTATTTTGGAACTCACACATCAAGTTACCTATTTCAATGTTTCACATGCTGCTTCTATTTTATTATCTTTTCCCCACCCTTTTCTACCTACGAGAAAGTTGATGTTGAGGTCTTTTTCAGATGTTATACACTAGTCACAATATTTGAAAAGGAAAAAGGTGAAAAGAAAAGAAAAAAATATTGATATTTTTAATATTTTTTAACAACTAGTGAGTGATACTTAGAGAAGCCAAGTCAAACCAAAATTGCTGCTTGCTGGGCTCATAACTACTATTGGATCATTAAACAAAGTATGTCTTTATTAAACATAATATCATATATTCAATTGCTCGATCTATGCGTTTAAGAAAAGTTTTTTTTTTTTTGGTAGATATAAAATTCATTCTATAATCTCTATGTTTCGAAAGGGGTAAGTTTGGTTATTGAATTCTCTCATTAATGATACATATCGCACGCTAAATTTGTCAAAACGTTGTGGATCATGTATCATATTCATCTTTGGAAAAATTGTAAACTACACACCTAATGAATCTTGTTGAAAAATTATGACATTAAGTTAGTCAAGGCCATTATTGATTGGTACATATGTAGTTTCTACAAATTGTGGAAGGTGCGGATGACAATTAGTAGAGACATAGAATACACAAGTCAAGGTGGTTTGTTCAACAGGGATGTGATGGTGTTTTCGAAATGGATTGAAACATGCTAAATAATAGTAGTGCGGCGATGCCTATGCATAAATGTGTGTGGGATTGTTAGGTTGAATTATGGAGTGAGTCACATTGGCGAATGCATGATGGACACAATGTCTCATAGGGTCTGAATCACTCGTGTGGTTACAACAGTTAAACCATGTGGGGACCTGAATATGACCTTGTTCTTTGTTGAACATTAATGTTTCATTAAAAAAAATGCTAAAAAGTGATATTTAAATATATTAGTTAAGAGGAAAAAAATTATTTTTGAAAATATTGAATTTAAAATACGGAGAATTATTAAACTTAGATTTCATTGTAAATTTTTTTAATGTATTCTTTACTTGATACTTTTAATACACTGATCAACCATATTTTATTTATAGATTGCTCGTTGAGCTTTCTTTGACCAAACAATGGCTTATACATCGCATCATATCTCCCAATCTTCCACGTTTTCTCCTCTTTTAGTTAGCTTTTATTCTTATTTCTTTATGATGAGTTTCCTTAAATTCGTATCCTTATTTTATTTTGATGGGAAACCTTATTCATCCTTATCCACTTCAGTGTTACGTATGAATCCCTCTATCCCCTGTTAAAAATTTCGTAGGAAACTTCGAAGGTTAGGAGTGAGCATTTTTCTCCGAAGGGTGTAAATTAAAGAATATAATCAACATATAAAAATTGCTTAAAACCAACAAAGCTCAGCACGGTTGGTAGATAGCTGAGTTCCTTAAGTATGATGTCAAGGGTTCGATCCTGCTGTGGGCATGGAAAAGACTTTGTTGGTAGAGGCAAAACCCACTTCGGTGATCTCTACGCCTCGGAGGGGATTAGTCTTCGGCTGTTGGCTGGGGGATACCCTTGGTGTACACCAAAAAAAAAAATTGCTTAAAAATTACGAAATTTTTTTAAGGAAAATATTAATAAGTACCCTAATTTTAATTGTTATAAGATTTAAGAAATTTTGTAGGAGATACGGAAGCTATAGTTCTTTGGTGTACATCAACCGGTACCCGGATCTGATTTACTCATAATCCGATTTATCCGCTTCGATCCAACTGAGCTCGCACTAAACGGTAGGGGTCTCCCCCGCTCCATACCCAAAGCCAGAGTTCTATAAAATACAGTATGTAGTATATTATTGAATGTGCAATGCACTTAGAGTATGCATTATCATTATTTATCACTTTCGTAACAATTTCAATGTGACGACATAAATGCACCTCACGAAGTTATGGTGCATGCATGCTGCATGATGCACCACGTGCGAGTGTTTTTCTAATTTGGAATTGCAGGGTTTTAAGTTGAAGAATTAATGTACACATTGTTTGGAAATAATTTAAATTGTTACTAGAGATTTATTTATTTTTTATATAATCTACAAGTGATGATATATATTTTATATCATTGGATCGGATGTGTATATCGTACTACTGGTACTACCAGTCTACTATATTTAGTTTGTAAATTATAATCTTACACTTTAGTAGCATACTATACAATGATTAATGTTATTTTTTTTTATTTACTTATTTTTATTTTTTTTTGGGTGAAGATACAATAATTGATGCAGAGGGTCACCATTCTCTTGTGGCGTGGCTGCTGTAGGAGAGATGAAGGAGGCATTGGTAGTGACATGAAAGCACCAATTTGATGGACCATAAACCAGTATGACAGTAGAATATAGGATCTAAGGAAGAGAATACTATAAAAAAAAAAAAATTAAAAAAAAATTAAGAAGATTAAAAAACTTGGAAATTTTTCATTGCTGTTGCAACTCTCTAATTCATAATGGGCTCCATATAATAAGTCGGCCCGTGGAACTAATCAGCATTACAATTGGGTTTTGATTTTTGCCCCTCATTGAATTTTTGTTTCCATTTTATATTTTCAATGATCAAAAGAACCCCAGCATTTTAATTATTTCTGTCTTCAACTCTTCAGGATGTCAAAAAGCTTTTCCATCTTAAACTTATCGGAAGCAAAAAAATATACCCTTACGTCAAGTGTGAGAGGGAATGGTATATTTTTCCCAAAAAAAATATCCTTATGTTATGTTTGAGATGGAAAGGATGTCATGTATTTGTATGTTAGAGTTGTGAAAGCTAGCGACTTGGCACTGTTTGATGAGGCAGAGTTGGTTGTTGAAGTGAAGCTTGGGAATTATAGAAGAATCACAAAGAGGGCTACTTTGAACAATGGAGAACAGGACAAAGTCTTTGCCTTTTCAAAAGATTGCATTCAATCTTCGGCTGTGGAAATCTATGTCAAAGGTTGCAAACATGACACCTCTTTCCGTCTCAAACATGATGGAAAGGTATATTTTTTTCTTCTGACAAATTTGAGATGGGGAAACTTTTCAACACCTCGAAGATGGAAAAAATTAAAATGCTTAGATCCTTTTGGTCATTGAAAATATAAAATGAGGGCAAAAATCAAATCCCTTACAATTATTTATTTAATCAAAGAAGGCATATAGATTTACTTAATAAAATTAGGCAGTGATGTGTGTGTAAAGTTTGCATTCATTTTATACATAATCATATATTTTATTATGATTTTATCATGCAATTTATTTTTATTTTAATTGAAAAGGTTTTTTGTGTTTTTGATATGCATATGAATAACTTTGAGGCTTATAGCATTGAAGAACTCGAGAAATTTTTTATGGAAAGATGTTACGAGCTTTTAGAAACAAGAAAATGCAAAAATATAATTCTAAGATTCGTCGTGCCCATGGATCATGATTTAATTTGCATCATGCTTTTGGTTCAATTTTTCTATTTTAAACTCAATACTTGAAGGAAAGGAAAAAAAAAAGATGAAGACAAAAGACTTGAAATCATTCAACACAAGCATAAACTTAAAAACAAGGGTTCAAGATGGCAACAACTAACACTCTCTTGGTCAAATTCAGAGACGATTGAAATCGAGATTATTTCTTTGTCGTTCATGTTTTGGTTTTTGCTCTATCTCATGTTTTTATTCCTATTTTTATCTTGTATTATGACCATGACTGAGTAGTTTCCTGTTTCTTGGAATTAGGATTATCCAATGTAAACAACGACATGATATTTTAATATTTTACATATCCATGCTAGATTATTTTTATTTAATTTTGTCGTTCTTATTACCTATTATTGTGTGAAGCTCCATAATTGTATGACTATATATACGTTGCTAACTTCTGAAAGGAACTCATGTTTCACTTTAGGATAATTCACCTTCATAATATATCTAGTATTATAAAAAATGTATCATTATTAGATTGTCAATATGAATATGCAGTGAAAATAATTCTTAAAAGTTTCAATCCATATTTTATTCTCAAAATTTATTCAACTAATTTTTATTTTATTTTATTTTATTAGTCACTAATATCGGTTTAGATAATTAAATTTGTAATTTGTCAAATATCGTTATTGTTCATTAGTGTTAGAGAGTTTTAGGGTTTTAGGCATTTGTGAATATAGTGAAGTGCCGCTGAATATGACAATTTTTGGCAACAAAATTTTTAATGGTAATCTTGAACCTGGCGAATTTATCCTACCCAAACACAGTTTTATGAAAAATCCGGTCAATTTGGACTAAAAAGCCTGAATTTTGATTAATTTTGTTGACAGGTAATATCAGAATCCTAACCAAACGCAAGAGGTTAGCCATGTGATGTTGCGTGATGTTAGATAGGCGAAGACGACCTCTCTCTTCAATCTCTTTTTTTTTCCTTTAACTAAAAATATAAAAATATTAAGTTTTTTAGTTTTTTAATTATAAAAAAAAACGGGATCTTCGCCCACGTGGCACCACGTGCCTAACCTCCTGCGTCTGACTATGATTCTGATGTTACATATCAGCAAAATTGGCCAAATTTGGTATTAGGCGTATATGACAAACCCGGAATTAACTTCGGGAAATCAAACATTGAAAAAAAAATAAGAGTATCTAATAAAAGTACCTCAAACTTCACGTAGTATTGGAAATTAGGGCCCACGCCCGCGGACAGGGCCTAAATTTTTAGCCCATATTTTAATTAGGGTCGAGCATGCCCGCCTTGTTAAATTTATGGGCATTTACGGGCTGCCCGCGGACCATTAGAAAAAATAAATTTTTGACCCGAATATTGAATTGGCCCAAATTAAGGTGCAAAATAGGTTACCCAAGTTTCTCACCCTCACTCCCTCATGTGTCATGCTCAGCTGCTGCCTCCTGCCAACTAGCCAAGGGTTTTTACTTTCTTTCATTACCCACTGCAATTTCCGCCACTCCTAAGGGCCAAGGGCGTCGCTGGTTCGGTGCTTCGCTACTGTTTGTCTGATACCGGTCCGTTCGTTGCTTCGCAAATCTATTGTTATATTTTTGAGACCAAATACTGATTTTAGATATCTCCTCATAAAACAGAGCTCTCAAAAGAAAAGTTGAGAAAATAAAAACTTATGAACTGTATTATGCCATGTATCACCAATGTTGATTATTACAAAATTAATTCCTTAAACATGTGTCTTTGAAACATCCTTTCATAACAACTATACCGCCATAAAACACATGTATAAAAATTTTGAAATAGTGCCACTAAAAATCCAATGTGCATTATTTTAAAAAATTAATTATTACAAGAAAATGTATGAGAAAGTGCTACTAAAAAACAATTGTACGGATGTATGAAATTTTTTGAAATAGTGCTACTAAATTCAGAACAAATCTATTCACTAAAATTATATATATACCTAATTTTTTAATTTATACTCATACCTGTGATTACATCAATTTTTAAAATTTATATATAGTATGAAATTGAAAACTTTTTTTTTTTTGGGTATACACAGGGGCTAAACGCCCAAAAAAAAAAGAAAGAAAAAAGAAGAAACTAAATCATCACATCACCAAGGAGATAAACTCCTCTTCCATCATTAGCTAATAAACTCCTCAGAATCTGATCCGGTGCATGTATTTCATGAAGGTCGAACTGTATTTGAAGACTAAGATTAGCAAGGTAGTCAACACATGTGTTGCCTTGTCTAAGAGTATGAATGAAGGAGATGTTCCATTGTCTAGATATCATCTTTAAAATCTTTGAAAGGAGGCTATTGGTTCTACTCTCCTGTCCATCCAAGTTCAAATTGTTGTTAATGAACTGCACAATCGATTTTGAGTCGCATTCAACGATTAGATTTCTGAAACCTTTCTGCCAAGCTCAATCAAGACTAGTTAGAACTCCCCAAAGTTCAGCTTTATAAGCGGACCATTTTTATTTATACTTAAAGGGTCCTACTTTTTTGACCCCCTGTTTAATTAGTTAATCCCCTTGTTTAAAGGAAAATTCCATAATATCCTTATAAATTTTCAATAAACCCAAAATACCCCTTTTTTATTTAGTTTACTAACCCCCAAAAAAAAAGGAAAAAAAAAAGAAAAAAAAGTATATACTATATAAATGTTTGGATGGCACAACAAGACTCTAAACCAGAACTTGATGAAGTAAAGTCAAAGACTTCCCTAAAGCTATTCGTACCTTCTCACTCAATGGAGCCACACATATCACTTTCCACCTTGATTCCTACAACTTCATGCTTGCCTATGGAGAGAAGGATGATGAGCATATCATCAGGTACAGTGGGCGGATGACGATCAAGCTAAGAACACTGAGAGGCCTGAGGAGAAGCAATTAACCATGAAGAAGAACGTGAACCAAGGGAGAAGGAACCTGAAAGGCGTGATCATATCGCGAGGGAAGAAGAAGAAGACGAAGAGTATCTACGATGTAACCACTACTCGCTTTGCCTCCAGCGAGAAAGAAAAAACACATTCTCGCTTTGCCTCCAGCGAGAAGGAAAAAAAAGAAAAAAAAATATAGCTCGCTGAGGTTCCAGCGAGCTACACAAATTTTACACTTTCGCTGGGACCTCAGCGAGAAGTCAAAAAAAAGAAAAAAAAATATAAAGTAAGGTTAATAGAATCTTAAACAAACAAAGTGGGTTAACTAAATAACGAGGTGGGTCAAAAAAGTAATTCCCTACTTAAATTTGCTTGTAATACCATCAAACAAAAAATTCAAATTTTTTTTAATGCTTATTTAATTTTGATTAATGATAATAAATGTGATAAAGCAATCCAAAAACATTCTAATTTGTTCATCAAATAAATAAAGAATATTTTGCTTTAGTACCGATTTATACGTTAACAAACATAATTTATTTTCCAAAAAATGAAGGGTCATTATTTTTCTTATACAATGCAATGCATCAACTACCCAAAAAATGCTAATTGCTTCTAATTAATCATAATAAATGTGATAAAGCAATTAAAAAATGTTCTAATTTGTTCATCAAATAAATAAAGAATATTTTGCTTTAGTACCGATTAATACAAATACAAACACAATGTTTATCATAAAGAAAAATGAACAGCCATTATTTTCCTTATACAATGCAAATGCATTAACCATAAAAAAAAAGGTTGTCAAGAATAATCATTGCAAAGATAATAAAAAATAATAATAAAATTTTGCCTTCTAGACAAGATTTCCAATTGAATTGGATTTCCAATGCCTTCTTCATGTCATATGCAATAGGAAATATTTTGGTCTATCATTAAATTTGCTCATAATACCATTAAACAAAAAAAATCAGAATATTTAATTTATATTCATCATAATATCATGATGAATAAGATAATGATATTCGTTGAATAAATAAGAAATACACTTATTTATATATAAACAAATATAATATTTAAAAAAGGTAGTCATTATCTTGGATATAATGGTATTCATCAAATACATAAGGAATACATTGATATACATATATACATATGCATGTACGTACGCACGTACGTACGTACGTACACACACACATATATATAAACAAATGTAATAGTATTTAAAAAAAGAGTAATCATTATTTTCCTATGAATTCATGTAGAATGACATAAGAGATATTATGGTTTATCATTAATTATACTCATAATATCATAAAACCAAAAAGAAAATCAAAATGGTTAATTTTGGTTCATCGTATTAAAATTGATAATGATATATAAAAAACAGTTTATTTATTTATCAAATAAATAAAGAATATCTCAGATAAAAATTGTTATTTTTTTTGTCTTAAAATTGTTATTTTTAATTCATATAAGAAAGTACAAAATTTATCAACATGATCATTTAAATTAATTTTCTTTTGTTAAACAAATTAATTTTTTTAGAGTATAGAGTATGATTTGAACTTTTACTTTTTCGTATAATTATTTTTTTCTGTTGTTTAATAATAATATTTAATTCATAATAAAAAAATAATATTTATTTTAAAATATTAACAACTCGTATATTGCATGGGGTTAGAGATAATTTCAATATAATTAAAAACTTCTATGTAAGCTTCTATGATTCTGACACATGTCTTATCATTAACTCAGTCAACATCGTTAGTCTCAATTTAGACAGAGAGATTAAAGTTACCCAATAATAAAATTTGAGGGACAATATTTGAAAAAAAAAATTAAAAAATTAGAAGAATTAAATTCATCAAATCCATAAAATTGGAAGATAAAAAGTTAAAAACTGCAATTAAATTTCATAAAAATTGTCAGGCGATTAGTTTCGGAGTAAACTTTTTTTGGTGGCGCTTTTCCCACCATCCTATTTCTCATTTTCCACCATGACCGTGTATAAACTAGATTGAGTTAGACTCTAATATTTTCCAAACTTATTAACTTGCAATAAACCAAATTATTAAGGTTTGGCATGATCCGAAAATTTATTTAATTAAAAGCTTAATATTCAATAAAACTTATAAATAGATCTTCATAGAGGGTAAAAATAGGCTACACATATGTAATGTACAATTAATGAGTAAACCATATACTAGTAAAAGAAATATTTTCAAAAAATAAAAAATAAAAAAATCTTTTTCTTAATTTTGTTGACTTGCCAAGTTTTTTCAAAGATAATAAGAAAAAGAGAGTATTACTCACGTTTTTTTTTTTAAAAAAAAAAAGAGTTACGTTACTTTATTTACTTTTTTTTTTCTGTAATAGAATAATGTTTAACAAAATTTTCTTGTCTAAAAAATGACGCGCGAGTCTTGCAAAAGAATACGACTGTTGCTGTATTTTTGCATGGATCCATATAGGATATTCTTTTTTATGAAGAAAATTAGTTCCCATACTCAGTGTTTAGGCCGAAATCTCGTTTTTTTTTTTTTTTTTTTTATATCTCTGAGTCGAAAAAATATATTTTCCAATTTTAAAAATGATTTTTTTAATAAGAAAGTAATCGAAAAAATACATTTTCCGTCCTGTGGTATCAAAAAATATCCCGACAGAACCTCATCGAAAATAAAACGGGGTTTGAGTTTAAAAATTTGGTTTGGAGACTAGCATTCTTTCATGAAAAGTAAATTTTGCCAACAAAATTCAACACATTTAATAGATGATTGAGTTTTTTAAATATGATGTTAGGGATTCAATTCTTATTGTATGTATAAAAATACTTTATTGGTAAAAATAAAATTCATTTAAATAATCTACCAGTCTCAAAAAAGATTAACTTTTAATTATTGCATTGAGGATATATTTAATGAAAAAAATAAGCCTTTATCAAACAGATAAAAGGACCCACCATTGCATATATAAGATACAGCAAGTACATAGAATACGACAATAAAAAGGATTTTCAGGTACAAAGAAGTTACGTACCGTACCCTTCTTTCTCTTTTTCTTTCGGTTGATTGGTGATCATTCAAGTGAGAAATATCAAAATCAAAATGATCACCAGACAAAAAAAGTGTATTGCATGACAATTTTTATTTAATAAATGACAAATGCAATGTTTAACGAATTGTAACAATTTAAAATATATATATATATTAAAAAAAAACGAATTGTAACTCCTTTTTTTGGTTACAGAATTGTAACTCCTTGCGAGCGAATAAGATTCACCTAAAGACATAATTCACTTGTATGCAATATGGAAATAAGTCAATTTTCGTGAGCACCTCACAAATGTTAAGATTTTGTTTTCAAATTAATTGGTAATGAAAATAGTAGTTCAATATATATTTAAATCATATGATATATTGTAAGGCAAGTGAGGTAGAACTTCCAATACGCTTTTTCTAACGAAATCCGTCAAACCAAATAAGCTTTGATTTAGATATTATGTTAAGATTTCATCTCGAAACTAATGGGCAATAGGAGAAGTAGCTTGATAAATATTTAATCATTTGATATATTATAAGGTATGCAATGTAAGACTACCAACACTGTACAGCCCCACCGTACCTTTTTCCTTTTTTTTTTTTTGGTTGATAATCAACGAGGCACTAACCCAACAAAACGAAATTACAAAATACTACGAGAGAAAGCAATCCCATAAGCATTCTCGCAAATAAAACAAAAAAGGGGCAGAGGAAAATCAGTAATAATAGTAACATTATGCGAATCCAAATAACCCAAGTTGGCTAAAAAATTTGCACAATGGTTAACCTCCCCGTAAACATGACGAAGAGAAACCTAAGGAATGCGACTCAGAAGACGACGAATCTCATTAATAAGAGCAGCATGGTTATGGTTCGGACGACAAGTGTCATTAACCATATCAACAGTGACACTAGAATCCCTCTCATTCTCCAACTTGTTGAAACGCAAGCAACATCTTGTTAGATCCTTAAGAGAAGGGCCCAACATTCGGCAAGAAGAGAAGAGCAACTCCCTAGAAAGCAATGAAAACCTGCCATAAACTCCTCGGAGCTGTCACGAAAAATAAACCCACACGCAGCTGTCCTATTGTCATGATGAAAAGAACCATCAACGTTTAGCTTACAATAACCCTCTTTACGGGCAACCAAGAGATATACGCCTCATGCTTAGAAGATAGATGTTGCATAGGACTGTGTAAACAACTCACAATAGTTCTAGAAAAACTAACAACTCTAGCGAGGAAAGAAGAGTGGATAAAAGAAACATTATTAAAAATAAGTTCATTCCCCTGTTTTCAAAGACTCCAAATCATCACAGCAAAACACACCTGCCAATTCAAATCAATGCTACTCACGTGATGATTAAAAAGATTAAACCGCAACCAACCTTTTCCTTTTATTTTAAGTTCTTATTTACAACGTTCAAATAATAATTGCGATAAAATTGGTAGTGAAGATGTGCAGCAAGATGTTTTTTTACTAACTTATCAACGGGGTTTGGTTTAGTTGGTGTAAGGTCCCAACTGAAATCTTAGGAATGAGATACATGTGCTAGTAGCCCGTGTTCGATTCCCACTAAAAATATCACGCTGGGAGAGTCAGCCACGCAGCTCGCTCCGGATTAGTATCAAGGGCTCCCTGGTATTAAGGTTACTCTTGGGGATACCGGTGGTTCCGCAAGGAATTCGGACAAAAAAAAATGTACAACAAGATAATAAGCAAATAAATGACTGTTTTACTGGGGGATTTATTAATTTATTCTACGAGAATATGATATTAATAATTTTTTAAATAAACTATTATATAAAATAAGAATGTATTTAGATAATAAGTTTTATCATCAAAATCATTTTCTGATAGAACCAAATATTATTTCTTTAAAGATTTGTATGAAAATCTTAAAATTGTTCTATGTTTGGATTAAAAAAAGTTTCTTATCTTCTGTTACATATATTTTGTAAATTAATTTTCTTTAATTATTCCTATCTGCTTGCTTTTGATTAAAACTAAAAAACTTGTTTTTTAATTTTTTTTGTATTTAATTTTTTTAAAAAAATATCGTTTCTACGATTGTGAGGAGGTTTTTTTTTTTTTTTTTTTGCCTTTTAATAAGAAGTTGTCATGCAAATTAAAGTGCAAATAATTAAGAACATTTTTTTAAAAGTGGAAAACTAGGAAATTATGGATTTTAGGTAAATGGCGTAATTCCTTTTTCGTTTTTGGCCTTAGTTGTTTTCATATTATGCATACGTTCGGAGGTGGGTGGGGTGCATAAGCCAAAGAGAACAACGTGCCTCACCTCACAAATGTCATTTTCAAAGATTCGCATATATTATCATCCTCAAAAGGATGGACGTGGTGCAAACAGAGTGGAATCATGCACATGCACACGCCACTTATATTTGATAAGAACACATAACCAGTCACATAGACCCACCTCTTTTTTGCATTGGAACTCTCAAGTCTTGTTTCCATTATCTACACATCCATGATATATCAACATGTACTTAGGAGGGGGAGAGGGACACTACATTTACATTGCACCTCAATTAGGCAAAAGATGGATGGTCTTTATCCCTTTCTTCATTCTAAAATCAGTTTAGATCCTTTTGAAAATAATCTCTTCAATATATGAGCCCTTTATTTACGGTGTCTATAATATTGTGTGGATGAGAAATGTAATCCAAAGTCTACTTTTCTCTAAAGTTAGGAAGTACTGTAGTAAATATTTATTCACCCTTAAATTACCTTCAACCATGTAACTCGCTGGTGTTACATTGTTATCGGCACGTAACGATAAATTGTAGTTGGTGAAATTATTAAAAAAAATAAAAAAGTTTAATTCCGCATTTTTTCCATTAAATTATTTATTTGTTTCTAATTGGTCTTTCAGTTTTTTTTTTAATTTCTAAATTAATCTCTCGAATTGTCTTCTGTTAATTCCCAACAAATAAATATACAAGTTTAAATATTTAAATATTTGAGACATACAAATATAATATATATATATAATTATAAAAATAGCGAAGTAATTAAATATTATTATATATTGAAATATGATCTTACAAATAGGATCAATTTTTTTCTTCAAAAACGATCTTACATATAAAATTGGAATAATTAATTAATTAAGTATCAATAAAGATTTGATTCAAATATTTTACGAAACGAAAGATCACTTTTAAATCATTGAAAATAATACTTGTTAGAAGAAATATTCACACATTTTGAAATGGACTAATTTCTTACCACATAATGAAAACATATCCTTGATTTTTTTTATTAAAAAAAATTAATATGCAAAACAAATTTATTTTAGATTTTTCTTAACCTAGATAAAATTGTTAACTTCGTAAAAAAAATAATAAAGTTTTAACATTTTGAAAAAAAAAATTAATTTATCTTCCCAGTATTCTTTTACTTTTTTTTAACTACTTATCATAATTAATTTATTTTATTCAAAATTTGTTTCGCCATGAAACTATTAGACACAATTCGGTATTTTCCGCTCTACAATCACATAGGAGTAGTAATTCTTATGAAAAAAAAATCCTATAACTCATGCAATAATTATACAAAATTCTATACAATTCTGTCAATTTTCATTAGAATAGGTGCACAAAATCATTGAATATTGTCTTACTTAATGAGTTGAGATCTACAGCATTATATTCAATCCATGGAGGATACATAATACTACTATTTCAGAGATATACTTACTATGATATGGAACCTATCCTTTTGAAATGTTCGATCTCTTGTAGAAGTTAGATCTAGTAATTCTCTCTCTACCCCATTCATTCATTTATTCAATAACACAGCATCTAAACAAATTAAATCTGGCAAAATTTTATTAAGTGATGCGTGGTTAATTAATTATAATATATATTTCCAACTATTTTCTTTGCTTCTAGGAGTACATATTTTGTTGGGAGTATATAAGTATCCGTATATTACCCTTCCCCGTTGGAAATAACTTTTTGCACATGACCATTTTCATTTCATGGACGAGGTAGAAGCAGCAATGGAAATTAATCCAGCACCTTCTATTCTGACACGTTGATATTCGGTCCTCTCGGCCGGTTTCTTTCTAAAATAATGTGACCAGATACAAAGAAAAAGATATTTTACTAATGGAAGCAGTCCAATAAAAAGGCCGTCATAGAAGTCCTTATCAACAGTCAACCAGCCTGTGACCAAGTTGAGTACATACATTTGATAAATAAAAAATAAGGCAAATTGATGTGCTGTATATTGACTCTATTCTTATTCACTGACAGCTGATTTAAATATATATTTGATACGCACAGGGTGCATTCAAATTTGTTCCAATCTAAAAGCTGATTTATATTTTTAATTGATAAGCAACTTGATAAGCACCAAAAAGAAACTGTTCCATGTGGTGAGTTGTTGAAAAATTAATATTCCGTTCAACAAAGCATATTCGATTCACAAATTGCGGGTTTAAGTACTTGACACAGTTGATAGATAACTTAATTTCTTAAGCATGATGTTAGGGGTAATGGGTATGAAGAAAGATTGTGACTCCTATCGTGAATATGAAGAAGATATTGTACTGAAAAGGATTAGTCTCTAATTGTTGGCCGGAAGATATCGTTTATTCACGAAAAAAAAATTGTGTTATTTGGTACACATTTATTAGGTACAAATTGAATAAGGGAACTAAAGTTTTTTTTTTCTTTTCTTTCATGAAGTAAATTGCACAAATAATAATTCTTGATATAAATCTTATTTGCACAAAAGAGTTGTGCATTGCAAAATAATCACCCGTGATAATGGTTGCATATCATGACATATTTTTTTTATGTACATCAACCGGTACCCAAATATGGTTTATCCAGAATCTGACTCATTCGATCCGACCAACTAAGTTTGCACTAAGCTTGCATGACATACTTTGAATTAAGGATTTTTATTTTTTTTTTAAGTATTGGACATTGGAGAAACAAGAACTCTTTAATCTCCACTTATAGAATGACCTTAATTTGCGTATTATAGTGCTGTCATCGAGGTTCAATTTCATAGAGATTAGTGGTGCAATAATTCAAAAACTAAGGTAGAATAATTCACTCAAAAACTAAGTGAGAAGACCATACTCGAATTCTCTCATCTACCATTATTTTTTTTTTTATTAAAAAAGCCAAAATTACAATTGATTAAATGAACAAAATAAGACTATTGTTTAAGGTTTGGGTGTGATGTCAATATCACTTATCAATCATAGTTTCTCACTCCAACGAATTTGAGACACCTCCGTATAATTAAATATAATTAGGTATAGGGTTTACGGTAGGAGATTAATGCGTGTACTGACGGTGTAAAGTTTGTTACACCATCATTTCATCATCCACCATTTATATATATTACTTTAATCTAAAAGTCAACGACCATAAACTGATAAAAGGTAAATGATGCACAGATGATGTAAAACACCTTTACACTGTCGGTGCATTCTCCATTTTGAGTATGGCTCCCATGCATTTAAATAGATGCATGTGATAATTTTAACCCTTGATTTCATTTGACATGTGATCAAAGGCTAAGATGTTAGCAGGTTACCGGATATGAAGATAACAAATAGTATTTGAATTTTTGGCAAATATTTGTAGAGTGGTCCTTAACAAAATGATATTGTTTTATTGTTTATTTAAAAAATTAATATTATCCCTCCAACTTTGTTAAAATGTCAAGAACAACCTCGTCGGCTCTACAGTGTCAATCGTGATCCAGCCACCGCCCAGGCCCGGTCCTAACCTATTTCGGGCCCTAGGGCCGAAAAAAGAATTTGGGACCCCTAATTCATAAAAAAAAAAATTAAAAATGTAGTATATATACATATAATCAATTAAAACAATGACATCAATCAATAATAAAACTAATTATTAAAAAATAAGATTTGAAATAAAATAAAAAGTTATCAAGTAAAGAGGTAATAAAAACTTTTTTTATGTTGGGTTGCAAAGTTAAAGTTCATTACTTCATTTATTTATAAATTAAGTGAACAAATGAAAAAGACAAATTGAAGTTTTATGCTAAAAATCATTGATGATTAAAAGATAAAAATAAACTTGCAACTATTAATATTTTTTTTCAAAAATAAATATATTATTAAAAAAATTATGGGCCCCTGAATTTTTTGGGCCCAGGGCGACCGCCCTCGTCGCCCTCCCTCAGGGCCGGCCCTGCCACCGCCTCACCAGTATTGGGAACCAGAACCGCCGCACCGACCACCAACAGCACCATAGATAACCTCGTCACGAAACTCATGTCTCTTGCCCCCCACCGCACTTCGCCTCGGTGCAGCCCCGTCACCGTTTGACCACCACGCTAATCCTCTGCATCTGGATCTAGATCTTAAATTGCTTGTTTCACTATCACCACATCTTTCGGTTCATGATTTAATGGGGTTTCCTTCACCTCTGGTGGGCAAGTGGTGCCAGGCCTAAAGCCCAGAAAATTAGGGACCCCAAAAATAATATGGGAAGTTACTAACATGCAACCTAAAATTGGATGGTTGTTATGCAACCTTTTAGTAAACTAATAAAAAGTTGACACCTAAGACATGTGTGCCTTGTCATTCCTTGAAGTAGTGATTTATAATTTTTACAGTTTAATCCAATATAAAAAGTAAATTAATTTAATTTTGTCCTTTGTACATATTAGCAAATTAATTTAACTCATGTTGTTATAATCACCTATTGTTTTAATCTATGTTATAATTTGCTAATAGGTACAAATGACTAAATCAAATTAATTTACTTTTTATATTGGACTAAATTGTAAAAATTATAAATCACTACTTCAAGGAATGACATGACACACATGTCTTAGGTGTCAACTTCTTATTAGTTTACTAAAAGGTTGCTATCCCATCCAATTTTAGGTTGCATATTAGAAATTTCCAAAAAATATTTAGTACCTATACGTTTATTTTTTTTAAAAAAAAAAGCCGATTTCTTGGTACTTATTTTATTATTCTCTTCATTTTTATTTATTTGTCATATTTTAAACAAAACACATCCTTTTATAAATCTAATCATTACTTAGATTTTCAATACATTAATTATAGTTTTTCAACAAAAACTCTTTTAAAAAAAAGACAAATAATAAGAAAAGAATTTTGTTCATTTTTTTTTATAATATCATGTTATTAAAGTTATTATATTAGTATTTAAGTAATTTTGTTGATTGCATTTAATGATTTAGACTCCTAATGTTCATAATATTTCATATTATAAAATACTTGAAAATAAAAAATTTACAAGGGGTCTTTTTTTTTTCCACCTGATTTGCAGCAAAAGGAAGGCGAAGGCGAAGAGAAAGAACCAGAGCAGGAGTTAGATGATGATGAAAGCGATTAAAAAGAAAGAACTGTTCATCTTCTTCTGTGTTTCCATCTTCCTCTATCCATTTTGCTGCAGTCTGCAGATCCACCAAGGTAGTGAAAGGAAACCACTTTGACTCATAAACTGTATGCTGCTATGGCGTCAAAACTAGTGGAGATCCAGATTCGGAAGCAGCCGACGACGGCATGGTGGTAATTTTCGTGGCTGATCATCTTCTATGAAGCTGGAGGTCAGTGGAGTGGTTATGGCGCTAGTGAGATGATGATGGGTTGCGGCGAAATACCGGGAACAAGCGAGATGTGGTTGGAGAGCAAGTAACATTATTTGGATGTGTGATTCAAGGATATTATGGTCATTTAAGTCATCAGGGACTACTATATAAAAAAAGTAAAGGCTTATTTATGATTTTGTTCCCTAAAAGTTCAACTTGTTTTATTTTTAGTTTGTAGAAGTTATTTTGACCGGGACCATTAAGGATTAGTCCCGATAAAAATAACTTCTAGGGACTAAAATCAAAACACACTAACCTTTTAGAGATTAAACACATAAATAAGCCGAAAAAAAAATTTTGAGGCCCTCTTTATAAATACTAAAAACCAGATGACCGGTATTAACGGTAAGAATCAAAACATGCATCAGTGCATGGTTTTTATTTCAATGCACTTGAGCCATACCCCTCCATTTTCTCTAAGTTCAAATTGACTGAATAATAGAAGTAGATGTGAAGCATGCAACATGAATTTCCGGGAGTTTCAAAGAAATAGCAAGATAATATAATTGGAATATTTATATTGTATCATACATCACCCTTTCAAGATGTAAATCAAATACTACTCTACTACATTCGAATGAAAAAGGTAAACAACCTTAAACTTTTATTTCAAACAATAAAAACCAAAACCTAAAATAAATCCCATAGTTTAATCTCTCCTAAAAAGAACCTCTGCTTAAGAACCTCTGCTTGGGAGTTGGGAGAACGAAAACAAACATAAGAAAACCAACCAACAAGGAACATCTTATAAGTGGGGATTAACCACTCAAATTACATCAACGCAATCATAACAATTTATTCAATTCAACCAAACAATTTGAAATTTGATTCACCATTGATCAATGGGTAGATATCTTGAGGTTGAGGGACTTGTTCAACCATGCCTTAAAACTCCCACCCCCCCTGCGGGAAAGAGTTGGAGACCCTTCAGCAGATGAAGCAGAATCCACATTTGAAGCAGCAGTTGAAGTCTGTGGCTTCCTGCACAGCATGAAATTCCTAGCACCATGTGATCCAATTGTGTCAAAAGGACTCAAAGCTGCAAAAACCATAAGAGAAACATAGAATTCAGAATCATTCCAAAAAAATTTCAAACAAATCCTGTTCCATAAAAGTGAATGCAATCTGATACTGAAAATAGATTTTGTGATTTAGATTATAGTAATACCCAAAACACAATGCAGAACCAATGCAAAATTGAAATTACACAAGCAGGGCAAATTCGGAAACAAAAATCATTTTTGAAATCCAGTTTGGTAACTGAAAATAGCTTTTAATTGTGACAATTATCACTGCAACATCATCAAATACAGAGATAATAACTCACAACCATACAAAAAAAGTGCTTTTAATCGCTTTTAATGATACCAATAAAAGCTGCAACATCATCAAAAACACATAATACAAAAGCACATAATACAGAACCTTACAAAAAAGAACAAGGGTCTAAATTTCAAACCAAATCTGAATAAAAACCAAAAATCGCTACAATATAACATTCAATGACAACAACCTAGATTACTCCAAATATATATATATATATATATATATATATATATATATATATAAATTTCAGAAAAGGGAAATTACCATCAGATCCAACATGGGGGCAATAAAGAGCGAAACCAGTGATATCATTCCCAAGCACAGGGAGCCTCCCTTCACGAGCATACGATTTCAAAGCGGTGTCGATCACCGCCGCCACAAGCTCCTCCTCATTCACCACAAACCGAATCGGCCCCGCGCTCCCAAGCACATTGATGCTGATCAACAACCTCCTCGCATTCGCGTTCTGATTCTTCTTCTGCTTGCTCAACAACATCTTCGCTACGTTTTTCAAAAAATCGCAACCGCAAAAATAAAAAAAGTATCTATCGAAAATCAAAACGACCCAGATGCCCAAATCGGCGAAAAATCGGATTTTGATTGTGAAAAAACGAAATCGGGAGTTAGAGTTGAATTGGGTTGGGTCCGAAAATTGGAAAAATCGAAGAATGGGAGAAAATCGATAATTAGGGTTTGGCGATTTTTTTTGGCTAGAATATTTTTCTCTCAGGGGTCGACGCCAAGGCAGCGATAGTACCAGGCTTGTTTGCAGGAACCGAAAGCAAAGGAAACAGAGATGAGAAGAACAGCGCTCGCCCTTGATTGGGAACGAGAGCGCAAGAAATCGAAGTTGCTTAGGGTTTCTACCATTCACAATGAATTTGGGAATTGGGGGAAAATCGGAGAGAGAGAGAGAGAAAGGGAGCTAGAGAAAGAGAGAGAGAAAGGGTGAGATGTGAAAAACGAGGTAAGAGGGGGAGGTTGTTTAAATAGGGCAGAGAGAGAGAGTTGTTTGGTGTGTTGGCGTTGTTGGTGGTGAAGTTCGGTTTGTGGGTTATTAGGGTTTTTGTGAATTTGTTGTTTGTTGAACGAATTTAATTTGTTTTTTAAGTGATGAATATGAATTTCATTTGTTTGATTTTTTATTTTAACTGAATTTGTACCTTCTTTTAACTTCTGCCTAAGGATGAGAATCCAAAAGTAATGGAGTATCTTTTATTGAAAAATAAATTTAAAGTTTTTTAGTTTTTAAACCAACATTTTTCTATAAATTTTTTTTCCGAACTTTATCCTCGGTTCCAAGAGAGTGATTGTTTCCGAGTTGAAAATTATATTCTCGGAAATTATATTACTAAAAATGTTATGGCTGAGAATATTATTATCAAGTATGTAAAAAAATGTGTTTGGTTATCTTTCATGATTCCGAGTCATATTCCCACCAATTTATAATATAACTAGCTCTTACACAGTGCTATGCACGGGTTATTGATATTTTATTATATTAAATATTATTATTTTTTATTATAAAGTAAAGATTATTATTAAACAACAACCAAAAATAATTATATAAAAAGGTAGGAGTTCAAACCAAACCCTACGCTTTAAAAAAATTAATGTAGATGATTTTGTTGATAAATTTTGTACTTCCTCATATGAATAAAATGTAAACTTTTTATCTCATATATTCCTTATTTATCTTATGCATAAATTAACATTTTTATATATGATTATCGATTGTATTATGATAAATCAAAATTAAATCAGAATTAAACATTCTGATTTTTTGTTTGATGATATTATGAGATAAATCTTATATTTATGTGATAGATAAACTAGTTTTTTTTTTAAATATGATTATCATATTTATTCTTATTAATCATAATTAAATATTTTTATCTTTTTCAACGATTATCTTATCTCAAGTTAATAATAAGATTGAATTCTAAAAATCTGTATTCTCATTGTTCTAATCATTTTGATTTAAATTTCTTATGCAAAGATGATGTCATCTATTAACGAGCAATTGAATCTTTGTCATTGAGACTTAGGAATAGAAAAATAGGCGCATGAAGAAGACTGTTTTTATGGAACTCAACAATATAAACGAAAATTAATATAAAATTTAACAACAACATAACATAGAAAAGATTTAATAATATAAATTTTAGTGGCGGTGTGCTTGATTAAACATAAATTTAGTTTATCAACGTAAATTTTATTTTCTTTCATAATTGATATTTAAAATTATTAATTGTTCTTAGACTAATGATCCATATCGTATGAGAAAAAATTAGAAAGATAATATTGTTAAAAACATTTGGTTTGTTAATAATAGTTTTAATTTTCTTCATTTAAAAAATAGTTTTAATTTTCTTGTCACAATAAAAAAACAAAAAAAAAATATTTACATCAAGCATAAAATCAAATCATATTTTTATATAGGATGATTTTTATATATTACAATAGACAAAATATATCATAAAAGAAAAATCAAATCCTGTTATTATATAGGATGATTACATTTGGTTTGTTATTAATAATTTTAATTCTCTTGTCACAATAAAAAACAAAAAACGAAAAATATTTACATCAGGCATAAAATGAAATCCTAGTTTTACATAGGATGATTTTTATTTATTACAATAGACAAAATATATTATAGAAGAAAAATAAAATCCTATTATTATATTGTCGCAGTCATAAATAAAGTATTCTTAAATTAAAGCTTGAATCTCTCAAGAAGATGAAACGTTAGGACTGAGTATATGGATAACTGTCACATGCCATTTTTCACTGTTTGCATGATTTGTAGAATCAAAAAGGTTTTGATGAAGACAAATAAATCAACAAGTTGTCCTTGATGAAGACAAAGCAACAACAACCATTTAGAAGTTTTCCATTTCCCGCTCCCTTGTAATATTTTATATTTATGTTGAGTATGGGTGGTAGACTTAGGATCTCACTCAAGCGATTATGAGTTAGTTAGCATGAATACTAGTTAAGCTAAATATTTGAAAAAGCTTAGAAAGGGACTAGGTCTTTTGGAAAATCATTTTTAACATTATTCTTTAAGAAAGTAGCAGTGACTACTCGAGTAGTTCGTGCACTACTCGAGTAGCCTGCAAAGAAGTAAATTGGTCTGCTCACTGTTCCACCAAACTACTCGAGTAGTCTGTTGACTAATCGATTAGTTCTCAACTAATCGATTAGTTGTTGCACTAATTGAGTAGTTTGAGAAACAGTAAGTCCACCAATTTTCTCACTACTCGAGTAGTGCTCCAACTACTCGAGTAGTACGAGTCAGATCAGACAATTTTCAAATTCTTTTATGGCTGTTGAAGAGGCAATTAAGGGAGAATCTTTCCTTATTAATTTTCTCAGGCTCCTCCCTGATTCTGGCGATTTGAAAACACAATAAAATGATTACATCTTCAACAAAAAGTCATACGGATCATCTTGAGCAAAAACGTTTTCAAACCTTGCACCCAAAAAGAACCTTTGATCCAATCTCTTTCTAAGAATCAATCTCACTCTAGTATTCTAGCTTTTCCTACTCATTGTCAATTGAGATTGTTTGGAGCCGCTTCGCTGTGATCTGATTACTCCATTGAAGAAAGGAAGGAGCGCTTGTAGGTTTCAAGAGGCTCTATTGCTAAAGGGAGAAGGTGTTCTTGAAGGTTTCAAGAAGCTCTCTTTTTGTGGAAGGTTGAAGAGGTTCTTCAACAGAGAATCAATTGAAATTGGGGTAAAGTTCAAGAGTTTGGTACACTCTTGAAGGGTTAGGATTAGATGGAGTGAGGTTCACTCATTAATCCTGTTTGTATCCAATTTAATTGATTATTAGTAGACACTCCTTAAGGTTTAGGGAGGACTAGACGTAGCTCTCAAGTGGGTAGAGAGTGAACCAGTATAATAATTCCCTGTGTCTATCTTTTATTGCTTTCGTTTATTTCAGTTATTTAATCTTTCTTCAGAACCTTAAGTTAGCAAATCATCCGCTTCTGATTCTTGGCTTCGTGTTAGCAAAACTCCTCTTTTGAAAACTCTGTTCTCTGTCTGAATTTTCACGTACTACTCGAGTAGTCTCTGAACTAATCGAGTAGTTCTTTACATTTTGGACAGAAAATTAATTTTGTTTTTAAAACAGTAAGCGTATTATTTGTTAATATAAATTACATTCGAAAAGTCAATATTGTTGCTTCCATTTACTATTCACCCCCCTCTAGTAAATTGTTAGGCCGCTTGTTGGTTTCCAACATGATTAGAGAGACCATTGGTGCATATAACAATAAATAATCATCTTCCTTGGTAGTTTATGATAGTCACCCGAAAACAATGCAACATTAGATTTTGATGCACTTTATTGTTATCCGCAATTGAAGAATCAATCCCTATAAAAAAACAAAATTGTTGAGTAGCATTATTTACTTTGACGGGATGAACTCCTCTACTTGTTTTTCTCGACTCCCTGACATCACAATTAATTACACCCAGATCAATATTTTGAACAAACCACACTTTAATCAATGGTACACACAAATTGCACAAATTGCTTAATTAAAGTAAGTAAGTAATTATAAAGACTTAAGAATCAAATAATATAAATTAAAATGAGCAAAGAATTATTAGAATTAGAAAAATTTAGTGACGAAAAAATAAATAAAAAAATTGAAGGCGAATATAATTGTGAGACTGTTGTTTACCTGAATATTCATAAGTCTATGAGCCAATTCACATAAATGCTAAAATAGTATGGAGGAGCCATCAAATGCATATGGCATACTATATATAATGATTTGAAAAACCTGTCAAACTAAGGATATCGATTTAACAGATAAGATTAAATAAATTTTAAATTTAAGGATAATGATTTCAAGATAAGATTAAATAAATTTTGAAACTGAGGATAATGATTTCATAAATAAGAATAAATAAATTTGAATTATTTATTTAATTTTCGACATCTAAGAATAATTATTTCACATATAGATAAAGATTATCTTCCTAAAATCACTCTTATGTGAATATTCGTTAAGCGAACATACGTGGTGCCTCGAAAATTTCTCCGATAAACGTAGTGTCTCGAATAAGCGTCTTTTTATATATAGATGATAATAGATAGTAGATTATCAAAATACATTTACTATGCATTACGAAGTGAAATAGACAATTGACGAAAGTGATGCAAGCACTTCAGTAATTTTCAACTAATTATTTGGGAATAGCATATTCCCAACCTTGAAGGTGAGAATAAAAAGTGGTTAAATCATATGCATTTTATTTACCTGAAAATATTTGTTTCTTGAGAATGTTTTTTTGAAATAAAATACAGACATGAATATAATTTATAACCACATCATATTCCCATAAATAATTTAGGATTACATAGAAACAAACCCCCTCAGAATTGAGATTAAAAAAAAATCTTTGTTTTTTCCTAACTACAACACTATAGAGGTTTTTTGGAATTTTTTTGGCATTGCTTAGTTTTTTTTTTTAATATACTATGAGAAAATTTGTATTAAAGATTTAAGTTCATCATTTTTTTTATTTTAAAATTTAACAATTTTAAAGATAAAAGTATATCTTTTAAGGAAAATGATAACAAATGTTTTTAAGGCACTAGTTAAGCATCCAAATGTTGTTAAATATTGTTGGAAAATGTGTATTTTTAGATTCTCAAGACATGAAGTATGATGAACTTATGATTAAATTTCCTTTTGATGTAATCTTAACAAGTGCTCTAAAGCAAGACATTTCTTTTAATTCCTTAATTAATTCTTCATCCGTTCCATTTTGTTTGATATTTTAAACTTTTTTCTATTCTATATCTTTTGTCATTTCACAATTTCAATGTATAAACATATCTTTATTTCCAACTTTAACCTTTATTCAATCATTTCTCTTACTCCTCAATAATTCTACTTTTATAATCTCTCATCTCTAAACCACTATACATTAATTAATAAACACATTTACTAATAAAAATTAAATATTATTACAATTTTCAAAAAAGTTTAAATAGGGGCATTTCAAATAAAGTACACATAAAACTTACAATAATCAACCTTTTTTTTTTGGTAAGCTAATCAACCATTTTTAATGTGCCCAAACCTAAAAAGTCAAACAAAATAAAACAAAGAGAGTATTGTTACACTACAAAAAAAACCATTTATTGCAACGACTTTTGCTAAAAACAGGTGTTGAAAACATTTTGCTGGAAATCATTATTTATAGCAACGAAAAAAGTCGTTGCTATACCCTTTTGCAACGGCTTTACCCGCAACGACCAAAGTCGTTGCAGAAAACATTTTTGCAACGACTTTTGTCGTTGCAATAAAAGGTTTTTCTTGTAGTGTTAGGACACTTTTTTAGATTTGTTTTTCTACATGGATTTGTTGACTGTAATATGGTGAGGGTGTAACGGTCCGATCTTTAATGGATTTTAAGGATCTGATCGATTAAATTAATGTTGTCCGGTTCGGTTCGACCCAGAATTTTTTCATATAAAAAGATTGGATCGGACTGGACCGTTCATAAATGTTCATGAACGATCCGGTCTAGATCGGTCCGGTCTATTTAGACCATAATAATAAAAATTTAATAAAATTCATTTTTTGTTAATTTCTCTATGCCAATTTGTATAACTAAAATCGAACAAGTGGAAAAAAAAAAAATCGAACAAGTGGCTTCACTCTTTGCCAATTTGTCCGTTAATACTGATAGTGGTCCCATTTCTCTTTTATGGATTTTTTTTTTTTTTTTTTTAAGTGGGTTTCTCTTTTATGGATGAGTAGCCACTATTGACAGTATTCTGGTATAGTACGTAACACTGCTGCTCCACTTATGAGTAGTATTTTAGTATTCCGGATCCGTTTATGTGGTCTCAAAATTTATGACACCGTGAACCGGATTACAGTAGAATGATCTATAAATACTCCCTCCGATCCAAAGGTAATGTATTTTAAGGTTATGCGCGGATTTTAAGAAATAGTTAAATGATGTAAGATTTTGAAGTATTTTGACCAAAATACCCTTTTATAATGATTAGTATATCATTCTAAACCATTAATTACCCTGGACATCATTCTCATTCATTTACTCCTAACAGTAACCACCTTTACATTTCCCATGTGACTTTTTCCATTGTCACTCTTTTCAATGAGCAAATATGGAGAACCAGCAGCAGTACCGTAGTGTTTGGTGGAGTACTCATCTTTGTTTATTGTGCCTTCCTTGAATGAGAGATAGTGTGAGTTTAGAAGAAGAGAGATTACTGTGTATAAATAAGGACTTCAGATGCATATAAAATGTCATCCAACTCATGCATGAGAGAGTGGAGTAGCATTGTTGTGTCTGCTGCATGCTTGTGTCTTTCTCACTTCCCAAACTTTGAATGCACTGTTATAAAAAAGAGATTGTTATAAATAAGGGTATAGTTGGAAAAAGTAGGATAATTATGTATTGGGTTTATAAAAGAACATTACTTTTGGATCATCGTACAAATGCTAAAAATACATTAACTTTGGATCGGAGGGAGTATTAAGATCGGATCAGATCACGAGATTAGATCGGATCATATTTTTCGGTCCGATGAGTCTCGCGCTCCGGGACCGGATCACTTACACCCCTATTATATAGTATATACACTCTCCGACTTGCAATATAAGCAAAATTAACTACTTTCATACTTATTAATAAGGTTAATTGGTTGTATTTAATTTTTTCAAATTTATAAAAAATAGAGATATTTTAGGAAAGTAGTATTGAGAATGAATAAAATTAAATGAGGAAATAATTTTTTAGGTATATTTTAAAAAAAATAACAATGAGAATGAAATAAAATTTAAGAAAATTAATTATTTTGTTTATATTTTTTTTTTGGTGAACTATTTTGTTTATATTTTAAACTAAATAAAATACAGTACCTTTTTTGTTTTGCAGTAATTCAAGTAGTAGAGTACTCCGCGTAGTGAACTAGGAGTTTGTTGCTTACCTACATCGGTGCTGATTTGTTCTTTTGCATGAATGTGTGTGTGAACACGCATTCTCATATGGACACGTTTTTTTTTTATAGTTTTAATTGCTTTCATGTGAAATTAAGTGCCCTATATTTTCATTTTTTTTTCTTTTTAAAAAAGTTTTTTAACCTTGAATATTCGAGAATAAACATTTTAATAAGAAAGTAGTATTTTTTAAAATTAAATATATACTCTTTCCGGTCCTATTTATAAGACCCTTTTGGAGTTTTTCACTCCCACCAAAGAGAGTGGATAAATTTGTTAGTAGCATTGGAAATGTGAAAATTTGATATACTTTTTCAAAACTACCCCTATAATTATTATTGGAACTCTAAAAAGTGTTGACTTTACAGGGGTGTTAGTGGAAAGAAGTAATTAAATGTTATTGAAAATTGGAAAGGGTCTTATAAATAAGATCAAAATAAAAACCCCAAAAGGGTCTTATAAATAGGATCGAAGGGAGTAATTTTTTTCATGATTGGAGTGTCTACCGCCGACCGCCAATGACTAATAACAAATATTTTATTAATAAAAAATATTTATTTTTTAATAACACAATTTTTAGTCAAACCAATTTATCTTTAGGAGCTTATCCTTGATCTAAGAGAATCCTTTTAGTTTTTTTAGGTTATTGTTTTTAGCTTTGATTTTGAGATTCACACGCATTTTAATAATAAAGATTAAAAAATTGAAATTGAAAAATAAATTGATTGAAAGAGATCTTTACTTAATGCTATTTATTTATATGTAATCGTATTTCATATACTTTATCTCATAAAATCTAAAATAGTTTGAGAAATCAACACCAACACGTTTCGTTTTAGTTTGTAGTTTTAAATGTTTTCTTGAAATTACAAAGAGAATAATAATATATAGATTTATAAAATTAATTTATAAGTGAATTTATATTAAAATATATAATTTGTTATTTGTTAACAAATTAATATAAATAAAATAATATATGTCTTTTTTTTACATGCTTATTTGTAAGTAGATTTTGTAAGTATCTTTATCATTTTTGTGAGGCTTAACTATAAATTTGGTCATCTTGTTTTCAATATTCAATTTGGAATTTAATTTTTTTTTAAAACTGATTTTGATCCTTTTTTTTAAAAAAAAAAAAGGAAATATTTATACTTATTATCGTTCTGATGATAGAGTTTGATTGACATAATTCCTACGACTCCATCAATACAGTTCCAACTACTATCTCGCTCGGTTCATATCTCTCTATCATATTGTTATCATTGCCGATGTTGATCAACCATCACCGTGGGTTAACATGCTCCACTGTTGGCAAAGCAACTCTGCTATTTATAGCCTTCATATGCTGGTGTCCTGAAATTTTTTCAGATTCCGACAACATTTTCCCATTTTCAGTAATGGATGTGAATATTTCGATAAAACTAACATTATTATAATGTAACCAAATTAATTTTTTTAAAAAGAAAAAGATAAAAGACCAAAATAAGTTAAAAAAAATAAGACCAAATTATTATTATTATTATTATTAAGGCTTATTTATGGTTTTGGTCCCTGAAAGTTTGACGTGTTTTGGTTTTAGTCCCTAAAAATTATTTTGACCGTGACTTGTCCTTAATTTTTCAAACATTTTGGTTTTGGTCCCAGCTGTTATAAAAAATCAATTATTTGTTGACGTGGTTAACGGAAGCCCACACTAACAGTTACGTGATGTGAGATAGCGCCAAATAATATTGTGAAATAAATGATTCAGGTCCATAAACGCAAAATTCTGCTGATGAGATCATTTTGCGTATGAGATCATTTTGTGTTCATGGATATGTATCATCCATGTCATATCACTTACTCCCTCCGTTTCATAATATTGGTCCTTTTGGCCATTTTTTCTTGTTTCATACCTTTGGCCCTTTTACAATTCCAATACATAAACATATTTTTCTTTCTAATTCTAACCTTCCATCCAATCATTTCATTCACTCCTCATTAATTTTATTTTTATCATCTCTTTCATTCATTAATTATAAATATATTTTTATCATCTTATTTTCTGATAAGAAGTTAATGTATAACACCTCTCAATACCTAGATAAATGAAACGTCTCTCAATGCTACGGTACTTAGCAGTACCATCATCCAAAGGTATATTTAAATCTAGCATAATTTGATTTTTTTTAAAGACATACTGCATATTTAGAATGAGTACTATTTCAATATTTATAAGTAAAATTGAGAGGGAAATCTGAAATTTCTATTTTTAAGAGCAAAGCAAAAAAATTGTGGGCAAAAAAAATATTTGGTGGGAAAACAAATTTGGTGGGAAAACGAAATTATAAGAAATATGAAGAGTTTTTCCAGTCAGTTAGTAGTAGTGGACTAGTGGTGTAGTACTTGAAACGTGAAGCTGGTTGTAGTGGTGTAGTACTTGAAATACGTGAGAAGCTGGTTGTAGTGGTGTAGTACTTGAAATACGTGAGAAGCTGGTTGTAGTGGTGTAGTACTTGAAACGTGAAGCTGGTTCTGTTTTTCCGGTCATTAAGTCATAATTATGCATTGATAAAATAAAAATATTAAATAGGAGTATTTTTGACAAAATACATATAAAACTTACAATAATCATCATAATCAACACTTTCTTAGTCTGCGTGTCCAACCCTAAAAAGACCAATATTATGAAACGGAGGGAGTATTTGGCATTTTCTCACACTACGTGACTGCTGACATGGTATTCTGCTAGTCACGTCAGCAAATAACAGTTTTTTCATAATGAAGTGGATCAAAACCAAAATGTTTGAAAAATTAAGGATCAGTCACGGTCAAAATAACTTATAGGGACTAAAATCAAAACACGCTGAACTTTTAGGGACCAAAAGCATAAATAGGTCTATTTTTAAACATAGAAAACCAAATTGAATCTTAAAAACAAGGTATACAATTAAACAACAGAAATATAATTATTTTTTTTAAAAAAAATAATACATTTTGTTTTAGATTTGAATTTGAGATTGGAAGAAATATTTACTTAAAAGTATATCTAAACCTATGTCATGTATATCTAATGAAATCTGAAATAATTTGAGAAATCAAAGTATAAGTTTTTTTTTTCAGACTCAATCCTTATCAACTGAGTCAATGATTGTTGACAAAAATATAAATTTTGTAAACAGTTAACACATGAAATATAGGCCTTTTATTACGAGTTTTTTTTTATGTATGTACGAGTTTTTTTAACCGTAAACGCATGAAAAAACGCGTAATAAAATGTCCATGTTTAGCCAATCAAGAAATAGACCGGGAATCTTTGTTCTATTGAGAGATTTGCAATTTCTCTTCGTAATGTTAATACCTTCAATCTTCTATTTTTAACATTTTTATATTAAATTGATTTTTTTTATGTTTATTATTTTATATTTATATTAATATATTAAAATAAGTGATTTCTTAAAAAGCTCAACAGAAATATCATCCTTAGATATTAAAAGATTTTAAAAAATTACTATGTAATCATTCTAAAATCAATTTAAAATTACACTACAGTACTCATCTACCTAATATTCTAATGTATCCACGCGGCACACTAAAACAGCCAGCTTTTTTCCTTTTAAAATCATGATTTCAAATTTTTAAAGGGAATTACTTTGGTTCCACTTTTGTTTTAAAAGACACCGATGCCAATTTTTTTAACTAATTATATGGCGATATTTATCTCAATTTAATACAATCATCATTTATTAAACATTTTACATGTAACTTATATGTCATATTTTAATAATCATTTTGCAAATTAAAAAGAAACAAAAACTTCTCTTATTTTCATCAATAAAAGTTGTATTCATGAAAAAAAAAAAAAAAATCATTGACAAACTTCATCTTGTTTATCTTCTTCATTACATTCATCTTGCTTTCCATCACCATTTTCTCCAACCAAATCACCATTTTCTCCGTATGTCATATTGCAATTGAAAGTTGGAAGATTGTCACCAATATGTTGAATGGCGTTTTATTATGTTATTATTACTGAATTGTATTGGATAAGGCCGGGTTGTAATTGGGGAGGGTCTATTTCTCTGCGGCAACACCATATCTGCATAACGGGGATGGATTTTTGTTCTTCTTTGCTTCACCGCGCTGTTTTATTACTTTATCCGTTTTTATTTATATGTCATATTTCAAACAAAACACACCGAAATCTAATCATTAATCCAATTTTCAATACATTAATTATGTTTTTTTTCTATTATACACTTTTTTTCTCTATAATCATTAATTTTTCTCCACTACTTACATAAAACAATACATATTAAATAGGGGCAAACATGAAAAATAACATTTATTACACTCTTAAAATCCTCAATACGACAGATAAAAAGAAACAAAAAATCTCTCCAAAAAACGACAGATAATAAGGAACGGATAGAGTATTTGTTTTGACTGAAATTAGGATTAGGTTTATTTTTTTGTTTTTGTTGAATTTATTTTATTTTTATTTTTTATTTGTAATTATGATTGGATTAAAGTCTTATAAATTTGCATAATGATCTTTAATTCATCACACTTGTAAGCCAACGTCTAGATTGACAAGTAGATATTGACTTAATTAAATTTGCGCAAATGTCATAATATAATTGGTAATTGGTTTAAGTGAGATGACATGGAAGCTCTTCCTCAAATTCAAATTCATCCTCAACTACGTTCATTACCCTATGATTCATTGATAATCATTTAATCTTATGTTTCCTATCTTTCAACCTTCTCACATTATAATTAACCATTCTAAAATTGGAAGAACAAACTCAAATATTCTCCCTACTTCTCGTTTTTCCCTCAATCTCTTATAAAATAGGACTCAAACAATTGCAATAAACATATCCATAATTGCTTGACATGACATCATATATATATATAAGTCAAACAATATATAACTAAAAAAACATAAATTATTAGCTAAATCTAAATAGATACATACATGTATATATTAATATCCTTAATTCTTTTGCGATTTCTCATGTTGATATAATGATATCATTCTCGAGTGTACCATAATAATGGCTATAAACATAATTTGCTAGAATTAAGATTCCGAGTCTATTAAAAAAACTTCTTGGAGGTCTGAACTACAGGTTCAAAATTCTTGCATTTTTTGTAGTTTAAAAAATTAAAGTGCATATGTCGACATTTTACCCTTTATGCTTCAAACATTTTAATGATCCATTGACATGGTTCAACCATATTAAATAGTTCAGCACATGCTTCGAGTATATTGAATCTTTAAGAGGTATTCATATATATGTTATTAATCAAGTTAGCCATAAAAATAGGCTATAACGTCATTTGACACAAATTAAATCCTTTATATATTGCTTGACTAATCAAATATCAAAAAATAATTGCATCCACCACAGGGAATTATTATTCCTCATAATCAATGTCAGGTCTTTGTGAAATTATTTGGGCAATCAATCTTGCTTTATATCTCATAATATCTTCTTTACAATTTCGCTTATGTACAAAAACACATTTGTATCTATCTGACTTTACACCTTTAGGTGTACGGACTATAGGTTCAAATACCTATCGTTTTTCAAGCGAATTCAATTATGCCTCAATTGTGTCTTTCCATTTTGGCTAATCATTTCTTTGTCTATATTCCTTAATAGACTTTGATGCATGATCCTCATTTATATCATATAAGCGCTATATCATATGTAAAAGCATTGTCAACGTCGGCTTCATTTTGGTTCCATTGTATTTCAGTCATGACATAATTAATGTAGATCTCTTTGTTTTCACACTTTTCAGGTACCTGAGTTTCTTCTTGAACTGAACTATTAATTATGTCCAAGGACTCTTCAGGAGTCTCTACATCCTCGAATTGATCATCTTATTTCTTTGCTACTTTTCTTTTTCGAGAATTTTTGAATTTTTTTTATTTTTCGAAACGGTGGATCTGCCACGCTTCCGATGGATCTGCCACGCTTCAAGTGTGCCTCATACTCATTTGCAATTTTAATTTGTCCAAGAGGGACATCAATTTCATTGGAGCATTAGCAGCTGGAATATTTGACTTAGTCACTCTTTTTGGGTCAGTAAATGCGTTTGACAATTGGTTATCTAAATTTTGCAAATGAATTATCTTTTGAACTTAAGTTCAAATTGTTTTGTTCGAGGATCAAGATAATATAACGACAACTCTTTCCAAATAATTTCTTTTTCCAACTGCTTATTTTCTCCCCCTAATGTTGGGAAAACTAATTCATCAAAATGATAATCGAAAATCGATCTATGAATGACTATCTTGTTGTTGGTTTGCGTTATTTTATCATGGATGGAGATTCATATCCAACATATATTCCTAACCTTTTTTGAGGTTCCATCTTAGTGCGTTGTGATGGAAAATATACTACGCATCCAAAAATTCTTAGATGAGAAATATTAGGTTTCTGACCAAAAACCATTTGTAAAAGGCGAAACTCATGATAATTTTAATGGCTTGATGCGAATCAGTGTCATACATGTTCCCAATTAGTAATGGCAATAGACATACAATAGTTAATAATTAGATTTTGGTTGATAAAATTGCACAAGTAATCTCGCAAACTTCTGGTTGCGAATTGCTAATGAAGAATCACGTGATCATCCAGTTGATACATCAATTAAAAATATAAAATACCTAAATGATCCATATGATGGAAATAATGACACATAAATATCACCTTGTACTCATTCCAGATTCAACCAAATTTTATGGTGATGGCCGAATAAACTTTTTTTTGGAACCGTTATTAGCACATTGAGATAACGTAATCAGATTGAAGAAACTTCGAGTTATTCATTGGATGTCGACATAAGTTTTATTATTTATATTTTTTTTCATCATATAGTTGATCCGGGATGATCTAACCAGTCAAGCCAAACAAAAAATTATATTATAATTTATAAACTTGTAGTTTATGAACTTTTGGTTTTACAATATGAGGTATTTCAATTATACTATATACGTGTAAGCTGAAAAATTTTCCAATACCTCAGAACAACAACTCTTTTAGAGCTCTAAATTATCATCGTACACGAATATAGTGTTAACAACGGCTTCTAGCAATACTAAATAGAACAAAATTTTGTATAACTAGTAGAGCATGAAAGAAACATTTTGTAGAACATTTCGAATAAACTAGTTCCACCATAAAAATACTCTATTGAAGTTAATTTGGCAAATTAATGTAAATTAAAACAAGTATGAAAAGATTACATCATAAACTATGTTTTGATTTTTTTTTAAATTTTTTTAATTGAGTATATTATATAGACATACTTGTATAAAAGATTAAAAGATAATGCACTAAACCTCCTTGTCCTCAAGTTCTCTAAAATAAATATTGGAACAACTAATTTTGATAATATATACTAAACTACATATACCTTTGACATTTGGTATATTTATTCGTGATCCACTACATTATAACACATTGTTAACCCAATAAAAAAAATTAGGATATGCTATTTTAATATTTTTTTTCATTGTCATTATTGAAATAATCAGATTAAACTATCTCATTATTGTCATTATTGAAATAATCAATATTTTCAAACACTCCTATTCTGAAGGCAGATTAAACTATTTTTCTCTTTTTTTCTGCATACTGCAGATCAAAAAAATATGGAGAGAAGCTTACTTTACTCACTTTGTCTGTGTGTTACTGTACGTATATTATTTGGTATGACCGAATCAAAATTCAAATCAGAAATATTTGATTCTGTTTTCACAGTTTCACCAAAATATATATTCACTGCCTTTAAAAAGGTAAAATAAAACTACGGTCTTTCAAATGAGGAATATCACACATGTAGCAGATATTAAAAAAAATAGATATTGGAGCAAAGAAGAGAAAATAAATAAATAAATAAATAAAACACTAATAATATTAAAAAAAATTTCCTTGCTTTTGATGAATTAGCTTCAACACCTTTTGGAGCAAAGAACAATGATAACGTGTTATGAATTAATGAAAATAAGTAGACATAAGAGATTGAGGGAGAAAAAAGAAGTAGGGAAAAATTGTATTCCACTTCTTAGAACCAAGTTTACAATACATACGAGTCATATTTTATAGGAAAAGATGAAACTCTATCATGAATTTGTTTCAACTAAAGATAAACATAAAGTAAGGATAAATTTACTCTATGATAGAGTCATCTACTTATTACATAAATACAGTACAAATTATTCATAACATAAAGAAATTAATAGATCCAGAGCAATCTTTTTATTGAGGTCGTATTTCTTTAATAAAATAGAATAAATGAGAGTAACAGATTGACACCAAAAAACAATAAAATTAAACAACAATGCATTATATCGTTGATAAATTTTAATCAACTTTTTTTTTTTGAAATGTAATTTTAATCAACTTGATCATTTGAATTTCAATAAATAATTTTATTTTTAAACATAAGTTAATAATGATTCTACTAGTAGAAAACAAAAAATAGTTAACAATTACTATTTTTTTTTTTTTTTTGTGAACCTAACAATTACTATTTGTATCCCTCCTTTTGGAGGCTCCGCATCTGTTGTGGCTAATTTTCCTATATTTCAACTTTCGCATATTATAATTAACATGTTAACAAATCCCTTCTTGTTACTAAATATTTTTAAATGAAGTAATTTCCTCGTGGAATACACGTACTATACGGATTCAAAACTAGTATAGTAGCTATAAGTTTGTATTTGACTATTTTGTGGTGGAGGCGCCCTGTCTCTCTGACTCTCTTGAGCTGCTTCTTTGACTCTGTTTTATTCTCAGAAACGAAGCTGCGGATCAATTGGCCAACATGCGCAACGTCTTTTGACTGTGCGTTGTTAAAGTAAGTAACCGCCTTATGTGACACACTGTGACAGGAACACCTCTTTAGTCTTTACGGTTAGTTTAGCTCACTATTTTCTCCTTCTCTCTCTCTGTTGGGTAAGTGTGCCTTGTTTAGCACCACTGTTTAAGCCCATCCAAAGATTGATATTAAAAGATGGAATGAAATAATTAAGAATAAGTGAGTCCTACTTATTTTTTTTTAATATTTGGTAGTAGTAATTACTAAATAAAACCAGAATTTTCTAAACACACCCGCGGAAAAGTTATCCCAACAATACCTTTACTTTAAAAAAAAACATATTAAATATATAGTTGTAAATTTTTCTCTCAATTATCAATGGATCTAAGTTTTTTTTTTTTAAAAAACCCCCTTTCTTAATATTTCCTCTATTCTTATTTGTCAGTCACACTTAATCGAAATATATGGATCAATATGAGTAGTTAATTTTTTTTTAAAAAAAATCTATTAATTTTAAACTTTTAAACGTTTTATTTGCATTATTTCTTTTATGGAAAATTGAATTTAGCTAATAAAAACACTCATGTAATAGAGGTAGTTTAAAAAAATATAAAATAAGCTAAATATAAAAACAATTAATTATTCTAAAATATGATTTGATACATAAAAAGTGAGGGATTAACTTTTTATTTCAACTCTATTTATTTAAGAGTTTTTCATTAAAAAAAAAAAGTTTGCGTATCATCATCTTGATTTATTTGCTCCCATCTTGAAATTTGAGGCAAAACATTTTTCATGATGGATTCAAGGAATGAATAGAATCACATTATTGTATTACTTTTTTTGTGCTTGATTAAAATTCATCCCACATATTTCACTCAACCTCTTCAGGTGTAGCATTCTTTTGCGCAGCTCCTGCTCGGTCTAATCACACTCCAACAGAGTTGACGGGTAGAAGGAAAGGGGACGTAGCTAGGGGTTTTTTCTACATATATAGAATTCACTCTCAAGTTATTATAATCAAGAACTAACAGAGGTGATCCTAGATTCCTAGTATAGTATGCTACGGAATCTTTAAGCTCTGTTGAACATAAATATACAATACAATATATATCACGTCTTCAAGTGTCCTTATACAACCTTTGAAATATGACCTACCGTTGTTATAACTTGAGCAGACTCACGGGTAGCTCCAGCTTTAGTCTTCAATGAGTCTTGGACTTCAACAAAGTCGTGGTAAGAATGGCACTCGTAGGAATTTGCTTTTGCTCTAGCTGAACAATTTCTATTATTTCAACTTAGACGCAAGAAACTATGTTTTTTTAAGTTTTACTTTGTTAGTTTATGTCTCATCAGAGTCAAAGCTGCTCATCCAATAAGCTTTTACTGTGTCATTCCTCGAGGTTAGGATTATATTCTTGAGTGGAATCATCTCGAGCGTACATAATTACGAGAGTCCAATCCAAAAAATTACTAGTACTCATTTTTATTTTAAATATTTGTCATTCCAGTAAAATGAATTTGTTTTTAAATCATTGTAATCATACAAAATCGAAGCAACAATAATTATTATTTTTACAACTCTATCCTCATTTGATTAATATGAAAAATAAAAAATAAAAAAAATCAATTACTATATAGAAATAAAGGGAAAAAATATCAGGCGAACAACCATTAATTTAATATAAAAAACATTTAATATATTTCTTAATCCACACTCTATTATATTAAACTATGATTATTTAGAAATGGAAAAATTAGTAGTTCATTATTAGTGACAATCTCATAATTTAAGTACCATATTGAAGAGCTTCCAAAACTACCCAAAGTGAGAAACTTACCGGAGATGATACACACTTAGTATGTATGCATAAGAAGAGTTTTCATAAGAATGGTAGACACGCTCGTTGCCTTGTCAAATTGGTTGATTCTCGGCGACATTGTGATTAGTGGATGATGAATAAGGATTTGTATATTACGAGCATGTTGGCATCATCATTTGATTATGTCATGATCACTTATACTCACTTGGATATATGCGCTTGTGCTAATTCTTCATTCAATGGTTGCACTTGTGCTCTCAATCCTGATCTTCGTCTATGCATGGTCATAATCATTTGAGATTGGTCTTGAACTTGGGTTTATTCTTCAATTTGCTTTGCATGCTAAGATCATCTTCATAAATGCACTGTTCTAGTTAAGCTTCGAATGCTTTTGTTTCATGTTAAGCACTTAACTAGTTAGTTGAGCTCTGAATGATCACGTCATCGAACACGATCCATAGGCAGTGTCGTGTTCATCTTCAGAGCAGACGCAAAACGTTTCATCTAAAACAACTTTGTTGATGTCAGATAGATATCTTTTGAGTTTAATCTTCGGTTGTTGTTATAGGATTTTTTTTGTTTGCATCCTATTATCTAGCTCACAGGCCCGACTAATCCAGTTTGAGGAGGTCTCGGGATTAAAGTTTTATTCCTTTTTTCCAACATTGTTGTGGGGGATCGAACCGTGGTTCGCCGTACTAAGTGCAGTCTCTGACACCATTGCACTAACAGCTTGTTGGTAATTAAAAGTATTATTAAGTAAATAGAGATGTTTTTGGAAAAAAAAATTAATGCCATTAAAAATTTAAAAAAAAAATATATTAAGAGGATTGATTGGTATCCTTCCAAGACAAAAGGTTGTTGTATCTTTTTAGATGGACCAATAAAAAAATATAATAATACACATGCTTTAATGCCTCATAAATATCATATAAACTTGATACCAATATAAATTATAAATTTTATAACCCAAGTGGATTGTCATACTTGGAAACTGCTTGGGTCCTTAGGGACTTCAGAGATAAAAGCTCGAGTCCTAGTGAGGCAGCAATTTCTGGAAGGATCCATACCGTTGAATTAAAGACTCGCACGGAATCCGACATGAATTAGTTTGGTCAAAAAAATGAGAATGAAGCTCAAACACCACTTGGTTCGAAAAAAAAAATATAAATTTTGAAATTAACTCCTTTCACTTCAAACAATTGAAACAAACATACGGCAAACGATACAGAGAGGAGAGTGAAGCAGAGAGGACCGATAGAGGAAAAAAGGCACCACTATAAAAGTGGAGAAGGACAATGGTTCCTCATGCTAGACCAGTTCCCTAGTTTGAAAATTCGTTTTGTCCTCAAAAGTCTGCTAAGGGCACAACAAAAACCAAGTCTCCAAATTTGCGAGTACTCCATAGAAAGGAGAAATATTCAATGAAAATGTAGTTTCGAGTCCTGCTTCTAACATGAGATGACTGAAGTATCTCAACTTGTGATCAATATTCAAGAATTCTTGAATGTCCTACACTCATCCCTGGACTCTGGTTCTGTAGTTCATTATAGCTTATATATAGATCATTTGTTTTTACAGCAGTGACAATAAAAAAGCAGCAACAAATAATCATGAAACAGAGAGGGAGGGAGAAATGGGTATAGAAGAAGGGTACCTAAAGAAAAGGTTTAATTTGTTTTACATAAATGATTTCAGGATTTAAGTGCAAATTTATAATTTGTGTTTGTGTTAAGTTGAACTGGTATTTATATCATATTAAAGTATGTATATGTGACACTTTTTTATTGGGTTTGTGTTTGTGTCTGTGTTAAGAAGTAACTGATCTCCGGCATGTCTTGATTATCCTACATTATGAGCATGAGATCTTCAATAGCCGGACCCCTCTGCCTTTTTTTTCTTTAGTGAGATTCTTCAGGATGAGTGATAGTTCTTTATTGATCCTTCTTTATCATGAACTTTTAGTTTTGATCTTTTTGTTATTGTGTCTTATCTTCAACTCGACACCAATGTGCGTGGTTGAATTGGGTCTTCCTCTTGTATCGAACCGTATATATACTCTAGAATATACATGATGATTCCTCAGCTCGAGACACACTCTTGATATATGACACTTATGATATGCAAGTTATGCTTAGTTTTAAGTAAAATTAGATATATTCACGCACTCTCAAGTAACATGGAAGTAAAACATACATAGCATATTTTCATGTGCTTCAAATTAAGACCATCACGAGACTTCAAAATTCGATCTATTGACATTCTGTCCCAGGTGATTGATGGGAAAGATTTATGATTCTCCCTTATTTTATATATGAAGTCTCTACATAATTGATTGATCTCCTTGATGACTTTTCGTGGTAGAAGGGAAGCTGCTGTTGCCCAGTAAGTCGAAATGATGACTTAATATTGAATTTGCCAATTGGTTTCTGCCTGCTTTTGATAGATGACTTGTTGGCCAATATTTAATCCAAGCAAAAATCTTGTTAACTTTAATCTGACAATTCAGTTAGGACCACTATGTTGAGGCTAAGCATGTCATGGGAAATTGACCTTCTATTTTACCTATGAAAATGATGCTCCTGTTTAGGGATATTAAGTTTAGAGGGAATATTTCGATCCTACGTACCCATTCGAACTATATTTTAGGCAATTAACAATGTGTAGTTCTTTGTTGTAGGCGTAAACGGTGAATATAAGGTTAAGCTCCGAGATACAATAGAAGGGCTTTAGGTGATGATGATTAAGAGTGATGTCTCTTTGCCTAGGCTTATCGTTACGCTGTAACAAGCTACGGCTCCGAGGTATATGCAGGTATGAACTCAAGGTTCACCAAAAGGGGATGATAATATTGTTTATTATGAACATTATGGTGAATGCTTAATCTCGATCGTGATTATGAAATCAAGATGAGTATGATGGTGCAATCAATCACTCAAGTTATGTTACCAAGCTATATCGAGATTCTTATGTTGTGTGTTAGATCATGTTCACATCCTGTTTGCTTTTTTTTTTTTGGTAATGTTTCTCATGATGCAGTATTTATAGAGTTTTTTTTGGACAGTATGAGCCTGCGGATATTGCATAATAAAATTTAAATTTTATATTTTTGTAGATAATTCATGTGGAAATTCTCTATAAGAATGATCCACTATTTTGATAGATAGTTCAACTTTTATCTCAATAAGCTAAACCATTATTCGTCGGAAATTAATTTCATAATTAACTCTCATATATATATAATTAATGTGTTGTTCATGTATGTATCCGAGTTTGGACAAGCTTATGTTTGCTTTAATATTTCGGATGTCTCAATTTGGTTTTTAAAGTATGAGGGACTAAATTGGTATGTAAGAAAATTTTGAGGGACCAAATTGGTACATCCAAAAATCTTAAATGACTAAATGTGTATTTTATAAATAATTTTCAGGGAGTAAATTGCTATAGTGAAAAAATATCAGGGACTAAATCGATACTTCACTTTATATACGTATATATACTACATTTTAATTGATTTATTTTTCATAATTATTAGGGACCCAAAAAAATTTTTTTTTTCGCCCTAAGACCCATAATGGGGTAAGACCGGCCTGATTAATGGCAATCAAATGTAGCACATCAATGTGTGGTCAAATGATATTGTTTTCCAAAAAATAAAAAAAAATCATATTTCAATTTGGTTTTTGAACTAAAAATTTTAATTCACTTTTATCTCTAAGTTTTATAAATTTATTTCAATTTCATCCTATAAAATTTCAACATCAGCTTTTCAATTAGCCTTAATTGCATAATTGGTCCTATATCTTATTTACTAGATTCACTTTGGTCCTTTATCTTTTTTTTGCAATTTATTGGTCCTTTATTTTTTTTTAAGATTCAGTTTGGTCCTTCCGTTAAAATAAAGTTAAATGAGAAGGAATATTCCAAGAATATTCCCCCTTTAGGCTTAATTGCATAATTGGTCCTTTATCTTATTTATTAGATTCACTTTGGTCCTTTATCTTAATATTCCAAGAATATTCCCTCTTCTTCTTCCTTTTCCTCTGCTCTCTCCTTACAGCGGCGGCAGCCACCATGGGCGCCGCCGCCACCGCCCATGCCACCGTCGTCGCCATTTTTAGAAATTAATCGGAGATGTTGAAGCGTTTTGCACGTGTTTTCACACGTTTTCCAGCAGGTTCAGAGGAGGAGACCATTGTTGATAACCAAAGTTTTAGAAAAGGGACCCTAGAATTTCGATTTTGAGGAAAAAAGAACGAAAAACACGATTTTTTTTGAGGAATAATGAAAATAAAGCTTAAAAACCGTGAAAAATTGAAGAATGTTGAAGAAATTTGAAGAAATTTGATGATTTTCGAGGGAAGAGGGTGTGAGCCCATGGTGGCTGCCGCCGCTGTAAGGAGAGAGCAGATGAAGAGGAAGAAGAAGAGGGAATATTCTTGGAATATTAAGATAAAGGACCAAAGTGAATCTAATAAATAAGATAAAGGACCAATTATGCAATTAAGCCTAAAGGGGGAATATTCTTGGAATATTCCTTCTCATTTAACTTTATTTTAACGGAAGGACCAAACTGAATCTTTTAAAAAAAAATAAAGGACCAGTAAATTGCAAAAAAAAAAGATAAAGGACCAAAGTGAATCTAATAAATAAGATAAAGGACCAATTATGCAATTAAGCCTTTCAATTACAACAACTTATTTCGGCAACTTAAACAAAGAAAATAAAGTGCAATACTATATATAATATGAAATACGTGAATGTGATTGCTGCTCGGCCCATTGGCAATAATTAATATGCTCTTGTATGATGCATGCTCCTTGCTTCAACAAGTTGAGCTTTCAAGCTCAAGCTCCCTATCAGCAGCTTCGGAAGTAACTTCTGCTCTTTTATGAGCATTTTGCAATTGAACCATGAGTTACTATATACCACTTCATGGAAAATAATACTAATATAGTGATGTGCGTGTATTTACCTTTATGGAAGCCATCTTGTTTCGTAGAATCTCTTCTATTTGGTCTCTAGCCATATTAAAAAGAAGGTCAAATAACAAACTAATTAGATTCATATACCATGCTCCCACCCAATACCAATAGAGGCTCCTTAATTTGGAAGCCCCTTAGGAGGAGCATTAAGGAAATAATCTTATAATGTAGCTCAGGGACCTTGCCATTAAGGGAGGGGAGTAACATAATAACGGCTTTCATATAGAGGGAAGTAATGATCTAAGGTGAGATACAATTATTCAAACCGGCCAGAAGAATGGATGAAAAACAAAAATAAATGATTTAGGGAAGAAAATGAATTAAATATTTGTAATTCATCATGGACTAAAATAAAACTTGCTTTTTGCATTTTTCAAAGTGATGTTGTTTTATCATTTTAACGTGTCATGTCTAATTGTTCTTAATATTTCTTAATGGCTCGAATAGTCATCAAACCAATGTGTATAATAATTTACAAATTCATAAATTCAAAAACATTTTTTATAATTTTAAAAATCAAAATAAATCTTAAATATAAATTTAGAGTACAAAGTGACAATTTAATAAAAAATTATCAGAACGAATGTGTTATTAGTTAATAGTTATTAACGCATGGCACTACGATATGTATGCACTGTAGGAGTATGGTTTTGTGAGGCTACAATTGAACCACGAATGAAAAAACTTATGTGTGACTTAGCACATGGTTCGATTGAGACATCTTATTTCCAAATTAATTCAAGAGTGAAGGGATACTTTGGTCCCTCAAGTTTTTTACAGAACACTTTAGTTCCTCAAAAAATTTAATTCATTTTTAGTTCTCAACGTTTTCCAAAAGTGACAATTTAGTCTCTGTCCAATTTCCGTTAGCCACTTCGTTAAGGGACTAAATTGGTACTTTTGAAAAACATGAGGGATTAAAATGAATTAAATTTCTTGAGGAACTAAAATGTCCGTGTCGAAAAACTTGAGGAACCAAAGTGTCCCTTCACTCTTAATTCAATTGAATAAAGAAATTGTTTTTTTAATTTCAACCAAGGGTACATCCTTTAGCATGTGACCGAATGACCTAATCTTTTTCTGAAGTGTGTGATTGCTTCTTTCAACGAGAGATAGGGACAAGAATGGTATTTTTGATATGGTCTCAGTAATAATTGTTTCTATCTTTTGAAAGTACTCCCTCTGGTTTTATTTACAAGACTATTTTGGAGTTTTTATTTTGGTCCTATTTATAAGATCTCTTTTCAATTTTCAATAACGTTTAATTACTTATTTCCACTAACACACCTATAAAACACTTCACCCTTATAAGATCTTATTTCAATTTTCAATATCATTTAATTATTTTTTTCACAAACACCCTTATTAACTTTACACTTTTTTATATTCTCAATAATAATTTTAGGGGTAATTTTGAAAAAGTATATAAATTTTTTACATTTTCAATATCATTAACAAGTTTAATTACTAATAATTAGCTTCATTGGTGGAAAAGAAAAATCCAAAAAATCTTATAAATAAGACCGGAGAGATAGTAATTTTTTATACTAGAAACCAACCCAAACCTTATATCATTAAATTAACTACTAAACGATTGGTGTACAAGTTAATATTTGTATGTTAAAGATTAAAACGAGAGCCTACTTTAAAATTCACCTCTTGACATTCTTAGCTGGAAGAAATAAAATCTAGTACCTAAATTAAACAAGGTCCCTTTTCTTTCCTTTTGTTTGATGCAATGAAGTGATGAACAATCGTGCCACTTTACAGAGATCTCAACTTTTCTGCAAAATGTGTCTGGTTTAACGAACTAGCTATGCAAACACAAAATATTAAGCAAAATCCACTTCATACAAATTAGGGTAAATTCACCGCAAATTGGTAATGATCATAGATTATGTGTAGAGATATTAGACATTTTCTTTCTTCATTTCTTGTTTAATAATTTTCAATTTTTAAAACATAATTTAATTCAATATCGTTATGATAAACGTAGCAAATAGAGAAAATCTGAACTCAGAAACTAAGATGAAAAGAAAACATAATTTCAATAATGCACATGTACAAATTTATCGATATAATTTTCATCTTATGCTATCAATACATGGTCCATCTTTCCTCAATTGAAGTAGGATTATATCAACATCATCCGACATGAAAATACAGAACTCATTAAATAGCATACCAACTTGACATTAAATACTACATGAACTTTTTTTACATTTTTTTTTGAAATGGAACTTTTTTTTTTACATTGACTCCGAAAGTAAATTAAAATGGATAACGTTAAAAGAGGAACAAAATACCAACAAAGTCTAACACGGTCGATGTAGATAGTTGAGTTCCTTAAATAGAATATCATGCAGGGTTCGACCCCTGTTATAACTCATATGTGTGAAAAATGCTTTGCTAAAAAAAAGGTTATATCAATTTCTACGATCTTTCCATTTTGAAAGGGATTAATTTCCGGCTTTCAACCGAATGACATGCTTGTTTGGAAAAAAAAAAAAAGCCTCTGGAAAAATAAAAATGTATGTAGCGCCACCTACAACCAGAGCAGCTCCTCCAAAGAAGGCAAATCAGACAACAATCCATCAAAGTCCTTAAAGGACATGTTCTTCAGTAGTGCCATAGAAGATGTAACACTATTCTTTTTATTAGTGCCATCCGAGGTATTAGCTCCTTTCTTTGTCTTACTAGCACTAACACCATCATCATGTTCAGTTCCTTGTTTTGTAATAGTACCTGCCACAAAGCCACCTTTTCCAATCCATGCCGTAGAGGAGTTCTTCCCGGTGAGGCTCTGAACCACGTCTTTGAAGTTTATAGCATCAGTCTCAATGTACCTTGTTTCAATTTGCACTATCTTTGGACCTCCACTCGTCATGATGATATATGATATGATCAAATAATATAATAGTAATAGCTAGGTTATTATTTTATTCTTCAATTTGAGGAATTTGCGGTGTTTGTATGAGTGTGGAAAAGTGCATGTGGATATGGGTGTTATATATGTGTGATTGGCAGTCATGGGAGACTGTATGCAAGTGGATTTGTAGTCAATGGAGGAAAAGTGTTGGGAGGGTCCAAGTCAAAAGCTTACAACTAGGAACATGGTCCTATATATTGATAATAATGAAATTATGATAATTAAAGTTAACGATTTTAACCCAAATGAGTTTGGTCTAGTGGAAGCATGCTAGGAGCATAAGGATATTGAGAACCCATAAGAACACAAGGTCAGAGGCTCGAATCCTTGTGGATAACATCCCTTGGGGAGACACCTCACCCATGTTGCTCCAGGTGTCGGGACTGTGAAGTTCCCCTCCACAATTTTTGTAAACAAAAAAATAAAGTTAACGTGTTTTTATTCGATAGGTATTGCTAACAACTGCTTTTAGTACTAATTTGTTAAGTTTTTTTTTTAAATGAAAAAAAATATAATAAGTTTTAAATTTATTTTTCATGTTGAAAGCATAAAAAATTGGAGAAAATATTGGTGCATTGTAAAGCTCTTTTATATCATTCGTGTATCATCCATTATTCACGTCATTGATTTTTAGTTAAAAATAATATAAATGAATAATGAATGATAGACTGACAGTGTAAAAAACATTTTCAGTGTACAACTAATAATCTCAAAAAATTATACTACTTCCCAATTAATATAGCATGTTCTGTTAGTTGTAAAACTAAGAAAGGAAAATATGTTTATGTCATTAAAAAAAAAATGTTTATGCCACATCTCCTAACATCCGCTTCTAGCCATATCATTGCCACGAAATGATAAAAATTGGCTTTTCTCGTGAGGTTCAATCATTGACCTAGCTAGAAAATATATTGCATAAATAATGCATATACACATAGTTCTAATTGATTATTATATCCACGCTCCGTTTTGTGTTTTAATAATATGTACGAGTTTTAAGAAATGATTAAATGATATAAGGATTTGTTGTATTTTGATTATAATGTTCTTATATAATCATTATTGAAAAGAGATAAAGATATTGGAAGTGAAAAAGAAAGTGTAATAAATATGAGCGTGTTTGAAAAATAGCATTAATTATGTATTATGTTTATAAAAGAACATGATTTATGAAACATAGTACAAATGCTAAAAGAACATTACATATGAAACAGATGAAGTATATAATATAATATAAATTATATAAAAAGGTAGGAGTTCAAACTAAACCCCACACTTAATTAAAATTAATCTAAATGATTACGTTGATAAATTTTATATTTTCTTAATATGGATAATCTACAAATTTTGGCCTTCTTTTAATACAATACGTAAATAAGAAGTATTATATTTCTTGGATGAGAGATGTTAATTTTTTTAATTGTGAACTTTTTTCTATTTTTTTATTGCAATTTCGAGGAATTCAATTTTTTTTGTTGTGTTGTTATTCTTGTTGAAGATTGCTATGATTTTTGTTTTAGTTTTTTTTGTTTCTCATGCAAAATAAATTTCAAAATATGTTTATTTATTATTTTTGTGTATTTACGTAACATTTTTGTTTTTTTAGTATTGCATTGTTTGTCCAGCTCTTTATTTTATATAATCTATGAAGACAATATATAAATAAATAAATATTTAATGTATGATTCGTTATAAAGTTTAAGATCCAAATGAGTTTGCTTATTGCTTTATAATTATTTAATAAATATTAGTTTTTTAAAAATAAAAATGATAATAATATTAATTTTCAACTAACAATTATATTGCAATATCGAAATTAAAAGTACTTGGGTATGTTCGGCAAAACTTTCTTGTAAGTGTGAGTTTGTAACTTGTAGCTATGAGCTTTTAGCTTGTAGTTGTTAAGCTAGTTAGAAGCTGTGAGCTTGTAGTTGAGAGCTTTTAGCTGTTTAGCTGACTATTTAAAATAGTGTTGTTCGACAAAACTAGTTTTTGAAGTAGCTAAAAGTTATTAAATGACAAAAAATGACATGTAATATTTTATTATTTTAAATTTTTCAAATTTTTTTCTTTATTTATTAAATAGATAGTTAATTAATTAAATAAATAAATATAAAATTATTAAATTATAATTAATTACATTCATTTTTTATTAATTTATTAATTATGTAGTTAATTAATTAATTAATTATAAAAAAATTATTAAATTATAATTAATAATTAATTAAAGGGTAGTAAAATAATTTTAAATTTTGTTTGAGGGTATAATTGGTACATGAAGTATTGAAAGCTAATTTAGTTTCTTGAAAGCTACTTGAAGTAGCTTTCTAAAAACTAGCTTTCAAAAGCTACAAACTCCTTTTTTAAAAGCTACATGCTCCTTCTAATTTGTGTTCACTTAACGAGACTGGTAGCTTATTGACCGAATCTAAAAGCTCATAGCTAACTAAAAACACCTAACTACCCTTGCCGAATAGAGCCCTTTAAAATTTTTTAAAAACGAAACAAATATTAGTTTTTTAATTTTTGGATTTCATATTAATGTTTTTATATTTGTAAGCATTTTGAGATGAATTTTGTAATAGTGTTCATATTTAAATGATTTTGATGGTGGAGTTGTTTACATCGTGGAGTTCCAAAAAAGCGATCTTAAAGAAAAAAAGCAACGAGACTCGAGTGAGTTATAGATGTCTCCCCGGAACAACACCAAACGCTGCTTACTCACTCAGCTTCAGCAATGAAGAAAGCCAAGTCGCAAGCTGTCGCGTGCTCTCTGGACTCCATCAATCACGACTCAAACGCGCGTGGGCGTGGCTCCCCTATTTCCAATTTGTCTCGCAAGAAAGCCACCCTTCCTCATCCTCATCCCAAGAAACTCCTCATCAAGCTCCACAAAGGTACTAGTATTACTATTTCCCTTAATACATTCCAAATACAAAAACTTAAAATCATTTTCATATATTGTATAGGTAGCCCGACATTGCCCCCGAATTTTGAGGAGAATACATGGGGGAAATTGAAGTCAGCTATTTCTGCTATATTCCTGAAGCAGCCTGTTTCTTGTGACTTGGAGAACCTTTATCAGGTAGTGTAGTAATTGATGCTTTTAATTTTGAATTAGTATTCGTGATGGGATGCATTAAGTCATTAATATTGTTATTTTGTCCGATCCATAGGCTGTGAGTGATCTTTGCCTTTACAAAATGGGGGCGAATCTCTATCGACGGATTGAAAAGGAGTGTGAAGCACACATATCTGCAGCACTGCAGTCTTTAGTTGGACAAAGCCAAGATTTGGTTGTTTTTCTATCTTTAGTTGATACTTGTTGGCAGGATCTTTGTCATCAAATGTTGATGATTCGTGGTATAGCATTGTACCTCGATACGACCTATGTGAAGCAAACAATAACTTTGCGCTCATTATGGGACATGGGCTTGCAACTTTTCTGCAAACATCTTTCACTATCTTCAGAAGTGCAACACAAAACTGTTACTGCTCTTCTACGTATGATTGAAAGGGAAAGGTAAATCCATATTTTGCAATCTCAGTTTTATAAATGACTAGTACACTCTATGCGCGCAGCTCATTCTCTATATGTTCCATTCACATGTCATTGTATTCATGCATGTATGCTGAAATTTAACTTATTTTATTTTATTACAAGAATTGGGACTGCAAGGATCGAACTCTTTACAACTTGGTCATAGAGGCTTTGATACCATGTCAAGAACCAACTGTCCCCAAAGCATAAGCTGTTGGGTGAAGGCACATAAATGGTTTTATATATCTAACACATATTAATGGGTGAGAAATCAGGGATAATTCTGTGAATAATGTTGACTTGAGTGGTGTCAATCTGATGATGCGTGTGGGGTTATATGTTAGACTAATGGTCGGTAATGCTTTAAAGCCAGGAGTTCATATTTTTTGTTCCATCTGTGATCTTTTTTTCTTGATTTAGTCATTGCATTTTCTCTTCTAATACAGGAAAGTCAGTTGGCTGTTCCATCCATATATGAATAGAATCATTGAATTCTTCAACTTAGACTGTCTTACATTTTTCAGATTAGGTGAATCAGTGGATAAAACACTTATAAACCATCTCTTGAAGATGTTTACTGCTCTGGGAATCTATGCAGAAGGCTTTGAGAAGCCATTCCTCGAAAGCACATCTGAATTTTATGCTGCTGAAGGTATGAAATACATGCAGCAATCAGATGCTCCAGATTACTTGAAGCATGTAGAGGTGCTTGTTTTCCCTTACTTTCTTGCATTATTTTCTTAGCTTTAATTGCTGACATTCCTAAGTGCTCCTTTTGTAATAATTATTTAACAAATGCATCATACCATGCCCTATCAGAATTTTATCTGACTCTACAAGTTACTCTCTTTTCATATTCAATCCCATACCAAGTCCCACGTTGTATTTACTGTAGGGATATTTTTGGGTACTCATTTTTGCAGAGAAGATTGCAAGAGGAACATGAAAGGTGTTTGATGTGCTTGGATGCAAGTACTAGGAAGCCGTTGATAGTGACTGCAGAAAAGCAACTTCTTGATCGCCATATACCTGCAATTCTTGATAAGGTTCTTATCGATAACAACTTTTGTGTTTCTGTCAGTCAAACTCTTTCCTTGGCAATGGTTTTTTTTCCCCTTGCTTTAGTTTTTGTCTTCTGTTACAGGGTTTTACTATGCTTATGGATGGGAACCGTATTGAAGAACTTCAAAGAATGTACTCGCTCTTTTCAAGGGTCACCGCCCTTGAGTCGTTGAGGCAGGCCCTTAGTTCATACATCAGGAGAACTGGGCAGGGCATTGTTATGGATGAAGAGAAAGGAAAAGATATGGTTTCTTCCCTTCTGGAATTTAAGGCTTCTCTTGACACAATTTGGGAAGCAAGCTTTTTCAACAATGAAGCATTCGGCCACACAATTAAAGATGCATTTGAGTATCTTATTAATCTTCGTCAGGTATTATATATTTTTCTTTATCGATTTCCAGTTTTTTGGTTGGGTAGTTTTTAATCTGAAATAAAGAAATTCCTCAAGACAAAAACTTTCAGCTGATAAGTTTTGGGCCAAACTATGCTGGAAGTACTCTTCTGTGGCAATGTTTTCTTGTTCCTTAAGCACATTGCTACTAAATATAATGATAATCAAAGCACTCAACAGTCAATTCTTGTTGTTCTACTCAAAACTGTATGTTTATTTATCTGTAGTTTGTGAACTTGTGGTGATGGTAGTAAGCACTGAAGAAGATATGATTGCAGAAAAACAAAAGTATGAAAGTATTGATTGAAAATAAAAATCAATACTTCTAGGTATAAATAAATAGGCACCTTGCTTTTGGATAAATAAATGGGTTATATACTTTCAGTTTCTGAACTAGATCTATGCATGGACAAATCAGGAGAAAAAGCTGTAAGGTATGTATCATGTAAGTCCAGTAGTCCACTATGCAGTAATTGTTGCTATAGCAATTTCTTGAGTATTAAGTATATATCTTTTTTTTTTTTGATAAAAGAGTATTAGGTATATATCTATTGCTAGAAACTTTTATAACTCATTATTTGGCTCTTACTACTTTGGCCTTTAGTTTTTTGGTTGAATGGTATGTAGACTGTAGAGTCATTTCTAGAGTTTCTTAAACTAAGGGGTTTAACTTTAAACTTTAATGTTTCATGCTGGGCATTCCGAATTTTTTTATTAAATATCTGTACCAGTTCCCTATGAAGCACATGCACTTCAAGATAGGTCTCACCATGTCTCTGTCGGACACATATCCCTATCAGACTCCTAATTGTATTCTACAACCTTTCACATTTACTTTTTGAACTTTTATACTAGTATAGATAGAATTGTCATGATAACTAGATATACGTTAGCATTTTGTCATGTTTATAATGACTCATGCTATCTCTTAAATTATTATTCCTCTCTTCTAATTTAAATTTATGTTTTTATGTCAACCTAATATTTATTTTTATAATTGTATAATTGCCATGTCGTGCAATTATAAAAAATTTCCATATCCTTGTGTCCCTGTTGTATCGCATCCATTTCCTGTGTTACATCCGTGCTTCTAGCCAGTTGTTCACCAGACTATCTTTGATCCATGCCCGAGATCAATGATTTCTTACTCAAGAGGGCTTGTCAAAATAGCTCTCATGTTCCTTTCGGTCCTCAGGTAGTTCTTACTTTTATAATTTTTTATCCATGGCAGAACCGACCTGCGGAGTTGATTGCAAAGTTTTTGGATGAGAAGCTTCGTGCAGGTAATAAGGGGATTTCAGAAGAGGAACTGGAGGGTACGCTTGATAAAGTCCTGGTTTTATTCAGGTTCATTCAGGTATGCTCATTGTTACTTTGTTAGAGTAATAATTAACTTGTTTCCTGCAACTTCGGTTTGTGCTTCTGGTGTCATCATGCACTTCTGCTGATATTTTTTTCCCATACTGATACTGCCTTGACTGGGTTTTGTTGTTAAAGGGCAAGGATGTTTTTGAAGCATTCTATAAGAAAGATCTTGCAAAACGACTGCTTTTAGGAAAGAGTGCATCTATTGATGCAGAGAAATCTATGATCTCCAAGGTTGAGGATTTTCTTTTTAAAAAATGTTCCCTTTGCAGCATTTTGAAAATATTAACAGTTTTCTTTCATTAATACAGTTGAAGACTGAGTGTGGCAGCCAATTCACAAACAAACTGGAAGGAATGTTCAAGGTATACATGTTTCTTTGAATCAATTTTTTTGTTTCAGAATTTTGGTGTAAATTGTACTCTTAAAAAGAGAAATAAAAGACAAGGGGGCAAGGATAATATATCCTGTAAAACAATCAGAAACTAAAGGGAGAAAACAGGAGAATATGATAAAAATTAAGATAACAGCAGGGCTTCCCATTCTTCGTGCTAGTCAAAGATTGAAACATCCTTAAAGCAGACAGGGCAGAACCAAAGGAGAGGCAAGAAATCTACGTTGCGCCAAAGTAGATTTAGTGGCAAGGAAACACCTCTAAAATGCTGTTCCATGCAAATGAAGTGCACCCAAGAGTTTTTTAAACTGCATTTTGGGACAGATGTTTGTCTTCCTTCTTTTTACCTGAAATGTTTATGACAAACTGACAGGATTATAGTTTTGAGTGATTATTTTTTGAATAATGATGATCTGACCAACATAATGGATTACTATAGTTTTTACTCTCAGCTTCTCACAACTATGTTTAAAATTGTAATTCAGGACATTGAATTATCGAAGGAAATAAATGAGTCTTTCAAACAGTCATCCCAGGCGAGGTCAAAACTGCCATCAGGGATTGAAATGAGTGTTCATGTCTTAACCACAGGGCAAGCTTTGTGTCTTCCCTTCCTCATCTGTAGCCTAATAATTTCTATGCATTTTATGATTCAAGAGAATCTAATTGGAGTTGTTGGATGAGTGCAGGTACTGGCCAACATATCCACCCATGGATGTTAGACTTCCTCATGAATTGAATGTTTACCAGGTTCTGCATAAGCTATGAATGAATGTTATTTCAGCTGTTGCTGGACTTTTGGTACTTATTGAGCAGCATTCCTGACATGTTTTTCCCCCCCTCTTTCCTTTATGATCTGTTCAGGATATTTTCAAAGAGTTCTATCTAAGCAAATACAGCGGAAGGCGACTGATGTGGCAAAATTCATTAGGTCAGTGTGTCTTAAAGGCAGAATTTGCTAAAGGAAAAAAAGAGTTGGCTGTATCCCTTTTTCAGGTCAGCCTTTAAAAACCATTATTTTAATTTAAAATTAAATCTCCATCTCTGTTGCAGTTTTTGTTGTATTGAGCTAATTTACATTATTGATTAATTCTGCATGCCTGTTTCTAGACTGTTGTTCTAATGCTATTCAATGATGCTGAGAAACTAAGTTTTCAAGATATAAAAGATGCTACTGGTATTGAGGACAAGGAACTGCAAAGGACTCTGCAATCACTTGCATGCGGAAAAGTTCGTGTCCTTCAGAAGGTGTGCTTGTGTTCATTTGCAGAATTTCCAAGATACAAAATTTGTTTGTAATTATGCTCCCCTAATATTTCCTTATTTCTTTGATGAACATGCAACAGATGCCCAAGGGTAGAGATGTGGAGGATGGTGACTCATTTGTTTTTAATGACGGGTTTACAGCTCCTCTTTACCGTATAAAGGTATCCCAATTGGATATGAACAATAGGGATCAAATTAAACGAATCAAGCTCTCATTCGTGTTTTAATTCCTCTTTGACAAGAATTTGATACAAAGTTTGTCGAGAACCAGGTTATGATTGCAGGGTTCTTTCTTATACTAATTTTAATGTTATGAGGTGCAGGTGAATGCGATTCAGTTGAAGGAGACGGTTGAGGAGAATACAAGCACCACCGAAAGAGTTTTCCAAGACCGTCAATATCAGGTAAATTATCTTTCTCTTCAAGTCATTTCCCAATCTTCGTTACTGATGCAGTACTTTAGATACATATTGATATTCACTATCATACTGACTAGGGTCTGGACATGATATATTATATACCAATTCTATTTTCATTAATTTTAGTTTCAAAATATCAAATTCAGTATAATTATTTCAAGGATGCACCAACATTTCCTTCTAGTCTCTATGATTTTTTTTTTTTTTGTTATGTTCAATGTGTGTTTTGAAGAAAAATCTCACTTATCAAGTAAATTTACAAATTGGGTAGTTTTAGAAATTAAAGTGAAGTACGGGAAGTGTAGCCAAATAGTGGTATAACTCACTCGTGCTTTTACTTGTGCAATGTTATACCAAACTAAGAATCCTGTGTAGAAGATTGTTATGTACCTAAAGCTTCCTATGTAACAAATATATTTGCATTATTGCCACGGTTCATTGCAGATTGATGCAGCTATTGTAAGGATAATGAAGACTAGAAAAGTTCTTAGCCACACTCTTCTTGTGACTGAACTATTCCTACAGGTGAACTCATTCTCATCTTTAATTCCTTAATTCAAATTTCAATGTCAAATAATGTCATAGTGCTCTGATGGCACAGTTTGTAGGGAAAGCAAGCTACTTTGTTCTAAGTTACTCTTTAATGTTGAAAATTGCATTATGCTCTCTTCTTTTGTGTGATTAAATACAAACGATTACTTCCCATGCAAACTTATATCTGATTTTTGTGGATACAATACTTATTTTAGATATTGTTTTGATTTTTTTTTTTTAACAGCTCAAATTCCCTGTAAAACCAGTTGATTTGAAGAAAAGAATTGAAAGCCTCATTGACAGGGAATATCTAGAGAGGGACAAGAACAACCCTCAAGTATACAATTACCTTGCATAGTATGTTTTGGCTCAGTTCAATTATGATTTTTCTTTCGTTAAGACATGGTAAAGGCTTTTTATGTTTAATTAATCCCTTGTCATATGTACAGTAACTATGCACAATTCCCTTTTCCCCTTTCATTTATTGACAGCTATACTGTAATCCTATAGTAACATGCATTTTATGTTGTGGTTAAAGGTTAACCTTTCATTATCATCATCAAAACATTACAACCTGCAATAATTAAATTATGGCTTAATTATGTCACAAGTCCCTGAAGTTTGGGGTACTTTTGTCAGATACCCTTATTCTTTTTTTTTTCGATGTTTGACTCCCCGAAGTTACTTCTGAGTTTGTACTATACCCCTACTACCAATTCTGGTCAATTTTGCTGACATGTAACATCGGAATCCTAGTCAGAGGGCCAGGAGGTTAGGCACCTGGTGCCCCGTGGGTGAAGAAACTTTTTTTGTAAATTAAAAAAACTAAAAAAACTTAATATTTTATATTTTTAGTTAAATAAAAAAAGAAAAGAAAGGATTGAAGAGAGAGGTCGTTTTCGTCCATGTGACATCACGCAGCACCACATGACCAATCTCATGCGTCTGATTAGGATTCTGATGTTACATGTCAGCAAAATTGGCCAGAATTGGTAATAAGGGTATATGACAAACCCAGAAGTAACTTCAGGGAGTCAGACATTGAGAAAAAAAGAATAAGGGTATTTGGCAAAAGTACCTCAAACTTCGGGGACTTGTGACATAATTAAGCCTTAAATTATGCGGAGAAGAGCCCCATCTAACAATATTTAACAGTTTTATCTCGCTATTAAAAAATCTACACCTTCACCTTTAAATACTAATTCTAAATTCTTTATTCTTCACGCCCCCTTCCTCATTAAGAGAGATGACTCCATTTCCACATAGATAATTTGTTTTTCATGGCTTCTAAGATAGGATTCCAGGTGGATATTTTATTGGGATTTTCCCATAGGGTTATTCCTAGGTATTTGAACGAAACTCACCCAATCTTGCAATTTAGGAGATTGGTCAGCATTGACATATCAACCTCATTAACTTTTTTAATCCCGAAACAAGTTCAAAGCATCTTAGTATGGTTGAGTGCCTACGTGTCATTTGATTTTTCTCCTATCAGTAGTGTATAATGTACCTACTTTATAGCCTTGGTTACAATTAGAAATAAGAAAGGGGCCATCAAATGCCCTGGCTCAACCCTTTCCTTCATGTGAAAGTGTGAAACTCATTTCTTGGGCTTTCATTTATCAATATAGACATCGACGCTGATTCAAGACATCTTCTCACATATGTAACATCCCTAATTTTAATCCCCGAATTATAATAATATTATACAGTTATTATATAATATTTGCTATGTTTGTATTTTAATAAAATTATATTTTATTAATTAAAATATATGAAAAATATTTTTTTAGGAGAAAATATAAGTTTTTCAATTTAGTCCTTGTTTTGGGACCTAATTGCAATATTAGAAGAGTTGTTGGAGAAAAAGTAAAATAAAATCTTAATTTTTGAAATGAACCAGTAACTAACCGGTTAGCCGTGCCTTGTAACCGGTTAGACGATGAACCCAGAACTTAGGGTTAGTGCGTTTGATGAGTAATCACTTGGTTTAACCCAGAAATCGCCACCAATCCCACTCTAAACTCAATGGAATCAACGTGTCTTGATGCATGACACTTTGATTTGTCTATAAATTGAGGAACTTGGACGAATTTCAGATTCATTTGGTCATTGTTGTGTCGATGCTCTGCTGTGTTCATCCCTTTGATTCTCTTTGGTCTCTGAGAGTTAGAGTTTGAGTGATACACCGTTGTAAAGCTTGAATCAAGGGTTTTACATTGATATAAAAATCGTGAGTTGAGAGTGTGTGAGCAAGGAAAAGGAAACCTGTGAAGTGGAGGAGTTCAAGTCTGTTTCTGCAGAATCTGATTCCTAGAGCTCACTTTGGGCTTCAATCTAAGTAAGCACATGCACTCTTTTGACCTCAAATATGTTTAGTTCCTTAGTGTATGTTGCAAAGAACAACTTCTAACTATTTTCCCCAAATTTCGTGTCTCTTGCATGCATCAAATTCTCTTGTTTTTAACCCCTGTCAAAAACGTGTTGGCTGAGGACAGAGCTTGTGGTTTCTGTGGATCTCTCCAAGAACCAGTGTTAAATCTCATCAAACACAATCCTAAGGTATGAGAGGAGCTATTCATTTCGCTAGAATGATAGTTAATAGACTTGGAATGTAGATGAGCTTTACAAGCTCAAGGGCAAAGTAACTTGAAATGTGATTTTGACTTGGAGGTCAAACTAAGCTCTAAAACCTTTTTGAGCAAGTTTTAATATCTGAATATGAGCTAAAGGAAGTCTAAAAACAAGCTTTTTGGTCTTGTATTTGATTTTGCCATGTTAAGTGACCAATATGTGATTTTATGCATATTTGATGAATGATGTGTTAAACCATGCCAAGTTGATGATGATTATATGTTTAACATGTTCAAATATATCTATTTGATCTTTGTATAAGACTGCCTTGGTTGATAATTAAGTGATTATTAGTTTGGTGTTGTAAACCAGAATTCAGAACTGCAATCCTGCAGTATCTAACCGGTTAGAAAATTTGCTAACCGATTAGCCACTGTAAAACTTGTTAAAAACTACAATTTTTTTTTTAAAAAACTATAAAAATAAGCACTTTTTAGTTATGCTTCCAGTTCTGAAAATTACTTTACAAACATCAACCTAATACTCACTTATGTTAATTATTGATTTGATAATGAGCGGACTAATGTTGATTTATCTTACAATCATGCATGGTGAAAGAGGATGGTAAGATAGGCCGGTGGGAAAAGACACATTCGGTTTTGATAAATCAGATTGAGAATACGCAGAGATTAGGTCCATGATAGTGATACGTCAATTTGACCGTGGGGATTAGTCATGGGTAGAATGGTCCTGTGATGGGTGAGTTTCTGCAGACTTGACACGGGATAGTTCTGCGTGAACTATGGTAATCCTATCGATCTTTAGGCGTATATCTTGGCTGCGGAGGACGATCTTTAGTATGGTCTAAGTCCCTGAGTGGATACACAAATGAGTTGTGATGATATACACGGGTGAAAGACGTTCACTCCTGGTTGCTTTTCCTCACTTAGAATTGTTTGGTACGTTGTCGTCAAACGTAATGAAGCGCTTTAATACGTTTTCGTTAAAACATAAAAGGAATCATTTGGTACGTTCTCGATAAACGTAAATTGTTAAGTGCATGATATTCGTGAAATATCACCGAGAAGAATGCATTGAGCATATGTATTGCACATGCATTATTGTATCATAATTTCGTGTGACTAATTAAATGTGTTTACATGATATTAATTGCTACTTGTCTACTTATGTTTGTTTATTCCCTGTCTATTTAAATGAATTCATTTGTATGAGAATGACACTGGCTCACTCCCTTACCCTATTTGTTTGTTAGGTGAGGGTACACACCCTGGTGTGCATGGAGCTGCACCCGATGCATAGTGAGGCTTTCGTGATATGTGTTATCATGGAAGATAAAGCTATGCATATCTTTTGGAGTTGAAGGACCTATGCTCTCAGTTGTCTTTATATATATATATATATATATATATATATAATATATGTAGTAGATAGCTAAGAGACGGTACAGTTTTTAATGTTTGAAGTTTCAAGCACTATCCTCAGTTTATGGAAGTTTTATGTAAATCAAGGACTATCGTTTTGAAAACTGAAGTAATACTAGTATTTTTGTGCATAGTGTTGATTTAAATTATCTCACATTTTACGTAATCCGCAAATTTTTAACTAATTATCCATTTTTTATAAACATAACAATTATGTTTATTTATTTGGGTCGTTACAACATCATCCTTGAATAAAATGGGACATTGGTTTGAAAAATCTCTTTTCAAAGTCAACTGAGTTATTGTGCACCATTTTTTTTAACCATTCCTTACCAGAAACAAAGATAGTCAATAAAGCATATTAACATCAAGTTTATAATCGTTAATATCAGAATTTGACAATCGCAATGATTGATTCAGCAATTGTTGAATACGAATGATCAACACAAGAGAAGTGTGATCAAAACTGAATGAAAGAACTGATAGAGAAACGAAGAGAAAGAAGAGAGAATCTTCTAGAGAAATTAGTAAAGGAAAGTTTGTTATGTTATTAGCCACATGGCAAAAGTACTATTTATATACACCACTGAAACTACCAGCTTAAAGCCAACAGAATTGGCTAAATCCCACTAACCGCTAATTAACTATTCTATTCTACTGTTAATCGATTAACCAGTCTAACTAATCGATTACAATCTACACTAATAGATTAACTTATAATGATATTACAATAAAACTCCTATTCCTTGTATTGCATTTGATTCCACTGATCCTGAGCTGGATTGATTACCACTTGATTTCTTGCTCAATTCTGCACTTATATTTGATACCCCCGCGCAAGCTGGAGAGCAGATGCTAATCAAATCCAGCTTGGCATCAAAACCACAAAACAATTTAGGACTCAAAGCTTTAGTAAAAATGTCTGCAAGTTGCAGAGAAGAAGTAATAGACAAAAGCTTGAATAATCCTAATTGAGATTTCTCACGAACAATATGACAATCAATCTCAATGTGCTTAGTTCGTTCGTGAAAAACTGGATTGACAGCAATGTGTAATGCTGCTTGATTATCACAATAGAGCAAGGCTGAAGATTGATAAGCAATGCAAAATTCCTGCAACAGAAAGGTAAGCCATTAGATTTCATGAGTTGCATGAGCCATTGCGCGATACTCAGCCTCACAAGAGCTTCTAGATACTATCTTTTGCTTCTTAGATTTTATGTTTTGATTCTTAGTAAAGAAGACAAAGGAATATAAACGTTATGTTTCATGGTTCTCTTGAATCTAAAGTATATCAAGATATTGTGGTACTCTTTTCTAATTCTAACAATAGATAAATGTTAGTAATTATATTCCTTGTCGTCTTCATCATATACGAAAGTCATGTAATTTCAAAATCATTACAATGGATAAAATTAAACTACAACTTACCCTTTTCGATCTTATATGTAAAATCATTTTGAGATTTTTCACTTTTACAAAAAAAGGTAGTTAAATTTGTTAGTGGTATTGGATATGTGAAAATTTGATATACTTTTTCAAAACTATCCTTATAATTATTATTAGGTTTCTAAAAAGTGTTAAATAAATATGAGTGTTTGCAAAAAAAATAATTAAATGCTAATGAATATTAAAATAAAATCTTATAAATAGAACCAAAATAAAAATTTCAAAATGTCTTATTGAATCAAAATGTATGGAGCATAACATTTCCTAAGTCTCAAGAATATACGTACTGAATCAAAATGAAATAATGAAAAAGATTGTAGATTGGTTTTTATTCTTTCTATGCATATCTGCTCCAATCTAAAGAGATCAGATTTTTTAGATATACTTTCTTATCGGGTCTCATCCTCAAGCTCACCAAGAAACATTATAATATTATTATATTATTATATTAGTATATGGATGAGTATTCTTGAACTTTTTTCAATACAATTCTTGCTTATTGAAAAGAATTATATGCTACTGTACGCAGTTATGCATTTCGACCAGTCTTTTGTATTTTGTGGCCGGTCTCTTACTTCTACTTTAGAAAGGGCTGGCCCAAAATTTAATCAGTCGAAGAATTGGAAGAAATGGCCTCACATAAAAGAAATAATAATAAAAGAAACCAATATCCCTAAGGTATAACATTCCCCAGAAATTTTATACAGCTTGCAGAAATTCTTTGTTCTCAAAAACTAGAATGAATATGAAAAGGACAAGAATTGGTGGACTTGAAATTTTTTGTTCTACACGCAATAATGAAGTCTATATCACAAATTTATTGATTTTATTTACTATAATTTTAATAGCTATAATTTTCTTTCCTTTTAGCCATTGTTTTCAAATAACGAAAAATCACACTCTTCTCATTCTTATTCTTCACAAGTCATTTTTTTATAAGAAAAATTCATTAAAACACCAATCAAAGAAGTACAAGTCATTCATAAGGGAAAGTTACATTATTCTCTCCATTATGTTCCTTTCTTTGACATTTTACTCTGTTTCCAAACAAAACCGTTAAAGTTGTGGAAATCAAGCTAGAATTCCAATAGAAGTTGAATGAAGGGATGAGAGTCATAGGAAGACAAGTAATCTCTCGTAAACAATTCCAAGATGGCTAGTGGTAAGTGATTTACCTAAGTTTTGGGGGTCTTCGATGATTTTTTCTTTTGTGGTGATCATGAGAGGTTTGTTCTCAAAATTTATGATTGGTGTAATAATAATATTTTAATTTGCTTTTAAAAAAATGATTTACCTAGGTTGTAGAAGTTCATAAATTCAAACCTATCAATTTTATTTTATTTTTTTTAAAAAAAAGGTCTAATTTTAGTGTATGTACAAAAAGAAGTGCCATTTGCCCATTTCCAATAAGTTAACAAAATGTCGCTTTAATAGGGGATTCAAGCAAAATGGGAAAACGAAAGAAATAGGAAACAATGAAATATTTTGTTAAATCCTATTATAAATTTATTTTTGCGTTAAAACAATGAAACTGGCAACCGAATTTGTGGAAATTATGAAAGTGATTTTGCACCTACATATAGACATTATTCAAATTCTTCATGTACACTATTAATGCATATAAACGTTCTAAATTGGTACATTTCCTTCACTTTGGTTTAGCTTTCACGCAAACAACATTTACCCAAATACAAGACCAAGTAGAGGCATTCGTAATACCCCACTAAGCTTCATCTATATTTCTCTTCCGTATGCGCAAAACCAAGCATGACAAAGACAAGCTTTGGGCAGGTTTCATGAATCAAATGGTACTACTATGGTTCCATTGAGGCAAAAAATTTCGTAATAATGCCCCACTAACTAAGCTTGAGACTAGAGTGGCCGCTTTCGTTTTCAACGACCTTTCTACTATGATATTGGCCAGGAAAAATAGAAGGTAAAAAACTTAGAATGTAATTTGAATTGAATTGAATTGAATGTAACTACTTGAACTAACTTTGGTTTACAAAAATAATAATCTACACTAATGAATTAATTATAATGTAATTCAAAGTTCAAGTTAACAAAATTAGTTCAAATTACATTCCAGTTTTATAATTGGGACAACAAAATTAACAAAAAAAAAAAAAAATCAAAACTACGTGTATTAATTATGCAATGTGTGTACGTATGACTTGGGCTAACCAAAGAGTTAAGTGAGGGATATGAGAAGTTATTAAATTAAAGGTCAGCTCAATTTGGATAGTGACAAGGTACTACTATATATATATATATAAAGTGGTCACTTTTTGATTTGTGGTTTGTGCTGTGTCTGCCATCAATCTTAGCTTGTATAGGCTTTCTGCCATAAAAAGCTGTTGATATGGATGTTTAATTTAATATTTGGTTTTGATGTAACCAACTCAACCATTATAAGAACATTTGTTCCTTGTAATTAACATCAACAGGTGACACCTGCAGCAAATTTAGTCAATTTTTTCTCCTACACACAAATTACGGCAGATAGAACTCTTGCATGCTGATAATACGTTAGCAACATATAGCAACGTGCTAATGTCAGGTTCTAACTACAGAACAACTTTCAACACGTTTATAATAATTGAGGAGAATTAGATCTCTAATCAAAAGAGTCGTGCGATGCTTGCTTCTCTTGTAATTCAATCAGAGTTTTAATATGCGGTTCACGACTATAAATGCAGTCACAATATTATGGTTTTGGGAGCAATCATATAGTGATCACAATCATAACTATATTTTTTTTAATTTTATTTTATTTTTTTTGCAATTTTTTGTAATACACAACTGCAATCTCAATTTAAAACACCAAAATCAATTGTAATGGATTTAGTAATGGCTAATTTATCATTCTTCAAGATATAGAAAGGATGATGTGTGCGATAGACAAGGAGAAGCTAAGTAATAATCATTATTCTCAAGAGGCAGCTTATTATTAGTTGATAAAATTATAAGACATGAAACATTAAAATCATTAATCAGGATTCAAATCTTGACAACAACTTTAAATATTTGCATATATAAAAAAAAAAGGAAGTAACCATTTTCTTCAAGTCTAAATCTCATAATAATTGGGACAGTATAGGGAGGATATTTTATGTGTCTTAGTTTAAACTTGTTTTTTTTTTTTTTTGGTTGACTAGTTTAAACTTGTTCCCTAAAAAAAAAAGTTTAAACTTGTTTGCAGCACACAAATGTGTAATGTTTATATTGGCGGGGGCCACTTAAGAATTACGTGTTGGATTTTGATCTAGTTCCAATGTATTTGGAAATCATATCCTTGAACATTCTTCTTATCTTTATTGTGAACAGTACCATTAAACATCTCAATATCTCATAATGATCTACAACATTAATGTTGCGGCTTTAATTTTTTCGTGATGATTGTTTCGCAGTATATAAGCATTACATTACATTTAGACTTTTTTGTTTGGCACAGTATTGCTATTATCCCTAATTATAAGATCGCTTAGGTAAAAAAATTTAGTCTTAAATATAAGACTCTCTTGTAATTTTTTTCAAAATTACTCTTACATCTAGTCATTGTGGTCTAAGTTTTTGTGAGAAGAAATAAATAAAATTGTATTGGAATATGAAATGTACCTTGTTCAATGGAGCTTCTTTAATGTTATAAATGACTTGTAAATTGATTCACTGCATTAAATATAGATGATAGATGGAGTATCTAGGAATTAAATTAATTATTGAAAAATGAAAAAATTTATTATGTTCTAATAATTGGTAGAGGGGTATTTTTGGAAGAACATATCAATTTTAATATAAAATTCAACAACATTGGTAGATGTAAAAATGCCCAAGAAAACCTTATAATTAGGGATGGAGGGAGTAAATATATTTGACTTCTATTCGATAATAATGGACACTCAGCATAGGTTGACCCGTTTCTTCATGATATACAATCCTAATACTTTAGCTCATTAAAGATTTTGATTTTTTGAATTCCCTTTTGGTTTTTAACTTTTTTTTGTCAAAGATGCCCCTAAAAAAAATCCTCCTTCTTCTTCTTCTTTGGTTTTTAACTTTTTTTTCAAAGTCTTTGGTTTTTAACTTTTTTTTTTAAAGATGCCCCTAAAAAAAATCCCTTCTTCCTCGCTAAGACGCTTACACCCACTTGCACTCACACCCACTCACCCACATTCTTCTTCTTCTTCTTCTTCTTCTTTGGTTTTTAACTTTTTTTTTCAAACATGCCCTAAAAAAAATCTCTTCTTCCTCACTTACACCCACTCACCCACACTCATATATCCACTGGTCTCTGTTTTTTTTTTTTATATAAAATGTGCCCTGTGCCTATGTCGAAACGTACAAAACATGCCCATACACTTTGATAGGAGTGTACGGCTTTTTTTTTTTTTTTGAAAATTTGGGCCCTATGACAGAGCCTGAGTGTAGGTGTATTGTGTGAAAAATACACCTACGCCAAGGACTGACCCAGTACACCAGGGGCTTGCACATACGCCAGGCCCCTGGCATGGTGGGGAAATTTTTTTTTAAGAAAAAACTATGCCTCTGTCTAATCGTACGAGTATTTTTGTACTCTTCGGCATAGGTGTAGGACACACGTTTTACACGACAAAAAAACATAATAGTGGATATGTGAGTTGCAACATCCCGATTTTTAGTTCCAAGCTTAATTAGAACAATTCTAAGTAAAACTAATGGAAATCGTAATAATAAGTTGGGGTTTAATGAGGGAAAAACATAGCCAAAATGAGTATAGGAGTTGAGAAGTATGCCATAGAGTTAGAAGCCATCAGTACATAAAAATTTGTTGATGTAATCGATTACCGTGGGGTGATAATCGATTACAGTCATTCTGTTAAGCAGTTGGGAAGTCTTAATAAAGAGTGAGAGAGTTCAAGTATAGTGGATCGGACCTCGGTCCGACCTAACTCATTTTAATCGACCAACGAGCGACGTTCAGGGTCACAGACCCCATCTAAACCGACGTACGCCGAACAACGAATACCAGATTGCTAGGCTACCCTGTAAACTTGACATAAGCTCGAATCACCTTACCGAGCTGGGAGCGAGGACTTATGTAGCGGACCTGCTTCCTAACCGACTTGTTAGCATTGAGCTCATGAGAACCAACCTCGTTTCGTTTTACACCCCTGGCAGTGGCCAGCCGACCACATCGAGCCGCTTCACATCGGACGATCATACGCACATACCTCAGCAATAGCCTGTCGACCACAGCAAGTCGCTTTGTGTCAACCAATTATAAGTTCGGCCTCTTATCGGCCATCAAGAGGCTACACCGGCCGACCATCGAGAGGCTAAACCGACCTCGCATAGACGCCAAGGTATCTCGGCCTCCACACGCCGAGCATTTCGCCTTACCTGTCTCATTCGGAGTAGGTGCCTCCAAGGATCCGAGCACCAACGCCAAAACAAATGGCCCTCACACGTTTTCCGCGCTCAGGCGCACCATTCTCCACGCCCAGGCGCGCGCGTCAGACCTTGATCCCTCTCAACCACTCATTTGTGGCTTCCTCAGGAAGTCATTAATTTATAACCACATGCCCATTCCTTCGTGCAAAAGAAAAAGGCAAAACACAACAACAACAACACGCAAACACAACTTCCTCATTCACCATCTTCTTCATTCCCTCTCAAGGGACCAAGAACAAGCATCATCATCACCACCCAAACCCCATCACACGAGTTTCATCATCATCACCAAGACAAAGTTTCATCCTTCTTCTCCTCCAAGTTCTAAGAGCTCTCTTTCTCTCTTCCTCTCAAACCCTAAGAAACCAAGAGTGAACCACCATCATCATCTCACCTCCTTCATCAATAATACAAGGGTTAGTGGAATCAACCTCTCCTCCTCCCTCGCACTACACATTCGGCGGCTTCTTGGTTGAGGACTCAAGGATCTAGGGCAAAAGCTAAAAGGCTAGGGTTTGGAGGCTTAGTATATTTTCTACAAGGTTGAGGTAAGAAGGTGGTCTTACCTTAGCTTAGGATGTAGTATCTACTATGTTATAGTGATGACTAAGGGCATAGGAATAAGTAGAGTATAAACATTAGAGTAGTTGATATGAATATTGAAAGTGATTAGTATGTGAGAAGAGAAGGAAAACGTATGTAGATTTATGAGTGTAAGAGAATATGTTTAAAGATAGTCAGGAAATGAATGATTAAACCAATAATAGATTAAAAAGTGATTAGTAACAATAAGGTAGAACATTTATGAGGAGAATAAAAGAGAAATAAGAATAAATAATAGAGTGAGAATAAGGAATGAAAATAGAAACCATGAACATCAGATAAAGGAGTATGTACACCAAAAAAAAAAGATAAAGGAGTAATAAAGAGAAATAATGAAAAGAAATAGAAACTCGGGAAATATGATAAAGGATAAGAAAGAAAATGTAAAACGATAAGTAAGGTTAAGGAAGGTAATAATGGTAGTGTACGAGGCACCCTTTCAGAGGGTGAAGTACTCGAAATAGGATAGGTGTACGAGGTACCCTTGCGGAAGGTGAAGTACTAGGTTAAGAATGCGTGTACCAGGGACCCTTTCGGAGGGTTAATGATTAGGGTCTAATATGTGATGTTTTTGTACCTTTTTTGTCTCCCTTGTACATAGTAAGTGGCTTGTTTCTTGAGTAAATTGGAATAAAACAATGGAATTTTGTCATTATAAGATTTCTGGAACCTTTTGATGTGTTTGGTTTATTTTCAGGTATTTAAGATCTTAAAACAGTGATTTTTGAAAAGGAATGAAGATGGAGAGCTTGGTACTTGAATTGGGAAGAAAAAGAGGAAAAAATGAAGAAAAGTTGATCCTGGGCACGCAAAATGCGAGAAAGTGACACTGTTCGCTGTTTTGATCATAACTTCAGCTACGCTTATCCAAATTAGGCGATCTAGGTATCATTTTACAGCTAAGGAAAAGATCTACAACTTTTCCAGAAATAGCCTTGCTCAAATTCGTTCATCTTGGGGGTCAAAATCAGTGCCGAAGTTGCTGTCAGACACAAATACGGGATTGTAGAAGGATTTTAATGATAAATTCTATTTGTAGATAAGATTCTTAGAGATTAGTTTACTCCAATAGGATCTTATCATATTATATTCAGATTTAGGATTAGTTTTATTCAGATAAAAATGTTATCACATTAGATTGAAAATTAGGTTAGTTTTTATCTATATAATAAGAGGATTAGGATTCATTCAAACCGGGGAAGAGGAGTTATCACGTTTTTAGAGAGAGCAATTAGTGAGAGAGCTTTTGAAGGCAAGTTGAAGGATTTCACTTTGTGATTGGAGATTGGGATAATTCCATGTCTCTTTTATGATTTTCATTATTCTTCTTTCTTCTTCTCTAATTATGTGTAACTAAACTCCTTTTTGGGAACATGTGGATTTGTATGGAACCTATATAGTTTTTGTTTAATGAATTGATGGTTTTCCATTAAGTATTATGTTTGATTATGTTTTAATTGATTATCATGAATTTGGATCCGTTTATGATTTGGTAATTCTAATTGAATAGGAATATTGAATTAGGATTTAGACCTTTCATCAAACAATTCAATTGCATGGGGATATATTTATGTCTATGAATTGGGTAACTATTTGATAATTTTGCTTGAACAATATTGATTAGATTAGGATTTAAGGCTCTACTTAAGGAATTAAGAGAGATTAAATTACTAAGAAACAAAGTTGATCTAAGGAATTAGGCGGCTTTTACCTTGCAAAATTGGTTCAATACTTAGGAAATTCATTGATTTGTTAACAATTTCTAGTGGAATCTACAATGAAACATGTGTCCAAGTTTTCCCAAAACCTTTTCACAACTATTTTTAATTTGTGTTTTTGTTTTTCCTTTTAATTTAGTTTAAAATTTCAGCAATCAATTGAATCTTAATTTAAATTGCACTTAATAATTACATTTAGGTGAGAATTGTTGGAGTCTATTTTAGTCCTCGTTGGGAACGACATCCCACTTTCACTATTATTACTTGCACGATCTGGTATACTTGTCAGAATACCAACAGTGAAGTACTCGGAGTAGGATAAGTGTACGAGGTACCCTTGCGGAGGGTGAAGTACTCGGTTTAGAATGCATGTGCGAGACACCCTTTCGGAGGGTGAAGTACTCGGAATAGGATAAGTGTACGAGGTACCTTGCGGAGGGTGCAGTACTCGGTTTAGAATGCGTATACGAGGGACCCTTTCGGAGGGTGAAGTACTTGGAGTAGGATAAGTGTATGAGGTACCCTTGTGGAGGGTGAAGTAATCGGTTTAGAATGCGCGTATGAGGCACCCTTTCAGAGGGTGAAGTACTCGGAATAGGATAAGTGTACGAGGCACCCTTGCGGAGGGTGAAGTACTCGGTTTAGAATGCGTGTACGAGGGACCCTTTCGGAGGGTGAAGTACTCGGAGTAGGATAAGTGTACGAGGTACCCTTGCGGAGGGTGAAGTACTCGGTTTAGAATGTGGGTACGAGGGACCCTTTCGGAGGGTGAAGTACTCGGGGTAGGATAAGTGTACGAGGTACTCTTGCGGAGGGTGAAGTACTCGGTTTAGAATGCGCGTACGAAGTACCCTTTCGGAGGGTGAAGTACTCGGAGTAGGATGTATGAAGTACAAAGAGGTAGGTATAACTAATATGAATAGAAAGCGGGTACGAGGGACCCTTTGCTAAGGGTGAAGTACTCGGAGATGAAATGAATTATAATAATTAGTAAGTGTTGGGAACAAGTGAAATGACTTAGAACCATGAAATGAATAAGTTATAATTAATATTACGAGATATGGCATTAAACAGGAAAGAGTGTAGGGCGTACACCCTTAGTATAGTATATTGCTATTCTTTTGTAGAACCTATTATTCTAAGTTTTGTGTAATGCTACTCTTCTTGCTATTTTTATCACAAGTGCAGAATGAGTTTACACGAGTTATGACCAAGCAGAAGTACACTCCATATCGTGGAGTGTAATTAGTTATCTGGGTGACCATGTGTTGGTCAAGGGTTGTATTTTGGACTTTTGAATGTATAATATTTTTTATGGAAATCAAACTAACTCAGGATTTGTAAGTATTTTATTAAATGATGTAAGTGAACACATTAGATTATATTTTGGCCCTGCTGGCCTACTGTTGTTTAAAGGAAAGTTTTTATGCAGGTCAAATAGGAAAAACAAATTTTGGGAATGTCCTAAAACAATAAACTCGTCCGATTTTACGAAGATTTTTATAAGTTGTATAATTAACTAAAAATTTTAAACAAGAAATTTTCAAGTCACTAAAGCCAATCAGGGTAATTAGTGTATTAATTAAGATAGAGTGTTACATGAGTGGGGTGAGTGTGCGGGTAAATGAGTGAGTGTGGGGGAGAAGGAGAAGGAGAAAGGGAAGAAGTAGGGAGGGGTATTTTTGGAAAAAATTATTAAAGAGAAAGGTCAAAAACCCAACTTGGGAGTTAGAAAATCAAACCCAAAAAAAAAAAAAAAGCAATTTAAGGACTCTTGGCCATTGATTTGAGCAAAAGGGGATCCAAAATATGAGAAATTGAAAAGAAGAGTTAAAAGATTACCAAAAAATACCGATTAATGATTCATTTAAGCTTGTACTAATTACCACAATATTTTTTTTTATAAGAAGTCTTGGAATTAATCTTTTTATTCACTGGTGGTATCTCGTATTCCGTTGACTTACAATATTTTCCACGAGTTTAACATCTTTTTAAATTCTATTTAGGATGTCGTGAATCAAACGCCACCTTAACGAAAAGGTTGGACATAAATGGATATATTTTTCTTGCAAAAATCTAGTAATAATCAAATTTCAAGTCAAAAGGATGTCTCCCTGTACTAAAGTTATATTAGCATGTCTGATTCATGCATCTGGATGACTTTAAACACTTAATATGCGATTTCACTAACGCTTTACAAGAAAGAAAAGGAAAATCTAACATGAAAAGGTATATATTATATGAGAAATTATTAGTTGGTCTCGAATCACCGCATCTTCTATGATCAAGATCAATCATTGTTCGACACAGATTACAAATAACCACCTACTCTTTTAATTTTTTTTATTTTATTTTTCTACTTGGCAAATTAGGTGTATTGCTTTTTTATTCTATATTATAAAAGTGATTTTTTTTCCTGATATTTTGTTTTTTTTTTTTAAAGAATTAATTGGATTAGATCAGATCGGATTTTGGGTTCAATCATCAAAATGAACGGAACAAAATCGCATATCTTATCTCTAAAAAATGTACTTATTTACTTTATGTCATGTATTTTTAATGCAAAGTGTTCAAATTGAACACATATGTCAAACATAAGTTAATCAGAGTCAAAATGATTGCTCCATGTGATCTCATAAAAAATAAAATAATACGTTTGCTAAATATTAAAGAAAATAAGATATAAAATAATAATATAGTACAAGTATAGAAATATATCAACCCGTTTACAAATATTTTTGAGACAACTTTTCAAATGCTGAAACTGTTTTTTTTTAATGTTATAGATTGATTTTTTTCTATATTTCTTTCGTAGATTGTTTTTTTTTTCCTTTCGTAGATTCTTTCGTAGATTGTTTATATTATAGAAAAAATATAATATTTTATTTTATTATTTAAAATAAAAGTTTAATATATCAACTTATATATATTTTAATTTTTATTTTTAATAGCTAAAAAATAAATAAAAGAACCGAAACAAATCAAATGAGATCATACCATAATATCTATTTTCCATCGGATCGCATCAAACCTATGAAAGTAATCACATGCTTTTTTAGAAGGAAAAAGCAGAAGTTAGTCATAGTAGTTTTTTTTACTGCTCCTTATTTTTATGTTTTCTTCTAAATAAGAAGTAACCTACATTTTAATAAATCTTTTTAATGTGATATTTGGTTTCGTTTTCCCCTTTTAAAGAAAGATAAGCCTAAAATAAATGGGACCAAAAATTACCTAATATGTTCATTTTAAAATTTCTATAATTTTCGTTCTTATTATATGTCCCTAGGTCACACATTCACAACATTTAATTCTTTTGTTCCTTAAATTAAACGGTTTAATGATATGCACATAAATTATGAAATGGTTAAATGATATAAGACTTTGATATATTTTGACTAAAATACTATTATTTACTACTACTTCTAATAATAATAATAATAATAATAATAATAATAATAATAATAAATAATGTGTGTAGACTATATTGAAAATAAGTTGATAAATGGGTGATGAGAAAAAAATATTATAAATAAAAGTATACTTGAAAAAAGAAGTATAAACTAGTATTATATTTCGAAAATTATATAATATATGGAACAAGACAAAATAACCAAAATTGGATAACTTAAGGGATTGAGGGAGTATTTTATAAGCGACATATGTAATTTTAATCAATTTTTTTTTTTCCACAAAATAATCTTAGTGCGAAGAGAAAGTATTTTACTTTTAATGTTCACTTTGAAGAATGAGATTGAATTGCTATCCCAATTCAATGAGCAAATGACCAACCAAATATTTGGTTTTTGGCCAATGGCTGCTTCCAGTGTCTAAAGGGTAGGAAAAATTACAGATGTAACTTATAAGTATTCTCTCTGTATATATACCAAAATAATGAGGCATTACGATCAGAGCCGTCCCTAGGCATGGCCAGAGGGGCGCCCGCCAAGGCTTCCCAAATTTTTGGAGCCCAAAAAATTTGTTAACTTATTTTGATTTCAAATATAAGAAAAAATTAATAACTTTATATTTTCAATACAATTAATTTTAAAATATTCCTATAAAGTTATTGTGTTATTTAATTTTGTTTTAATTTCAGTGTAACTTTCTTAAAATAACTATTTTTTTATGAATTTGAGAAAATTAAATACATTCAACTAACTTTTTTAATAAGTGTGAAGTTTGTTTTTTTTAATAATAGAAACCGGGGGATTATATAGATTATTATTTTTTTATCATCGATTATATAGATTATTGAGGGTTAGTGATAATTATGTAAGGGTGACTTGACATGGTTTAAAAGAAACCGAATTTACATTGTATGGAGTTGTACTGTGTTTTTTTTAATTTTGTTTGAAGTAAATGATGAGAGAGAATAATATCTACTATAATGTCTACTTAAATTTGCTGCGATTAATGGAATTTTTTAATTATAAAAGAAAATCGTTAATGTATTATGTTATTGTGTTGTACTTTATATTACAAAAATTTTACATACTCATAATTAATTTTACATAATTATTTTTTTATAAGATAGGATCCCTATTTTTAATTTTTTCTAGGACCCTGAAAATATCAGCAACGGCTCTGATTACTGTATGAAGTACATGATCATATTCAAAGAATGGGTAGATACTCCAAGTGTTCTAGCTAATATCCAAGCATGAGAATTTAAGGCAAAGAAATTGATAAATAACCAACCCTTGGCAGAGTCTAAGGCCATCATCTCCATTGGTGAAAGATGCCCCACTGTTGAGATAGCATATAGGCATAGCCAACCACCTCAAAGATTGTCCACATATATTTGCATGCCATGTGCAATTAACCAAATGCAATCTTAACAAAAATCTCCGTTCCTTTCATTTATGCACCATTTTGACCAAGTTGATATAATTGATTTCTTTATCAATTCATGATATTGGCAATTTCTTCTCTTTTCTTACCTAATTCTTTGATTTTATAGCTTGTGTGATCATTTTGTTGGTGAGTTTGTTTGACCTTCTTTTCTAAGAATGCATGTATACTGAAAGGAATCCAAAGAGCCCAGCCAGCTTTAGAAAAACATATGAGAAAAAAGAGAACATTTGGGGGAAAAAGAGTTAGGATCCGTTGATGTCTGGTGTAAAATTTGATCACTTACACCTCCACATAACTTTTTATATATTATGAAATTTGTCAATCCAATCGTTAAATTATATGTTATTATCAGGTAGATCAAGTCTACAAAATTTCATAAAATATAAAAATTATTTGATACTTCATCCTACTATTCTATTTTAACCGATGATACGTTATTTAAAATATAAGTAAATATGCATTAATAGATTACATACCTATGAATCTTCGAATGATCTGAAATTTGGTATGTATGATCGCCATGATAATAATACATAATTTAATGGTTGGATTGACAAATTTCATAATATATAAAAAGTTATGTAAAAGTGTAAATGACATACACCCGATGTCAACCTAACTAAAAAAATGAGTCCGGGTAAGACAGCCCAGTTGGTGGCTGCAGGGACACTTAGGATTTCCCCCTCCCCAGGTCATGGGTTCTAATCCCAGACCTCCCATGTAAACAAAAAAAAAAAAAGGAAATGTGTGCGAAAGATATGCCTTTTCCATTTTTTTTCTCCAAAAGATAACATATAACTTGCACGATACAATTTATCCTTTAAAAAAAAAAAAAAAAAAACATAACATAACATGCACGATACTTGCAATGCAATTGGTGGTTCTCGACAGTTGGTAGGTAGGTTTTTTTGGGTCCAAGCTAAGGGATCAGTTAATAGTATCTATCAATTATTTTACGGATATATTTATGTTCCCCCTTCTTTAGCAGTTAGCAACCATTAAAATTATAGACGAAATAAAGTAGAAGAGGACCACATGATTTGCATCCCAATACCCATACAGCATATATAGTTTGGAGATCTATATAAGTTAATTTAATAGAGGAATTGAATAAATAACACAGTTTTGAACTCTTTAGATGGACAATGATCTTGCATAATCCTATCTTTAAGACTCTAAGATTCCTTAGTAGCTTTACCCGCCGATACATATAAATAATTGAGGGGAGGGATGGAGAAGTTACAGCAAAAGCTTCTGGTATACTTTAGTCCAAACTTGCTGATTTATTTTTGAACAATGTAATATTGAGGCATTTTTTTGGTTCCAGGTATCCATTTACGTGAGTACGATAACTAATTTTTTGGATACTATTCAACTATTTTGGGATAGCTCTCCTAACTAAAATTCTTTACATTTACAAGAATTGGAGATTGAACCTCCAACCACTTACTTAAGTGACACAATCCCACACCAACTAGGAGGCATCTAAACAATCACTTTGGGAACTAATTAATTTCATATTTGTACTTTTCTGGTTGAGGATAAATTGTCTTTGAATTAAATTAACGATGGATCTTTGCATAATTTTTTTTAAAGGCAATATTATATTTAGGGGTGTTTAATTTGGTAAGGCATGCTTAACTTTTCTAATATTTTAATGATAGTATGTTTTGGTGGTGTTTTTTTAAACCAAGGTATTTCACCATTATATCATCGAAGTTAATGATTAATAATCTTAAAGCTGATTACTAACCCATAAACTAATAGTTTTTTTTTAAGAATTCGAAGTCGTACTCGTACACATTGACAAGAAATATCTTGTGATTACCAACATATACCACTGGATAATTAACAACAGGTTAATTGTTTTGGTGGTGTTTAATTTTGCATAATTATTTTATGATACTTTTATACATCCAAACGTATATCACTCATCTAAAGAAACTATTTTTTTTTTATATGAAAAGAATATATTAAAAACCAATTGGGAGAGTATGAGACATACTCAAAAGTCCCAAACCAGAACCAAAATCATATACAATAAAAGAGAAAAACCAAATACAGAAAAACCATAACAATTTTGCGTAAAGATCACCAGCAAAATGAAAAATTCTCAATGCTCAGCAACCAGCAGCAACACTTGAAGAAAAGTGCGCAAAACAGCAACCAGCCACCGACCTTATATCACTATTACCAGTTCAAATTAGACAGAAAACTGCTTCCAACTTTAGGCAGACCTGCATAACCGAATGGATGGTATAGGATTAAGGAACCATTCATAGAGCGATACATTCATCTTTGAGCAATTTCCTTTAATCCAAAACCATGAGCGAATTTTAATACGCTCCAATACTTCGTGAAAATTTAGGACTTCATCACCGAACTGAATTTTATTTCTCCAAAGCCAGATATGCCATATTACAGTAAGCCAAATTGCAGACCACCAATTTTGAATTTTTCTATCCTGTAACATCTGCAAGTGATTAAGAAAATGAGATTTCCCATCCTGAGGAAGAACATATTGGAAACCAAACCATGAATAAATTTGTTGCCACATCCTGTACACCTTCGTTTGCTTTTTATCCTTCACTCCACTTGCTCAAATTTCAAAAGAAAATCATATATATATGTGTCACATATTACAGATAAGCACAAGTTGGTGTGATTCAATGACTCACTCTTGTATGAAGAAATCAGGATAGCTAGGTTCAAGCAGGATCATGCATTCAGCATTTCTCTACCCATGTATTACGAGTAAGAGGCAAAAGCAAGAAGAAATGGTGGATCATGCTCTGGTTGGTAGTTATATTACTTGGTCAATTTGGCTCATGAAAAATGATTCTAGGTTTTCTAATAAACCCTTCAGCTTTATTCAACTCATGCATTCTATTCAAATAAGATCATAAAGATGGTTCTGTGTTGCTTCAGATATAACACTGTGATTTTATTTTATGATGTAATTCTCCTATTTCATGCATTAGCAGTGTTATGTAACTGCTCCTTACATTTAATCAAGTCCTGTAACTGTATTTTGGTTGAGCACCATTTGTGCTCCTTTTAATACAATTCATTTTGCTTATATATAAAAAAAAAAAGACAGGTAAGACCTATCTATAACAATATTAAATATTCAAATTAAAAAATTAACTCGATCAATAAAATATTTAGAGCTGGATAAGAAGTAAGTCTTATCTATCCCAACCCATTACACAAACACCTCTACTAAAATATGTGTAATACTTAGCAAGTGAAATTTTTGGATGTCATGATAAAAATTGAGAAAATTGCACCCATTCTTACAAGTATGATCCAGTCTTTATTTTATTCCACCTTAATTAGATTGGATCTTTCCGAAGACTAACCCGAACAATATTTAAGGTCGAATAAATGATAATTTTACCCATCCATAATAAGTCATTACATTGATTCATGATCAAATCCAACAACTCATCTTCTATTGTTAAAAAAATAAAGTAGTGTTTGATCTCAATTTTAAAAGTTGAAAATTAAAAATTGAAATATATGAAGAAGAAAAATATTGGAAGCAAAAGCGAACTATAGTGAGTAAATCATTTAGTACTCCCTCGTGTCGTCCTATATATGTAAACCCCTTTGACTAAAAAACACACATTTTAATAAAGTTAGTCAATATTATTAGTGATATTGGAAATATTTATATTTAGATACCTTTTCAAGACCACTTTTATAATTATTATTAGACTCTAAAAATTGTTGTATAAATAGGGATTTTTGTAGAAAATAAGTTATGAATACCGTTGAAAATTGGAGATGTAACTTATATTAAGGACAAAAAAAATCTTAAAAAGAGTTTACATATAAGACCGAAAGAAATAAAATTTTAACACTTGTTTTTGGTTGAAAGGTAAAAAAAGTAACAACCAAATATAGATTTAATTTTGTGGCTATTTATTTACTCAATTTTATTCAATTGTGTATGAGTTGAATCTTGGTGAATACGATTTTTATTTTTCCTAATATAAAAAGGTGTATAAAATGTACTAAATATTTATTTCATCCAATTAATCTCAATTATAAGAAAAAAACTGAATTCATATTAACTAAGAATATTAGTTGATCGCATTTAATTTTTAATTTTCAAATTCATAAAAAAAAATAACAAGAGTACTTTAGATAAGTAATATTAGGAATAAAATAAAAATTAATTGAGACAATCACTTTATAAACATATTTTGAGAATCGTAATATATTTAATAATAAATAGTTAATTATATTTATTTAATATTTCAGACCACTAATAAGAAATTTTTTTTAATTGAACCGGAGAGACTGGTTGAGAATGTGTTAATCACTGTTGGCTCATTGAGTTGTGGCATTGCTAGCGTGCAGTTCATTTTACGGGTGAATTTTGTGAAATCAAGCAATCATAGCCATCAATTTTTGTTCAACAATAACAGCCATTAAACCACAAGTTTGCACTGATACAAACTATTGCATGGTTTGTATCTTAAAACGCCCCTGAATATAATGCCTTAAGGATTTTTGGTTTAAGATATTATGTCAAGTCATGTGGAATTTTCAAGTTTGGATTCGAGCTAAGGCAACACCAAAATAAATGAGTGCTAAATCGATCACAATCATAGTGTATGTATACTAACCTTTAATCAAAGGTTCGTCTTCTTCTGCATTTGAATAAAATTATTGGGACGTTTTTCCATTACATATGGTTTGATCAAGGAATGAAAAGCTTTTGATAATGTAGCATATATACCTGAATACACATTGGGTTTCCGCTCTATCTTGCTAATTTGAGTGCTTACCATGGTGAATCATCTTCCTATATCATCTACGATATTACTTAATTAGTTAATCTAAGATAGACAAAAGATCATGGTCATCCCACTTACAAAATACTAAGGTCCAACCGACACCTTATCCAACTTCGTGCTTATCAAAATCAACCATTACAGCATATTTTTGTCTTGTTATTCTATGCGAAAGTGCAAAAGCAAGGCAAAAAACAATTTTTTAAATTTTAAATTCGTAGTCTTTTCTAATTAAAAATGATTTTTTTTAACTTCAATCATTAGAAAAGTCGATAATAGCAAATCCACCCTGTGAATCACAATACAACTTAATTAACCAACTCTATTTATACATTAATTATGATTTTTCTTACTGGATTTTTTTCCTATCTAGGTTTTTAAGGAGGAAGGAATCCTAGCTAGTAATGCCTTGGTAGGCAGTGTTCGGGTAATTTGTTTTTTGCTGTTTTTGAGTTGTAATTATTGTTTCACATCCTCGTGAGGTAGACTCATGTATTTCACTCTTGGTTAATTTGTTTTGGTTTGTTTGAGCACATGATTGTGTACTATGTTCAAACCCTTCATAAAAGGTGGGGTTCGTGTATACTATGATGCTTAATAGATTCCTTGTATTGAATAAAAATTTTATTTGCTTAAAAAAAAAAAAGAAAAGCCGATAATAAATATCTATAAGTAAATAAGTTTTCGAGGAAATGATAAATATTAGAAATAAAAAATCACTTTTGATTATAAAAAAAACCTTTAAATAATTGATGAGTAGTTGATGTCATTGATAAATATATACGATATCAATTACATAAGTGTAGTTAAGAGATAATAGTAATAAATTAAGTGTTGTTAAGAGATAATAATAACTCGCATAAAGATAATGTGGTAACATTTTTTTTGGTGAACATGTGGTAACATTTTTTAACAATGCAAAGCGATAGAGTTCGATCTTGCTAGCTTTTTTTTTTTTTTTTTAGGCATAGAGTTCTCTTGCTAGTGATGATACTATCTGCGCATTATTATTTTTATAAAAAAAAAAATACACTAATTCCTTTCTAAATACAAAACAATACGAACACTTCTCAAAACACATTATCCCAAAATGTGGGAAAAGATAAGGTGGGAGAATTATTTTCCGTAGGAAACAAGAAAAGTAGTTATTATCTAGAGCATAAAGCAAACCAATTAACCCTTGAGAAAATAATGAAAAACAAGCCCTAATGTGAAACAGGGATAGACATGTAACTCACATCATTTGCCTCCAAATAATGAGGCCACTTCGGGTGTTTGTCACTGTCGTGTCAATTGAAGAAAATAGTAAGTGGGTGGAGCCTATATGATTATTATATATTAAATCTTTAAAGGTGAGAGTTAAAAGTCTCAGGTTCAATTTTAAATTATTATTATTTTCGTCTCTAATTATAAGGTCCTCTTGAGAGATTTTACGTTCATTAAGAAAGTGAAATAATTTAGCTAATTGTATTGGAAATGTGAACTTTTGATATGTATTTTCAAAATTACCCCTATTAATATTATTGGGAATCTAAAAAGTGTTAAATAAATAGGGGTATTTGTGGAAAAAAATAATTAATGCTCATTAAAAATTGGTAAAGAGCCTTATAAATAGGGACAAAATAAAAGTGTTAAGAGAGTCTTATAATTAGGGATGGAAGGAGTATCATTTAGTAGAATATTGGATATTATTTTATTTTTTTTTCTTTATATTTGTCAAAAACTTTGCTTATAAAAAAATTGAAAATATGTAATAAATGGTGCCCATGGGTTATTGAAAAGTCATCTCATCACACAAGTGGGATGCATTATTTTTCCCTCAGCAACACAAAGTTGTGCTGTTTCAGGCAGGTGTGAGTAACATCAATGTACGAGAATGGAAAGGAAGTGTGTGTTGGCCATTGAAACTAACCTGCTAGCGAGGGACACATACATTTTATTTGTCAGAGAGATGAGCAAGTTGCAATGGTGGGGCATTCGTTTGCACCTCAGACTGTAAGATTAATGGAGTGACCTTTTTGTCTTTACTTTGATAATGAGTTGATGGCGGGGAAATATTAGTAGTCGTAGAACTTTTGAGTGCATGCAATGCTACTGAGGCTACTTTATGATGCCTTGCTTTTTACAAGCAGTAATGTATACCATCATTTGAACATTGTCACAAAACAACAACTTTTTATCATTGCATCCATTGGCGAAGCTTGAAATGAAGTTTAGGGGGAGAAAACATTATTATAATAAATATTTAATTTATTATGTTTAGTTTATCATCAAAATGTCAATAACTCAAATAGCTTATAGTGGTGCACCTCGTTTCTCTTAATGTCCAGGCTCCCCTTCTTTTCTAAATCTATAGGTTTTGTAGGGAAAAAAAAATTAATTAGACAAAAATGCCTCAACGGAACAAGAGGCTATTTTGTGATTTCGGGTCAATGATCCTCCATACATTTGAACTATTCATTTCAACAAATATTTAAATTTTTAATAAAATAAAATCATGATCATTGACATGGATGAGCTTATTATTGCTAATCCTAAATCATCAAATAATTTCTGAGATCGAAGATCAAATTTGAGTTGACTGAGGTGAGGGGCTCGCAGCAAACTAGTAGGCGCTACTTCTATAATTTTTTATTTTTTATTTCTAAAAGCAAATAAAACAAATAAATTGAAAATAAAAAAGGAGCACAAAGCGATACTACTGTGATGAATAAAGCTAAGTTTGTTTTTTTAATATTCTTATCCAAAAAAAAGTTCATTTTTAATTACCAAAGCACAGTGTGTTAAGAATCTCTGGTTTTTTTTGGATAAATGAATTTTTTTTATTAAAAACGGGTATGAGAAAAACCCATAAAACAAGAATCTCTGGTTATTGTGCAGACTGGAGAGTCTGAAGCTAGACTGACACAGTTCAATTTCTTTATATGGATGCAAACAAACTCTAGCTATGTCCTTTCATTTATGAATAAGGTGGCCGGAAGTGAGAAGTTATTACATACAAGTAAGTGGATTCTTAAAGCTCAGGACAATAAATTCTTATTTGCAATGATGAAATTGGGTTTTCCTTTTGACAATTTGGAACCAAAGTCGTGTAACGTAACTAAAAGAAGTCAGTGCCAATCTGTTGCTCTCAATCAAAAGTAGACATGTATAAATATATGTATGTATGTATGTGAATGCATGGAATACAGAAAAATGAGGAGAGAATGCTAATCCTATATGCATGCATGGTTATGGTGGACCGACATGGCCGGTTGTATAGTAGTGCCAGTACCTACATACGGTTGTGTTGTGGCATTAACTTGAGAATTGAATTATGGTATGCAATTAAAACGGAATTTTTTTTTGTCATCATGCCAAAATATCCTATAGACTTTTTTGACCTGCCTAACTTTATTTTCATATACTAATCCATTGCAATTCTGCTCCAGTTTAATTTAAAGTGATATCTCAGTGTTGATAGAAGAAAATAAAATGATAAATTTTCTAGCAAAATTACTTCTTCTCATCTTAAATGTAAGATTTTTCTGACATTTTTTATTATTAATATAAGTTTTTATTTTAATTTTCAATAACATTAATTATTTATCTTTCACATATACTTCATTTACTTAACACTTTTTAAGATATTAATGATAATTATAAAGATAATTTTGAAAAAAAAAATATATTAAAAATTATCATTTCCAATACATAATACTCCCTCCGTCCCTAAATATAGGACATTTTGGGAGATTTCATGTCCATTAAGAAAGTGGACAAATTTAGTTAATTGTATTGAAAATGTGAATTTTTTGATATGTATTTTCAAAATTACTCCTATTAATAGTATTGAGAATCTTAAAAATGTTAAATAAATAAGGGTGTTTGCGGAAAAAAGTAATTAATGATCATTGAAAATTTGTATGAGATCTTATAAATAGGGACAAAATAAAAATGTTAAAAGAGTTATAATTAGGGATGGAGGGAGTATATAACAACTTTAATTCAGTTCTTTTGATTTTTTATATATCGGTTTTTCTATTCTATGCACCCATGTCTGTGCATAAAATAAGAGAATATAAATAATAAAATTGTACTAAAACTAAATAATAATTTTTAAACTCATTTAAGTGCATCAATTTTCAAGAATTTTTTTTTAAGATAGAAAGACCCTTTATATATTCCTTGAAAAGGTATGGCGAGGGAGTGGATTGTAAATTCTGTAGCACATGCAAATAAAGTTGATATGTGTCTCAAATGTGATTGCTCTTTTACCAACCAGTTACCTTCCCATAGACCCATACTATGCCAATTTTAATTAATTTTTTAAAAGGAAAATGAGCATCGGCTAGAGAGTTAAAACTTAAAAGTAGTAAAAAAATTCTTAAAAAATACTATAACTTTTGATATTTTTGAGAGGACTTGTGATGATTTTACAGTAAGGGAACCTTAACATTAACAAGACCCTTTTTTAAAAATATTTTCTTTGTCAAATTTGTTTTAATTTTCCATTACTTATTTAAAAAGTAACTTTATTAAAACCCCATAGTATTTAAAAATTAGCTACCGAAAATATCAGAATGTTGAAAAGTTATACTGTAATAGAACAAATAATAACCGTTTCGTTAATGTACAACTATTCCACTAATAATGAAAATATTTTAGTTACAATCTATAAATGACATATTTAACTTTTACGTGCTAGACGAATTTGTATGCTAATTGCATTGGTTTTTTTTTTTTTTTTTGGTAAGCTAATTGCATTGGTTAATGTAGTATTTTCTGTCATATAATAAAAACAAAAAAAGAATTATTATATAGTATAAAATATTAAAAAAAATGTAATTATCTCTGCGCTATAAAATATTATACTTTATAATAAATACCTTATTAAATTTATAATACTGTTCAATAATTTTCAATTACTTCTTTCATCTAATTAAAATTTACATTTTTCTATGAGGATAATTTGAATAATGAATTTTATTTTTTTTACCTAAAATAAAAAATTAAATACATATAATCAAATCTTTTTAGTAAATTTACTTTTGGTTTTTTTATTTTTCAATTTTATACTATAATAAAGATCAGAGTATTACGTACTCATTTCATCCCAAAAAAGAAGTAAAAAAAATGTGAAAAAAAGTTTCAAAATAAAGTCTCAATAATAAATGAAAATACTTGAAAATTATATATTATAATATACTATTAGATAATGAATGGATAATATATTAAATTATTAAATTGATAATTAATTTATTAGATAAAATATTAAAAACATATTCCTACAACCATTTCTTTAGATGACTTTTTCTTTTTGAACCCCACCCTTTATTCATTGGCCTCCACCGCTTGAAACAAGTCGGAAGATTCTTTCTACTTGAAACAAGACGGAAACAAAATAAAATATTTTTCGCCTTATTCAAGTCGTATTATCTTCCGTCTTTCCAAAGTCGTAAATAAAATAAAGTATTCCGCCTCTCATTAGTCGAAAAACATTAAAAAAATTTTTATAATACGAAAATTGCTCACCCGTTCATTCACGTACAAAACAATAAAAAGAAAAGATGTGGAGGGTTTACGGAGAGGCATTTTTGGGATTCGAACACTTTAATTGTTTCGCTTCTTAAAAGTCAAAAGTATAATCCGTTTTTAAATAGTTGACAACTCTTTCACCTTATACAAATCGATAGTAATGAGTGGGAGCCAAAAAATTTATCTGATTTATTTGAGGTGGTGAGGACAAAGTTAAAAAAGAAAAAGTCTTTTTAGATGGAGTGAGTATATCATTATGGTGGATAGAAACGTGGTTGGAGGGAAACGAAGTGACGGGAATGGCTGTGATACACTTCCACACTTACTTGATTTGACGTCCAAAATCACGAGGAGGTTGAATTTCCAGATAGCTTACATTTACATGTTTAGTTTGGCAACATCAATCAATCTGTTTACCTAGTTTAATAGGAGTTTCTTTTTTCTATTTCTTACAAAAAAAATTGACAAAATTTCAATATTGTCATAATTTCAATGTTGAATAATTTAGTACTAATAAATTAAAATATTAAATTAAATATTTTTGAAAATATAATACTTATTAAATATAAAAAATTAATTTTTTTAAAAAGATGAAATGGAAAAGATTTCTCTGCCTTTAATATATATCACCCCTTTTTTTTAGTTATTTTTGTGGGACTAATATCCTATTTTCTCTGTATTCGTTGAGTATATCAAAAATATCTTTAAGCCGATAATCGAAAACCTCTATTTTATATGGGTAGCATTATTAAGAGGAAAGCACCACCGTATACTTACTTTTTTTTAATATATATATATATATATATATAGACACACGTTGGTGCAATGGTGCTTATTTAAAAAGATTTTTAAAGAAAAAAATTATGTTATACTGTATAATGGAATACTGTGTTATACTTCTTCTAAATAGTTTAAGATCTTGAAAATTTTATTTTTATTATTTATAAATCATTTTATGATTTTTAAAAGTATTATTTTTGTTTCTAGAATTACCCATATAAAAACTAATAATATCAATTCTTTATAAGAACTTGTACAAGTTTAAGAAGGTAAAAGTGTAAAATGATTGAATTTTTTTAAATGCAAATGCTAGCAAGTGTTTATGAGGCATTTGTTAAAAAGCTATATGTAATAGATAACTATTGAAAAGTGTATTTTTTTTTTATTCAGGGGATATAGAGTGATACACATTCATGATTATTTTTTCAAGTAAAGACACTTTTGAACAAAACTTTTTTTTAAAAAAAAATCAAAGACATAACTGACTTTAACCATTTACATTAATTTGTGTGATTTAGTTAAATATATCTTAGGATTATAATAACAAGTGTTGTAAGGATATTGTATAAACATTCCAAAATAAGTAAGTTAATATTTTTTTTTTGAAAAATTAAATAAGTAAGTTAATATTGAAAACTTAAGTTAAACACTTTTCGATATATTAAATTCATCATTTTTCAAGATAAAGATATCTTTTTTGAATGTTTAAACAATGCCTTTAGAGCACTAATTAGCATTTTCCTATACTCCCTCTGTCCCTTAATATAAGTCACTTTTACTTAATTCACACAGATTAAGAAAAGTAATTATTATTCTCAAATTTATCAAGCGTAAATAGGAATAAATGCCTCATAGAAAATAGAAAGTTGATTGGGAGTAGTTGATTCAGAACATTTAAAAGTTTCATTCCCAATGCTATTTTCCTAAAATAACTCTATTTTTTTCTCAAATTTAAAAGTTAATTGGGAGTAGTTGATTGTATTTAATTTTCTCAAATTTAAAAAAAATAGAGTTATTTTAGGAAAATAGCATTGGGAATGAAACAAAAATTAATTAAGATTACTCCCTTCGGTCCTATTTATAAGTCACATTCTAGAAGGATTCTTTGGTCCTATTTATAAATCACTTTCTATTTTCTATGAGGCATTTATTGTTATTTTCTCTTATTTGCCTTTTGCCAATTAATGCGAAATAATACATTGTGAAATTCCCAATGCAAGTTAAGAGGGTAAGATTGTAATGTTGAAGTATTTTTTTTAAAGTTTCAAGAAACCTAACTACTCTCCTCGGTCTGTGTGATATGGTTAAGTATGCCCTATAAATAGGACCAGAGGGAGTACAATTTTTTAAAGATGTTTTAGGAAAGTGACATTGGGAATGAAACAAAATTTAATAAAGTTATTTAATTTTGCTTATATTTTAAACCAAAAGAAGTAAGTATTTTTTTGTTACTTATAATTCGAGTCGGATGGAGTATTATTGTTCTCTTTTCCTATGCATTGAATATATAGGATAAAAAAACCTGTATAGAATCACCAACGGGGTTTGGTTCAGTTGGTGTAAGGCCCCAACTGAAATATTGGGAATGAGATACGGGTGCTAGTAGCCCTGTGTTCGATTTTCACTAAAAACATCCTGCTGGGAGAGTCAGCCACGGAGCTCGCTCCGGATTAGTCTCAAGGGCTCCTTAATATTAAAGATACCCTGGTAATAAGGGTGGTCTCAGGAATATCGATGGTTACGCAAGGAATACGGAGAAAAAAAAAAACCTGTATAAAATAGAAAAATCGATAATGATTATTTTAGGTGAATTTGTCTTGAGATTAGTTTTGTGGTGATTAACTGTGCATTGTTGGTTGCCTCGATGGATACGACAGATTATCAACTGTGCATTATTGGTGTTGGTGGTGAGAAGTCTCATAGGGCACTGGGTAGCCTCCCATCCACAGGGCTTTTATAAATAAGTTGATTAAAACAAAATATATCTACGTTTTTATCATACAAAATATGTTTATAATTAGTGGATGAAAGTTAATGTATGAAAGAGATTATAGGAGTAAAATTAATGAAGAGTGAATAAAATGATTGGATGAAAGGTTAAAATTGGAAAAAGAAAATATGTTTATGTATGTATTAAAAATGTAAAAGACCAAATTCAGTGAAACAAGAAAAAAAAAACTAAAAGGCCAAATGTTCTGAATCGGATGGAGTAACTATATATACATAATTACTCCCTCCGTTCTTATTTAACTGTCCGTTTTTGGAGAAGTTTTTTGTTTCTTTTTATCTGTTCTTTTGATTATTTTAAGGTATAATAAATGCTACTTTCCATGTCTATCCCTATTTAATAGAGTATTGGTTTTCGTAAGTAGCGGAAGATAAATAATGATTATAGAAAGAAAAAGGGTATAGTGGGTAAAAACATAATTAATGTATTAGAAATCTAAATAATGATTGTATTTTTTAAAGGGTGTGTTTTGTTTGAAATAGGATAGATAAATAGGAACGAAAGAGTATACATAATAAGTATAATTAGTTTTAGTAAAAGATGGTAGTAGTTTGTTACAGTACTTGTTACCGCTTGTTGTACATACTCTCTGAAAAGACATATTTATTAATTATAAGAATTAATAACATGGTTTGATATTTCCTTGTAATTTATAAGATATTCTTATGTATATCCGATTCAGAGAGTGGATAATTATTTTGTAGAGAAATATCTTGGCGTGATAATTTGCTAATGAAAATGACAATACGAGCATATGGACGAATTAATCTGTTTCGTACGTCAGGACATGCTTATACAGTACATTGGTACTAATAAATGCTTCACTTGAAATAAATACTACTCTCTCCTGTCCTTATTATATGACATACTTAACCGGATTATATTACACATATCAAAGAAAGTGATTGATTTTATGAATTCTATGAGAATATATTGAAACATTACAATTTTACCCCCTTAATTTTTCTTGGAAAATTCACACTCATTAATGAACAACATAAAACACATAGATAGTCAAATAATTTAACAAGGGCAAAAAAGAGAAAAATCAATAAATGATGCATAGAAAATATAAAATGACTTATAATTAGGACCAAGAAAACTTTCTAGAATGCACCATATATATAGGACTAGAGGGAGTATCATTATTAAGATATTTATGAAAATATGCATATGAATATTTTTTTCCTTAAGAAAAATATTTTCTATAGCTCATAATAATAAACGCAGTTGGTTTGCTCAGTACATTTTTTTTTTAATAAGCCAGATATATTGAAAAGATCAGGGTTCAAGCTAAGGGGTATTGTCCATTGAAAAAAAAAACTAAGGGGTATTGTAGCTAACTCATATACAATCAAATTAATTAGATTGAATGTGTATCTTCACAGGCAATGATAGAAACAAGGCCATCGCCAATGCTATGCAAAGTCCTTAGCATATTAGCTAGTTAGCTGATTAGTGTCCCTTGTAGCACTTTTCGAAAGTATATAGTATAAGCTAGGTCCACATATATGCTACTCTAAGGCTTATTTATCAAGGGCAACAAAAGCACATGCATGTTAAATTGTTAATGCATAATGTTGGGTTGGTTCATCAATGTGGGGTTGGTCAAGTGGTAGTTCATTTTGAACACTTAATTAATTGGTCTCGAGTTCGAGTCTTGGATATGGAGCAACCTCGTTAGGAGACCCCTATCGCTTAGTGCGAACTCAGTTGAGTTAGATTCTTGGTAAACCAGATCCGGGTATCGGTTGGTGTAAAAAAAAAATGTTGTGTTAGTTCTATAACTCGTATCACAAATGATGTTTTAGCAACTCCATCTTTTATTATGATTTAGTCCCTCTTATATAGTATGAGTTAAGCATTTCTTATATTCCTTTAATATATTCGCTTATCCAAAAAAAAAAATTCAAAGGGCAAAAACGTATATTACTGTTTGACTGAAAAACTGGAATTCGCGTTTGAAAACAATAATATATAAAAAAATATATATATATATATAACTATTTAATTTAAAAAAACATAGAAAGTTACTATTTTTTAAAAAATTGTTATTTATTTTTTTTCAAAAATAAAACTAGTGTGCAAAATATATACTGGTATTTCTTTTATATAAATGAAATTAAACCCAAATGCATTAAAATGTACTCGTACACGAATTCATTTGGATATATTTAATGCAAGATGGATCGATCATATGTTATATGTGCGAGATACGTCTCCAAATATGGCAGGCAACGGGAAAAATTATTAGTTAGTCTTGGTCCAGACACATCTCAATTGTTGATAGTTTATTTTTTAATTAAAAAATTCAAAAATTAAATAATGGATGGTGGTGATTATCCTAGACCATGTAGTCCAGGATCACCTAATAATTGTTCAGGGAATGGAGATGCATGCTCAACACATTTTCTGACATGGAGCTGACTCAGTATCTTTTTGGCAAAACTAAGTTATAACTGTGATGAGTTTGTAAGTTGTAGCTGTGGGGTTGTAACTTATAGCTGTAAAACTAACTTTTGAAGTAACTGAAAGTTATTAAATAATTGAAAAAACATGCAACATTATGTTATTTATATTATATTATATTATTTTATTCTTTATTTATTAAATAATTAATTAATAAATAAAGTATAAAAATTATTAAACTTTAATTAATTAAATTTATTTGTTTTATTTATTTATTAATTATGCAGTCAACTAATTAACTATAACAGAATTATTAAATTATACTCCATGGTAGGTAAAATTATTAAATTAACAATTAATTAAAAATTAAATTGTCATGGTAGGTAAATAATTTGAATTTTTTTAAGGATATATCTAGTATATAAATTATTGAAAATAAGCTTAGTTTCTTGAAAATTACTTCTAGTAAAATTTTAAAAACTAGTTTTCAAAAGTTACAAGCTTTTTTTTTTAAAGTTATAAGCTCTTTTCAATAATGTAATATATTTCAGTCTTCGATATTTAATATAAGATTTATTTGTCTTTTTTTTAAAACATATTTGTATAACGTCATTCTAATTTTTATGGCATTTAATTATATTATTTATTTTAACAAAACAACTTTATTAATTAACAAAAAATACATTTTAGAATCTGAATAATAATTTTAAAAATACTTTTAAAAAACATATTACTCCCTCCGTTTCAGAACATTAGGTCTGTGCACACAGATTAAGAAAGTGTTAATTATTGTAAGTGTTATGTATAATTTGTCCAAAATGCCCCTATCAATCCTTATTGAAAATTGTAATAGTATTTAATGTTTATTAGTAAGTGTGTCCATTAATTAATGTATAGTGGTTTAGAGATGAGAGAGATGATAAAAGTAGAATTAATGAGGAGAGAATGAAATGATTGAATAAAGGTTAGAATTGGAAAGAAAAATATGTTTATGTATTGGAATTGTAAAAGGCCTAATGTTATGAAACAAAAAAAAACTAAAAGGCCTAATGTTCTGAAACGGAGGGAGTACAATTTTACATTTTACAATATTATTAACAAAATTAATCAATTTTCTTAATAATTATAAATTTCTTTAAAAATCACGGAAGTGGTATTAAAAAGAAACAAACAAGGTTACACATCAATGTTAAAGTCTTTCTCTATTAATTCCCTGTAGTCCATGCCATTGATGACAATGAAATAAAGTAGCCATCCAATCATGTACCCCCAAAGAAAAACCATCTTGCTAATGTTCCCAAGAAGAAGAAAATATCATTGCAAAAGTTGATGGAATTTCATGATCATGTTTGAGCGCAAGCATGTTTGATTTGGCTTTAGATTATAGTTTTTTTTAATAAATAATTATAATTTAATGTGTTTATTTGTTAATGCAGATTATAATCTAATATTATATTTTTGAAAATAATCAAAACTTAAAAGCTCCCTAATAGCTACTAAAAATTATTTTTTTAGATCCATATGGTTTTTTATTGTACACTTATCACTCAAATATATTAATTACCCCCTTCTCACATCATATAATTTCTTGTAATTTACTCAGAAAAATAATTTTCTTTACACTATCTAAACAAAACAGATTAACTTAAATTCATTTTTCAGTTAAGATATGCAAATATAAACAAATTATATAATCTGGATTATAATAAAAAAAAATAATCATAATCTTATTCTACCTGTCTACCAGCTATACAAAACACATACTAATTATACTACTACTCCCTTTCTTTCTATCCGCTAAATATAAGATTTTTTTGAAAATAAAATGTTGGTTCTATTTATAAAATTATTTTATATTTTTTTTAAATTGATCTTAATATTTTATTAGAATAGTATGGTTTATATTGAAAAGATAGAAATTATCTCTACTTTATAAAAATATAATTAATCTGTCAATAATTAATAAAGATACTTTTATAACAATAACTACTTTTTTTTTGTGCATATAATTTTTCTTAAATAAAACCTTATGTTTAAGAATCAATTTCATGTGTCATAACTTATAAATTACTCAAAAATCTTAAAAGTGGTTTGATGAAAAATATTAATATAGGTAGCAGTAACTTTTATTGAAAACCCTTGAGTCAATTAAATAGAGAGCACTTCTCTGGAATTGATAAAAGGAATCTGAGTTGCGAGACAACACTATTAAGGATCAACAACGCCAATTTTGGCTTTTCAACAACGAATTTCAGACGTTGTCAAAGTCGTCGTTGTTAAAAGAACGACAACACAAATAAACAGCGTTGTTGAAACGAAAGCATTGACAGCACTGTCTTGATATGACGTTGTCGAAACAAAAGTATTGACAACACCATCTCTAAATAGCGCGGTTGAAAGTAAGGCATTAACAACAGTGTTTTCACAAGGCACTGTTGAAACTAAAACATGGACAACACTATTTTAAAACGGTGCTCTTGAAACTAAAGCATTAACAACACCATTTTAAAACGGTGTTGTCTTATATTCATTTTGCTACATTTTTTTTTTTTGGTATTAGTTGCAGTTATAACCGTGGCTAAGTAAGAAAGTAAATTTTAAAAAAATATATATAACCACAAATGAATTTGTGGCTAAATCAACAGCAATTTTTTTTAATATTTTTTCTACTAACCGTGAAACTTCCTAAAAAATAATAAAAAATTAGAAATAAATAAATAACTAAAGAAAAAAATTAAGGTCAACATAATAATTTTTTTTAAAATAAAAATTTCATTACAAATAGAGTAAATAAGTACACGACATATTTCCATAAACAAAATCGAAAACTACCTTAGTTTATATCAATTTCAAAGTTTTACTAAGAAAGTACATAGCATATGAGCTTTCTTAGTCCCTCCTACAATAAAATTTCCAACACTACATAGCATGTGAGCTTTCTTCCATGCAGAGTTAAAATGAGACAACATCATCATCAAAAAACCATAATCTCCCACTTTATAAGGCAAACTTTCGGTTCCAGTTCTGCAATCGGTATTGCCTGTAGGTTTGTTTAAAAGAAGTTATACAATAATTACATCTATAATGATGAACACCACATACTTTTATTGGCTTCATATTCTAAAGTTGAAATTAGGTAAATGTTATTGTATAAATTCAACATCAGATGTTTGATTATATCAATTATAATCACTAGTAATTTTACCCGTGCATCGCATGGGTTGAATTTTTTTTTTAAAAAAATTGATTATAGATTTTAGAAATATGTATTTTTAAATAATAAGTTAATATGAACTTTTTATAAATATGATTTACATGTATTTAGAAATGAATAGTCATAAACATTAACCTTTGAATCTAGTTTCAGCTACCAACTTTTTCATTAATAAAAATTAACTAATAATGTATCAACTATGCGATTTCTAATTTTAATTAACAACATAATTTCTTATATTAAAAAAAATCAACTCATTTTGATTTTTGTTTTATTTAATCCATCATTCCAAATACATTTTGTTAGTAATTCGTTTTGCAAGTCAAAATACAGCTATTTTTTTACCATATATCATCATCATCATCATCATCATCATTATTATTATTACATCTCTCCCAAAATATAAGACCTGTTTTCACACTTTTAATATAATCATTAGGTAGTAAATACATGCCAAAGTTAAGACCCTAACAATAGTAATTACATACTTAAAGTGTTAAAGGCATAGACTCTAAAGATAATTAAAAATATAAACATTTTCAGTAGCAATCAAATTAATAATTGTCATGCATCTGACCAAAAGTAACATGTAATTTTGTACCTTGCAAGCTAAATGGCTCTTGCTCTCTTGTTGGAATCATGACAATTTTAGCTATTTGAACACTCACCCTCTCATTTCTAGCCGCCAACGAAGAAGAAGAAGTTGCAAAAGAAGCCTTATGCCTCAAAAGCATCTGATGTCAATGGACCCAGTTCCCTTGTTTTCTTGGTATACTCATCTTCTTTAGCAGAATACATATATTTTTTTTACTCATAAGTTGCTCTAATGCTTTTGCTTCTTCCTGAAGTTTTTTTATATAATCATTCTTCAAAGACTGCGGCCAAAGTTGTCAGCACTGAAAGAGCAATAAAAATTATAATCAGAAATCAATCACCGAGACTCTAAGAGCACACTACCTTCAATTTATTCATTTCAGCTTTGATCTTTTTAATTTGGCTTGTTCAATCCTTCATACTTTCAGAAACTCCTGTGGAAGACAATTGAAACTATAAATATAGCTTCAATGTAAAGATTAAAAAAAAAACAATATCATCCTATTTTATCACAAATTCACAATCAATATTTCAGTGTTTTATCACCGAATTCCCACCAATATTTCACTGTTTTACTATTTTATAAGACATGCTAATCCTAGCGGATATTTCATTGAATCAATATTTCAGTGTTTTATAAAACATACTCAAAACCCCAGCCTATCATCAAGGAACAAAGAGTAGAAAAAACCAAAAATAAAAAAAAACCAAAAATAAAAGAGCAGAAAAAACCAGAGGGAAGGATTCCATTGTTCCTACTCTTTAGTCGTCGTCGCTGCTCGACTATGGGCGCGGCCGCATGGGTTCGTGATGCTGCAGGGAAAGGGATTGTGGACGGCGCCGGTTCGTGGACAGCGAGAGTGAAGAGGGAAGGTTCGATAAAGAGGGAAGGTGAGAGATAGAGGCTGAGAAAGTGAGAATTGAGGAATTGTGAGGCTGAGGATTGAGATATTGGATTTAATAGGCCTAGTGGGTAGTGGGCTAGTGGTTGTGTAATGCATTAGGTTTAGGATTTTTTTGTTTTTTAATAAGTGAGGGTGACTTTTGTCATCCCACTTGTAGCTAGGGACACTCCACTTATTTTATTATGTTCAGTTTTGCTCTTATTTTTTTTTAATTTAAGTCTGGGTTGTGAGGTATACCTCACTATCGAAAAAAATAAATAAACATAATATAATATTCCGAAATCAAATTAATGGAACAATGCCAACTAATTATTTAATGATGTTAACAAAAGGAGAATGATGAATAATACTACGGGAGAGAAATCCGAGAGATTGTCTAATGTGACAAAGCAAAAACCAAGAGATTCAAAGTGTCATGGAATCCCAAGTTCAATCATGCTTTATGAGTTATGACCTCAAGCACAAATTTTAAAAAAAAATTATAGCAAAATAACAGCAAAAATCCTAATAGTGAAGAACCCTAATAGCAAAATCCAAGGCGAAATCCATACCTGACGATGAAGCAACGGCGAAATAAAAATCAGTCGGAGATGTCGGTCGCTGACGATCCAGTGGCGGCTCTACACCAGCAAAAAAATTACCGGTTCTCGGTAAAATTCGAAAGACAAGTCAAGAAAATAATTTTAGAAGGCTAAAAACCTAACCTTAAAATCTAAATATGAAGAAAAAAATAGATACCTTGAGTTCTTTAGAGAGAAAGAAGACGACGGGTGAGAGAAGAGGGAGACGGAGCAGCGATGCGGCAGCAGTGATTCAACGTCGGCGGCAGCAGCGACTAGCGAGTGTGGGAAGAGGGAGACAAAGCAGCAGCTTCGCAGGGAGAAGATGAGGTACACGGTGTATTGTGTGGCTGTATTGTGCGGCTGGTGTGTGAGTGAGAGTGATATTAGGTTAACATATTGGTCTTATGGACAACAAAGGGTAGAGTATTAGGTTAATATTAACTATAACTAAAGGGGTAATTTAGTACTTTCAAATTATTAGTAAAAGGGTATTTTTGGAACAACATATCAATTTTAGTATAAAATTTATCAATCTTGATAGAAGTAAAAATATTCAAAGGGGTTTTATAATAAAGGACGGAGGGAGTACATATAGACAAATCATGAAGTTAGAAATTTGGAAGTATTAAAAATAATTTAATATTGAATATATCAAAGTATAAAAAATATATTTTTCACATAGGATAATTACTTTAAATTATATGAATAAAAAAAACTTTTGTAAATAATATAATTATGATATACAAAGTGGAAACAAATTAACAACACCTAGTAAATATGGTGTTGTTATATGTGAAGAGAAAAGACAACATCTTTTTAAAACAATGTTGTCTTATATGGAAGTGCTGGAATAGAAAGATATTGACAACGCCTGGTGAAGAGAGTGTTGTCATTTATTTCTCATCGATAACACAAAGTAAATGTGACGTTGTTAATACTTCCGTGTGAACTTTCAACAGCATCCTTCTAAAAAATGTTGTTAAATGGACGTTGTTAAATCCATATTTTGGTGTAGTGCAAGTTGCAGGATATTCAGAGGCAGTTGATAATTGATCCCTTCGATTGTGAGTTGCAAAAGACTGAGAAAGAGGTAACAACTGAGTATAATGGCAATAAACAGACTGCTTTTTCTTTTTTGAGGCAGAAGGCTAAGCTTGATTGGTTGAAAGATGGAGACTCAAATTCTAGGCTCTTTCACAGTTCCATTAAGAAGAGACAATATCAGAACAGAATTATAAGGCTGCAGAAGGATGATGGTACTGTTATTACTAATCATAATGGCATAATGCATTTATTTGAGGAGTTTTATAAAAATTTAATTTGTTTTCCAAAGTAGTTACCATGGCTACACTTTTTCTCAAGAAGTGGTTAACCAGGGCAAGGTTCTTACTAGGGATCAACAATTCAGCTTAATAAGTCCAATTACAAATGAGGAGATCAGAATGACCTTATTCTCAATCAACATTGACAAATCTCCAGGAGCATATGGTTAAGGTGCAAGATTTTTTAGAGCAGGCTGGGATATAGTAGGTGTTAATCTCTGCAGTGCAATTCATGAATTCTTCAATTCAGGCCAGCTTCTAAGGGAAGTCAATGTTACTAATATGGTGCTTATTCCTAAAATTGATTTGCCTACTAAGGTGCATGAATTTAGGCCAATTGCTTGCTGCTCTACAGCTTATAAAATCATTGCTAAAGTTATTTGTAATCGATTGAGTACTGTAATTACTTGCCTGGTCCAACATAATCAAAATGCCTTTGTCAGGGATAGGAATATTCTGCATAATGTCTTGTTAACTCAGGAACTGCTGAGATTTTATGGCAGAAGAATGATTTCTCCAAGGTGCATGATGAAGATTGATATTATGAAAACTTATGACACTTTGGAATGACAATTTATAGAAGAGGTGTTGTTAGCTCTTCGGTTTCCAATCAAATTTATCAGCTGGATAATGGCTCGCATCAGATCAGTTTCATATCATCTGGTGATTAATGGTCAACAGGGAGGGAGGTTCAGAGGCTGTAGAGGTCTAAGGCAAGGGGATCCAATGTCCCCTCTCATTTTTGTCTTAGCCATGGAAATGTTAACAAGGAATTTACAGCTTGCTAGCTTGCACAGGAACTTCAGATATCATCCTTTCTGCAAAGACACAAAGCTGATAGCACTTGCATTTGCTGATGACTTGATGCTTTTTAGCAAGGCTCATCTAGCAAGTGTGAGGATCATAAAGGAAGCTATTGATCAGTTTGCAGCTTGGTCTGGTCTAACAGCAAATCCAGTGAAGTCTTCAATCTACTTAGCAGGGATCAATCAGGATACTGAGGCTTGCATTCTGGACATCACAGGTTATAAAAAGGGTTCTTTTCCTTGCAAGTACTTAGGCATTCCTATTTCTGCAAGGAAATGGAATAGTAACACTTGTCAGGTACTTGTGGATAAGGTTACTAAACGCATTCATTCTTGGAAATCAAGAAACCTTTCATATCAAGCTAGAGTATGTTTGATAAACTCTGTGCTTATGAGCCTGCATACATATTGGGCCTCTACTTTTATTTTGCCTGAGTCTGTCATTAAGGATATTGAAAGGATTTGCAGGACTTTTCTATGGAGCTCCAATTATTCTGGTAATTATAATGCGAAAGTAGCCTGGCATAAGGTGTGTTGTGCAAAGAAATTTGGTGGCCTTAACATTAGAGATTGTGCTAACTGGAATGCTGCAGCATTGGGTAAGCGAATCTGGGATGTTGCAACTAAGAAGGATTGTCTTTGGGTGAGATGGATCCATGCTTACTACTTAGAAGATCAATCAATCTGGGAATCTGGGATTGTGCTTGGTCTCAAGGTGATAGTTGGCATTGGAAACGATTGCTAAAGGTGAGGGACATGATTGCTGTTGGCTGGTCAAATGGCCAATGGACAGCCTCTTCTGATGGTATTTATTCAATCAAGGTTGGTTATAAGCTCATCAAAGGTGAGCAAAACAGATTTCCTATGCATACTGTGATATGGAATAATGTCTCTATCCCTAAACACAGGTTCATCTTTTGGCTTGTGGCTCACAGCAAGTTGCAGACCTTGGACAGTATGGAATGGTCCTTTATACTAAACCACTGTTGTTTATGTTATGCGACTGCGGAGTCCATAGCACACGTGTTTTTTGAATGCCCTTGGAGCCAGGCTCTCATGATTCTTTGTGCGAACTGGTTAGGAGTTGATTCTTGGCCTATTAAAATCTCAAATTGGAGCATGTGGCTAATACATGGCTTTCGTAATAAGGACAGAAGGAGGAGTGTTGCTGCTTTGTGGTCAGCTGCAATATATTATATTTGGCAGGAAAGGAACAACATGATTTTCAAGGATCAATCTAAGCCTGTGGAGCATTACTACTCGTTGATTCGACATGATATAGCTTATAGGATTCATTATTGTATTAAGAATTTTCGAACTTGGCATAATAAGGTCATAGTTCATAGAATTTGTAGAGAATCATGATTTTTGTTTCTTTAATCCTTTATGGTTTGTGAACCAAGGTGGCATGAATCATAGGGTGATTGTATAAGCTTTAATTTTGCTTGTTGGTAATAAAAAATTTTATTTACCAAAAAAAATTATAACTTTTATAAAGATTTTTCAAATACGTACTTTTCCAAGATTTTTCAATAATTATTATTTTTTTAAATTTTTCCATTTAATTTATCAGCAAATAACATTTGTTACCATTAATTCAATTATGTTTTTTAAATCAACCAAGGTATGTTATGAATGATTTGAATTCTCATTCAGACATTGATTTAGAATATTTATATGTAAACTTTTTAAAGATATTTTAAATCAAAGATCTGGATGAAATTAAGAACATTAATCATAAATCATGCAATAATTTTTCTTTATAAAAATATAATAGTCAATCCATGGTCAAATTATGTAACATCCCTAAATTAATTTTAAGTCTAGTTAATATGGTAATAGGCTTAGGGTGAAATGAATGATTAAAAAAAATCTAGGTTAAAACTAGTAGAATTAAAAGAGTCATTTAATAGTTTAAAAAAAACATAAAACATGGGGAAAAATTAGGAATAAAATATCTACAACTCCAAACAAAAATTCCACCATTGGACATAATGATAAGAACTTTAGAAAGTTTGCTTTAAAATTTCAGTAAGATCCGACGGGTAAAGAAAAAGTTATAGTATTGTGAAGACAAGAAAAAAAATAGGAAAACTAATCAGACCTTGCGCTTGAGTGCCCGCTCAAGCGGGCAGAAGGGGCAAGGGGCCTAAAAATATTGCATCGAAGCGCTTGAAATCAGGCTTGAGCGTGCGCCTGAGCGCGCGATGCACCAACTCCACCAGCCGCACCAGATTGGCGCGCCAGAAAACGAACCATGGGCATGCGCCCAAGCGCGGGCGGAATTGTGGCTTCTCAACCACTCATTTTTGGCTTCTTGAGCAAACCATTAATTTACATCCACACAATCCTTTCCTCCTAGGCAAGAAACTCGAAAATACAAGGCCAAATAACAACAATAACTTATCATCATCCTCTTCACACCTCATTTCCTCCACTTTCCATCACCAAGAGTAAACAACATCATCACCATCTCAATCCCAAATAATCAAGTCCCATAATCACCATGCTCATCATCCTCATCAAACCCTCATTATGGAAATAAGCTAAGAACCACCCCAACACTCCCTACCAAACTCGTGACCACCCTCCTCCCTATCTTCATTGATTTTCCAATTTCCTAATTATGGAGAATCAAACACATATATGTCTCATCCACAAGAGCTAGTAAGGTCAAGCTCATATCCTCCTTCTCAATCCCCACTAGACAAGGTTCCTCTTCATTTTCTTGTGGCTTGGCTAAGGTATCTCAAAAGGTTCAAAGGCTTAAGGGTTTAAGGAGCTTGGGATCAAGGCAAGCTAGAGAACAAGTCTCCTTAACTCTCATTGCTTTTGAGGTAAGGAGTGGGTGTTACCCTAACATAGGGAATAGTTTCTAGTATGTTCATATTGGGTACTAAAATGGATGGATAGTTTAGGATATTGAGCCATAGGGTAGTTGATATAGATAATAAATGGAGAATATAAATAAAGGAATTAAACCCATGTTGATGTTGCTAAATATATGTGTATGTTGATTGTTGTATAAATGCTTGAATGGTGAATATGCAACTTTAATTGATGTTGGTGTGTATGATAATTTGTCATGTATGTTTGGAATGTTTAATTGGGATATAGGTAGATATATTTAAAGTGTGAACTAAATAGATTAAGAAATAAGCTAGGGAAATAGTATAAATTATGGTGACTTAGTTTGATAAATGAATATTGAATGATGAATGTAGATAATAAATAACCACACCAACAAGATAAAGAATTACAGAGTAAAGTAAAGGACAGTGTAGCTGAATTGACCATTGGAAACCACTGGCACACTAGGTGTCCTGCTAGGTGTTCCAAAAGCCCTTTTTAGGGCCAAACGCCCGTCAGGCCAAACGCCCATTAGGTCCAAACGCCCGTTAGGCGTCGGTGTGACCAATGGACCAATTCGCAGCTAACTAAAATTGGTTGAAATTAAGGAAAGTAAATTAAGCATAGTCCTAACAGGGTGGTGCCTAATAATGGGTGCCAAAAGTCCTGATTGGGTGCCAAGTCCCTAGGGGGTGCAGCTATAAACGCCTAGCAGGTGCAATCAAATCCTAGTGGTGTGAACCGGTAGTGTGATCCAGGTCGTGTAAGTCGTAGTGTCTTGGTGCAGTAAGTCGCGCATGTGAATGTGTGCAATAAGCCGCGAGTGGACTGTATGCCTTGATCGCGTAAGTCATACAAGATGTGCAGTTGTAAGTCGCACACGAGATGTGCGCGATGATGGACGAACCGGTAGTGTGATCCAGGTCATGTAAGTCGTAGTGTCCGGGTGCAGTAAGTCGCGCATGTGAATATGTGCAATAAGCCGCGAGCGGACTGTATGCCTTGATCGTGTAAGTCACACGAGATGTGCAGCTGTAAGTCGCACACGAGATGTGCGCAATGATGGGCACACATTATACCCCAATATTAAGAGGAAAAATGAAACAAACCAAAGAAAGAAAATGGTGTGAGCAAAGAATTGAGAAAGATCTGATAAAAGAGACTGATTAAGAAAAAGTTTAAAGGAATGAAAAGCTAATATAGAGACAATGTATGTGTTTGAGCATGATTTGGAGTGAGTTTGAAGTTATATGAACTATTTGACTTATTGTGTTTGACTTGGTATAACATTATGTCATATTAGAAACTGTTTTCCTATTTTATGTGTAATGTCACTCCTTACCATTTTTCCACAGGTATTGAGTCAGAGCTTACACCCGATCCGGTCGAGCAGGAGTACTCTCCCTCACAGGGAGAGTAAGTTATATATATTTAGGACATGGAAAATGTCCTGGGCCCGTTGATATGACTTGATCTGTTTTTGTTATTTATAATGTAAATATATCTTTTGGGTGACTCAGGACAACTCCTTTGGGTAGAAGGAGTCTTTTGGGAAAAATACAATTTTAAAACTTGTTTATATGCTGCTCTACTCTGATGTTAATATACTTATGCTGTGATGAGTGCACAATGGTGCACTAAGTTATGATATGTGTTGGTATGTTATGCCATGCTGGCATCTGGTATTATGTTAGTGAATGTTTTAAACAGGTTGCTGGATAAATCTAATTTTTGGAAAGTCAGAAAAACAAAGGAAACTTCGTCTGTTTGAGAGGAGATTTTTTACAAGTAGAAAAGCAATTTTAAATTCACTATTTTTGTTTTGGGGCTTAAAAGGTAGTTAAAAGTAAGATGTTACAAATTACATAAATTAAAGAACCCTAAAAATGGTTAAATGCACTTTAAAAGGACTCGTACATCAGTTAAGAAATGAACTCGTCTCTCCATAGCACGTGGACTAGCCTTTCACGGGAATTAAGAAAGTTAGTTAACATTATTAATAACATTAATATAAAATTGATAATAGGAGTATTTGATATATTTTTCCAAAATTATTTTTATATTTATTATTGAGACTCTAACAAATGTTGAATAAATAAGGATATTTGTAAAAAAAAAATAGTAACTAATATTATTAGAAATTGGGATTGAGACTTATAAAAAGAGATAAAATCAAAACACTAATCGGTACTTATATTCAGTGACAGAAGAGTATTAAAACCTCCGTTACATAACTAGGAGTCGTATCTGACTTGAATTAAATCAAATAATATCGACCAAAAGGAGGGAAGAGCCTGCACTCAGACCACTCAATTAATTTTTCTTTTCACAGTATAGTTTTTGATTGGATGAAGCTTTTTTGCTTAACTAAACAAATTCTAAATTTCATAGATTTTGCTTGAATATTTTTTTCTCTAATACATAATTTATTTTATTCATCTTCTGTTCTTATTTTATCTCTATTACTACTAACTTTCCAAACACTAAAAAAATATGTTTAAATATTAACCACCAAGTAACTAATACATGTAAATAATTAATATAATACTAAATTATAAAAAGAAAAAAATGGCTCCATCCCTTCCTTTACACTTTTCAGGAGCTGTCCCAATCACACCACAACTATTTAAAAAAACATATAAATATTATATATATAAATTCCCAATGAATATGCCTCTAACTGTCCCACTCATTAGATGTGCCTACAAACCAGCGAGAAAATTAGTCACTGCGGTCGGTGGTGGACACTCCGGACATGGACCAAAAAAAAAAAAAGCTCCTAAATTTTCCGAGAGGAACAAGAAACAAAGCCAAACAAGCCAAGTGATATGCGTTGAAATTTCCTCCGTTTTCCTCTCTTATGTGATAGCGGTAGAAGTGGAGGGAAAATCTCTCCATCCCCTTCCTTTGGTTGATGTGTGAGTTTTTTCTCTCCCAGTTATATCTGGGTTAAATAAATAAATCTTGCCTTTGTGCAAGTGGTGTGGTTTTTCTTGTCCCAGTTTCATCTGGGTTTTGTTTTTGTGTGTTTGAGTGTGGGAATGTTTTTTGTTTGTCCAGATCTGATGACCTTCCTATCTTCTTCAATAACTAGAAGACTGATATTCGGGACAGTTTTTCCTTTCCAGATCTCTGTCTTCTCCTCTGTCCAGTGGCTCTACCTTTTCAGATCTGAGATTCTTTGTCGCTGAACTGTGCTTACTTCCAGCATTGATGAGATAGTTATCTTGGAAACAAAGGCTGTTGAATCTCTTGTTAGAGTTCGAAGCTGGATGTTGATGATGATCCTGATCTAGAGAAAGTTTGCTGTTATGGCTGAGTATCTTATCTTTTTTAGCAATTTTTATTGTATGGAAAATATGTGCTTTGTTATTGTACTGTTGGATCTACTTGTACTATTTTCTGTTATGGAATGAATTGCATATTTTCCTTTAAAAAAAAAAGATATGCGTTGAAATTTCCTCATGAAAAGAATCGTAAACGCAAAATTGATCGATTCTACTCCTCCCTTTATTAAATAAGCTCTGAAGAATTTTTTTATTACGGGAATTAAGTTAATTAAAATTAAAATACCAGATAATAATTCTAAATATGTTCAAGATCACCCCCCCCCCCCCCCCCGCACACACAAGAATGGGTAGTAACAAATTAGTAAAAAAGATATGCGTTGAAATTTCCTCATGAAAAGAATCGTAAACGCAAAATTGATCGATTCTACTCCTCCCTTTATTAAATAAGCTCTGAAGAATTTTTTTATTACGGGAATTAAGTTAATTAAAATTAAAATACCAGATAATAATTCTAAATATGTTCAAGATCACCCCCCCCCCCCCCCCCCCCGCACACACAAGAATGGGTAGTAACAAATTAGAATTAAAAAAAATTAAAATTAAAATTTTTAAGTTTTTCATTAATTATTTTAACTTTAGTTTTGAACAAAAAATTTTGCCCTTTTTTATATCCTTATGAGAGGGTGGGAGTTTGTCATAGGCATGTGTGAGGGGTGAGATATTAAGTGGAAAGATTATTAAATGAAAAAAATTAAAATTTTTGCATTTAATATTTTATTGACTAAAATTAAATTAAGGGCATATGGAAAAAATAATCAACGCATTAAATAAAGAGAACTAAATACTTATAAAAGAACCAAAACATTTCATCATCTAATGCTTATTTTTTTAACAAAAGGACTAATTACAATCAATCAGCTAATTACACATTTATCAACTTTCATTCATATATAATATCAGCTTTTAGCTAATTTTATAGCTTTACTTTCAATCTTATGGTTTTTATATTTGATTATTCTCTACATTCTTATATATAAGATTCTTTTGATCGATTTTATGTTTACTAAAAATGTTAGTTATTTTAGTTAATTGTATTCGAAATGTGAACATTTGATATATATTTTCAAAATTACCCTTATTAATATTATTGAAAATATAAAAAGTGTTTAGTAACTAAAATTATTTGTGAAAAGAAATAATTAACTATTATTAAAAAATAGTATATGATCTTATTTGGTGAAAATTAAAATCTTAATAAAGTTTTATATTTAGGTTGGGGCGAAGAGAGTAGTTTTATAAATAGTTGAAGTTTATGTTTTCTTAATTGAGGTTGACATACAAGCAATTGGTTTAGGGTGCAATTCTCAACTATTGCAAATGTGGGTGTGAATATATATATATATATATATATATATATATATATATATAAATTAGTAATTTTAACCGTTTTAATTAACTTATTTTAAATTACTCTTACATGTAAATATGTAATATCAAGTTTACACAATGAACACAGGAATTTCTTCTCTTACCAAAGTAATTAATCCTAACACAAATGCTATTAATTAATTGCATATACAACAATATTCGAAATTAAAGATTGAACAAGAAAGAACAAAATGGTGGAGACAAGCCTGTTATATATATTCCCAATCTTTAAGCATAAGTCGGTCTCTTCCATGTGCAGGTGCAATATCTAAAGTTGTTGTGGTCTTGTAGGCCTATGTTGAATTAAAAGGATTTGTTTTCCCATTGAGAGAGACTCAAAGAAACAGTGCTGATATTGGTTATAACATAGCCAATGCCGTATCATCACTCATCGCTATCACACTTGTTTGTCCAATGGTCCTTGAAAGTGGCACCATGGCTTTGTGCTTGGGTGGTATCTATAATCATCAACAAGATGTGCCCATAAAAATCCAAAATCAAACCAATTTACCCACCCCTCTCTTTTATGAGAGGCATTAATGGCTTCTATCTTTCAATTCAAGTTCTTAAATTCGTTTCTTCCCACATATACGTATGACCAATTGGGATGGATCAGAGGGGGGGACCTCTACTTCTACATTATAGTAATAGTTGTTGTACAAGTTTTTGTTCCTTATGAAGGTCAATGTACATATTTGTTACTTTCATTCTTGTCATTGTTCTATGTATAAATTTTTTTTTTTGAAATAATGTATATAACACACATTAAGCTACGGATAATTTGACAAGCAAGCCCGATGATGACGTCTAAACAAATTTACGGTTACATCCTCTCAAATTTGCCTTCAAATAAAGGGTGTCAATAATCAACTTGTTGTCAAATTAAGAAAAGGTAAACTTGCACTTTTTTGGCAATTAGATTCAAAGATGGACCCATATGATGAATGTTTCTTGTTTTCGTCTGCAGCAACTTGGTTAATTAGATTCAAATTGCACTTGGTAGATAGAAGGACGGGCACCAATATCAATCATTCCTCTTAAATCAAATCAAAGAGAAAAAATATTAAAATATTTAATTAAAAATTTTGTCAAAGATATATTTCATTTTTACTAGTCAATCATACCTCAAACTCAAATTAATATCTAAAAACACACTATTATATCTTCAACGAGATTTAGCTTATAAATTATAAGTACCAACATCTCTTTCCAAGAAATCAGATACTCGAAATGGCTAGTCAATGTGGTGTTAGTAAATAAAAAAAATATTATATGGTGGATGTATGTAGATTATACGGGTCTCAAAAAAGTTTGTCCAAAGGATCCTTATCCACTTCTTAACATAGACAAGTTAGTTCATAAGATATAATCGAATCCTCCAATGGAGTCCATATCAGGATAAAATCGTCTTCATTGTAAAAGATGTCATCTATTGTTTTAATGTGACGTCGTTCGGGTTAAAGAACGTTGGAGTGACCTACAGAAGATGATGAACAAATAGAAGAGAACGTCAAGGACTTAGAGTGGATTTTTTCCTGCCTTGGGGAACATAAATTGCAGTTAAACAAAGGAAAATGCACTTTGGAACATAAACAGGGAAGTTCCTAAGTTTTATGTTAAATCAGCGTGGGATAAAAGCAAATTCTAACAAATGTAAGGTAGTCATCGACATAAAAAGCTCAGCCTCGATTAAGGAAGTTCAACAATTAGCAAAGAGAATTGTTACGTTGTCCTGGACTGATTCAATTCTTGCCGTCCTCAGCAGAGAAAACCCTGGCAAAATATGAATGCAAGTAGACAAGCACGACACGCTAATTATTGTATATAGCCTACACATTCATTTCAGTAGATGTGTTGAATCATTCAACTTCTCTCGTATTGTATTATTAGTTTATCTTATTTTCTTTGTTCTCGAAGTTCTCTCGTTCTGCAAGCAATTAACCGGATTCATCAATTTTTTTATATAGTTTTAGATTCATTGATCAGATATTACACAACACAGATAACAAGCTGCATATATCTAATCTAATCTAATTATAAATAAATCACAAAAAAGTCTTGTGTCCTTATTAAATATCCCAAAAAATGTTCTATAATTGTCTTAATTTTGAAACCCATGAACCGATCACGTTCTTAGTTACAGCCAAATTGTACCCGTAAGAAACAATTTCATGATGAGGTGGTGGGAAGAGCCGTGAATCCATCACAATGATGACTACGATGGTTGAACACTCACACTTTTTTTTTAAACCCATATTGTACTTCTAGTTGGTTAATAAATTTTTTTGCTTATCCAAAAAAAAAAAAAAATTAACATGAGTATCATGGATGATTAAGTATGTTTAATTTGTTAGTCGTTATTGATTCATAAGCATTGTGCTAATACGTACAACAATACTTTCCTTAAACAGAGAAATAGTATTAACAGATAAGAAATCAGAGGCTAATTTTAAATTTTTAATGAACAACAAATATCATAGGATATAGAGGTTACTTTCTCAGAAGCTTTAAAGAGGCAAAAAAAATTGTCTGTATAGTTTTTAGTACTCCTATAACCTCTAAAATCTGGCCAACCTTAATTAAAAACTTCACCGCCCAATTCGCCTCAACCATGAATAATAAAGTTGAATTGGCTTGTTTAATTAGGTCGTTTTAATCATTCGTACTCTACTAAATTTTTAGCCCATGTATTATGCATGGTTTTTTTATCAAGGTTAAATGTAGTTTTGTTCCCTGAAACTATAGTGAATTTTATCATGCTTAAATGTAGTAATTTGGATGGCTGAAGCATTTTGAAAACTTTTGCCATAAAAGCAGGATTTTTTATATATATATTAAAAGCAGGAATTTTTGTGGTGAAAGTAAATTGTTGAGAATATTTTCTATGGCAGTATTTGACTTATAAATTTCTAATTTTATATACATATATATATAGGTCTGATAACCCTGTATTTTGACAAGTTATCTGAAAGTTTATGTTACTAACCATAGTTGAAAAGGAAAAAAAATATAATATGAATTTTTTTAAGAAAAACACGAGAAAGAAATTTATCCAAGAAGAAATAAAATGACACTTTAGATAGAGATAAGCGATAGTAACTATTATCAATTCTCCAAATAATAACCACGTATGTACTTTTGAAGAGCATTTTGCTCATAGGATATTCTACAACGTAACTGATGAGTAACTACTACGTCTTGGGTGGGACTTGTTGGGATTTTGAACTGCCCTTGCTGAAGAAAACGGTAGGGACCAACGACCCTGTTAGTGTTAGGTAGTAATCCATTTGTATGGACCACTCCGAAGCTGGGTATGTAGTTGCAGGAGAAGGAAGAAACAGTGAGATCTATGGCATTTAAAGTGTCTGTGTATAATGTGGGTGCCCGTGCGAGTGTGTCTCATCTCATGCTATATTTGACCCTTAAATCAACCATACGTATTGTTCAACAAAGTTATACCAAAAAATATATATACATCTAACACTAATTTACAATCTATTAGTATTTCATACCTTTTATGCGTGATGTTGTTTAAGGTTATATTGTCGAAGTTTCTTGCGTTAGTTTTAGGATTGATGTAATAGTCTATTTTCCTTTATGCTCCAACTTTACTCTTGAAATTTTTTACGATGGGTTAGACTTTAGAGTATCTGTAACACTCTTTTAATTTTTTTTTTACCCGGATCTGGTTTACCCAGAATCCGACTCATCCGGTCCAATCCAACTGAGCTCGCATTAAGTAGTAGGGTTCTCCATACTCAAGACTCAAACTCGAGACCAGTTGGTTAAGGGACCAAGTGAACTACTACTTGACCAACCTCACGTTGGTCCTAACACTCTTTTAATGATATACTTTAATTTATAAAAAAAGTTATGAACATAGATTAATGAAAGATTTATTAATGTAAAAAATTGAAATATTTTAATTAATTATATCTCATTTAATCATTAAAGAGAGAGTGATAATAAATTTTCGGAAATTATATTCAAGATAGATAAAGGAATTGGTGATGAAAATGAGAAAGTAATAAATAAAGTTATAATTGGAAAAAAAATATATAAATAAGCATCATGTTTCTAAAATAACATACGTGCTCTTGGGGATATCGGTGGTTCCGCAACGAATACGGACAAAAAAAAAATAACATACTCATATATATAAGATATAATTTTTTTTAAAACAACATAACTTAACCGAGGTAGTATATTACATTTAGAGTTGCGACCACGTAAATAAATAAAAATTAGATGAGTTAGTCACGAGATTCATCAAATTAGGTTAGGTCTTACACTTATTATGAATGCTTTAAAATATACTTATATACATAATATCTATCAGTGAGATCCTTATATAAACATAAATATTTAAACTCACAATTTTAATGACCATGAAGTAATTACTTGCTAATAGAATCAATCTTCTTTGGCAAATTTTGCCTTACTTACATAAGTTATTTTCATGCACGAAACAAGATCACATTCTGAATATCAAGGTTAAAGAACTCAATGTCAGGAAATCTAAATTTAGCATGTGCAATTCTGTTTGCGAAATGTGATTATGAGTTTTCTTAGTATTAATGTTACATAAACACCTCTTATAATAAATAAATAAATAAATGATACATAATCACCCATATGAAGAAAAGAAAATGGTCAAGACAGCTCAGATGATGACTGAAGGGACACTTAAGATTTTCCCCTCCCCAGGTCATGGGTACTAGATTTCTAGTCCCAGACCTCCCATGTAAACCAAAAAAAAAATAATAATAATAAAATGAACCGACGGTAGATATAGAGAGCACAATAATAAAAAATATTTACCATGAAATAACTAGTTCACTGCACAAATGCATAATGACATCCAGAATTGATATTTGTTTGTCTTACCAAAAGTGAAAAACCTATTCTTATTTCAATTCTGCATGACCTCAGCAAGAGGATCTAGTTTTGACTTCTCCACAAAAAATTAAACATCAATTAACCAAGAACTATTCTGAACAAAGCAGAAGTCCAGTGTTTAGCAGCAATAATCAGCAGAATGCTCAGTGTTTACATAATAACAGTGACAATTTGAATGCAAATTAGCTAGCTCTTATCATGTGCATGATGAATGGATAACTGTGAAAAATGACCCCCGGCTCTTGACCCTTAATAGTGGTCACCTCTCTCCCTCATTCATTATGTCTCTCTCGCTTCGGTCACTTTGGTGCCATAATGAGCTTATGCTATAAGCAATTCAAAGCGGAATTCCACTGCCCCACACCCATGTACATTTTGGAAAGACACAAACAAATCCACAAATCCACCACGTGGTCTTCTATTACATTACATCTATGAGGTGGACCTCCATACAAAACTCAAATTAATTTTTTATATTATTCACATTAATTAAATAAAATAAAAACAAATTCTCTTTCTTTCTCACCCACCACCCCACACACCACCCCCTATTTATACCCAACTTCCCTTTCTCTTTTCCTCCCCAAAACTCCTCCCTCTTCAACTTCAATCTCTTTCCCTTCCTTTCTTTGTCTTCTTGACAATAACATCACCAACACACACCACTTCATCTTCTTCTCCCATTATTTCAATCTCAACAACATAACACCATAATTTAAAATCTCCATCATCATTATGGCACCTTCTCCGATATCACTCAACTCTAGTAGTACATGGGCTAAACCTAAAGCAATAGTAGTAGCCCCTCATCCTTTCCCTTCATCTTCTTCATCATCATTTGATTTGGGCTTCCCTTCAAAGTCCACCATCTCCTTGAAGAATAAGCCCATTACAAAATCAACTAATGCAATTCAGTGTGCTCTTCACACTCCCTCAGTGTTCAAATTCCCAAAACAACCCTACAACAAAACCTTAATTACCAAAGAAACAACACTCCCACTCCCACTCCCACTCCCTGCCCCAGACACAAACACCAACACTGAAACTAAAACTAAAACTAAGCCAAATTGGAACCCATTCCAAAGGGTAGCAGCAACCGCCCTAGACATGTTCGAGAGCGCGTTACTCTCACGCGAGCAAAAACAAGCGCTTCCAAAAACTGCAGATCCACGTGTCCAAATCTGCGGCAACTTCGCTCCTGTTCCAGAACAACCCGTTCTTCACTCTCTCCCAGTAATTGGTACCATTCCCGATGCAATTAACGGCGTTTACCTCCGTAACGGCGCGAACCCAATGTTCACTCCAACAGCAGGGCACCACCTCTTCGACGGTGACGGCATGGTTCACGCCGTTACCATTAATGACGGCGCCGCTAGCTACGCTTGCCGCTTCACCGAAACCGAGAGGCTGCTTCAAGAAAAGAACCTCGGCCGTGCCATGTTCCCCAAAGCAATCGGAGAACTTCACGGTCATTCCGGAATTCTCCGGTTGCTTCTGTTTTACGCTCGTGGCCTCGCCGGGATCGTCGATCACCGCCACGGTGCCGGAGTTGCCAACGCCGGATTGGTTTTCTTCAACGGAAAACTCCTCGCCATGTCGGAAGACGATCTTCCTTACGAGATCCAAATCACTCCCTCCGGCGACCTGAAAACAATCGGCCGTTACAATTTCGCCGGACAGCTAAATTCCGCCATGATCGCACATCCGAAGCTCGATCCTCAATCCGGCGAGCTTTTCGCGCTGAGCTACGACGTCACGAAGCCTTATCTAAAATACTTCCGGTTCTCGCCGGAGGGTGAAAAATCACCGGACGTCGAAATTCGGCTCTCGGTACCAACCATGACGCATGATTTCGCAATCACGGAGAATTTCGTGGTAATTCCGGATCAGCAGGTGGTTTTCGAGTTGCCGGAGATGATCAAGGGCGGTTCTCCGGTGAAGTACGACGGTTCCAAGAAATCGCGCTTCGGAATCCTTCGGAAGTACGCGAAAGATGAAAAGAGTGTTATGTGGATCGAGTCGGAAGACAGTTTCTGCTTCCATTTCTGGAACGCGTGGGAGGAGCGTGAGACAGAGGAGGTGGTGGTTGTAGGGTCGTGCATGACACCGCCCGATTCGATTTTCAACGAAACAGAGGAGCATTTGAAGAGTGTATTAACGGAAATAAGGTTGAATTTGAGAACGGGTAAGTCGACGCGGCGTTCCATAATTCCTCCCGAAGTTGATGGACACGTAATGAACCTCGAGGTTGGGATGGTGAACCGGAACCTTCTAGGGAGAAAAACCCGGTTCGCGTATTTAGCTATCGCTGAACCGTGGCCTAAGATTTCTGGTTTTGCTAAGGTCGACTTGGAGAGTGGGGAGGTGAAAAGGCATGATTATGGTGAGGGAAGATTTGGTGGCGAACCCTTCTTTTTACCAAAAGATAATAATGATTGTGGAGAAGAGAAGGAAGATGAAGGGTACATTATGGCGTATGTGCATGACGAGAGGACGTGGGAATCGGAGTTGCAGATTGTGAACGCTGCGGATTTGAGGGTGGAAGCTACGGTGAAGTTGCCTTCGAGGGTGCCTTATGGTTTTCATGGCACTTTTGTGGAAGCTAAGGATTTGGCCAAGCAGGTTTTCACAACAAAAGAGACAAAACAATAACGCTTTTTTTTATTTTTATTTTATTCATCGTTAGTGTATAATTGTATAATAATAATAATAATAATAAATAATAACAGGGTAAGATGGTAAAAAGGGAGGAAAGAAGCATAGCATCAGCATGGAGGGGTTAACAATACTGGAGGGAGGGAGGGACGGAGTGACTGGACAAGTCCCCGACCCGGGTTATCCTCAAAAATAGATTGTGTTGGTATTACGGAGTAGTATATTATCGTACTACTATTATATTAGGAGGGTCTATCTAGTGAGTATATTTTATTTTCGGGAATCAGCTTGTAGCTTTGAACTTTGTAGTTACATGGAAGCTCAGCTGCTTTCTGTTTCTTTCTTTTTCCCCTTTTATTTTAATATGAATATGAATCTACTATACTTATATAAAAACATCCCTTTTCGAGGCATCACGTTTGTCGTCGAAATTTTCGAGGCACCATGTTTGTTCGTTTAAGGAATACTAGCACTAGAGCATTTGTAGGTAGATAACATCGTCTTTTTAATTTATAAATGAATGGTATTTTTGGTCTGTTTTAATTTATTTAAGAATTCTCTTTCTTATTTGCTTTTGGTTTTGTCTTGAAGCATTATCATCGTACTTACTCTGTAGCATGGTCTGCATATACCCTGTTTTCTCCTTTACATCCCTAATATAATATCATTTGACCAATTTCACTCCCTTTAAAAAAAGTAGATAAGTTAGTTACTCCTTCCGGTCTTTAATATAAGAGGTACTTAACCGTATTGCCCGGACCAAGGAAATTAGTTATTTTTATGAATTCTATGAGAATATATTGTAACATTACAATTTTACCCTCTCAACTTTTCTTGGAAAATTCACTCTCATTAATGAATAACCAAAAACACATAAATAGTCAAAGCATTTAATAAGGGCAAAAAAGAGAAAAAACAATCAATGATGCATAGGAAATATAAAACCTCTTATAATTAGGACCAAAGAAACCTTCTAGAATACCTCTTATATTAAGGACCGGAGGGAGTATTGTATTTGAATTGTAAATTTTAAGTATAAATTTATCAATCTATCCTTTTGATCTTCTAGTCATTAATTGATGTTTATTTTCCCCACAAATATGATAGAGTATATTAAATAGGGTTAATTTTGTAAAATTTTTAAAAAAATGTGCTTATATTTAGGACCAAAATTTTTTGGTCAAATGGTATTTATATTAGAGACCAAAAATAGTACTCGTTCCGGTCTTTATTATATGGCATACTTAATCGAATTACACATACCAAGGAAAATGGTTGGTTTTATAAATTCTATGAGAATATATTATAACATTACAATTTTACCCCCTTAACTTTTCTTGAAAAATTCGCATTAATTAATGAACAACAAAAAACACATAGATAGTCAAAGCTTTTAATAAGGGCAAAAAAGAGAAAAAAATCAATGACTTATAATTAGGAACAAGAAAACTTTCTAGAATATTACATAGGATCGGAGGGAGTACTAAAAAGACAACAATATTATATTCCCGCACTTATATTACCAAATTTTGTAGATCAAAGTGAACTGAACTCCACTACCCAGCAAAAGTAATTGAAATTAAAATATAATTTGAATAAATTTCGGATTTTTTAAACCTGTTTTATAAAGTTCAAATTCTTTGGGATTCTGAATCACCCATTAATATTACATTAAAAAAAAGTGTAAATTAGTTTGAAAAAAAACTATTTGTTACTGGATTTAGTTGAGTAATGGAGTTTAGGGTTTAGGGTTTAAAACTAAACCGGTCCAAAGCCGAGCCCAATTTAATACCACTAAATTTGGGGATAGGGAGTTTTTTCTCCTCTTTGCACATACATATATATAGTTATAGGCAAAACATTTTAATTCATAGAAATTTAGACTAAATTAAGTGTAGTCAAAACTTTTAAGGACTAATATATCGGATTGAAGAAAAATAAATTCAGGAATTATTTGGTGATTTTATTTTTATCCAGAACTAAACTGTCTCATGATCAAAATTTTCAAAAATTATTTTATAACTTAATCTTTTTAAGATCAAATTTGATCATTCAAAACAAAATTAAGGAACTCTTCTGGATTTGGTAGAAGACGGAAGCCATTGTTGTTTATTGCACTCCTACTATTATAAAGACCACATATTACCATGAGTAAGAAAGTTTTTTTTTACATGGGAGGTCTGAGACTAGAATCCATGACCTAAGGGATGGGGAAATCTTAAATATCCCTGCAGCCACCAACTGGGCTGTCTTACGCGGACCATGAGTAAGAAAGTTTAAACTTTCTTCCCCGAACCAATAATATAATCATAGAAATTTAATATATTTTCAGTATTAATAAATTTTATATTAATATCATACAAATTAAATATTTCATCATTGTAACTGCTTTAAAAGTCATAATGGGTGATTAACGACGATATTTTTAAAACAAATAAATTCAGATTTATAAACAATAATAAAAGAGTAATATATCATTCCTAATTTTGTGTGCATCAGTCAAATTAGTACCTGAGATTACGAAATTTCAAATTAGTCCCCGAGATAGGAATGCATCAGTCATATTAGTTCCTGACGTTAATAGTTCATAAAGTCAGGGACTAATTTGACTGGTTTCGACAATTGTGATGTCCTAGACGGTGAGGTCCTTCAAGGGTAGGAGGAGACCTTCCAAGGAGCCTCTGTCTAGGGTTGATATGTGATGTTTGGTGGGAGTCCTCAAGTGGCTAAGGAAGAGAGCCAGGAAGTAACCCTAATCACTGGTGTGTGTGAGTGACAATTAGGGTTAGAGGACGTACCTGAGCCCCATGTAGTACGGAGCTACTTATAGGGGGAGCTGGTTGCCCTAATGGGCATGCTTTAGGCCCAAGTAGGGCCAGCCTGTACTGAGCTATGAGTGGATGAGCTGTCCTTGTGGATAAGGTGATGAGCTGTCCTTATGGATAAGATGGGAAGACGTCATCATGTCCTTGGTGTCGGACTTGGGAAGGTGTCGGACTTGGACGTCGGACCTGAGTTGGAGCATGAGGTCGGCCTGTATCTAGCGTCTGTTCGGCCGTTGAGCTTTGAGCTCGACCAAGTGTTCAGAAGGCTTCCTGAAGGGTCCTTAGGTCTTGGGTAGTGGTTCTGAGGACCTCGGCTAGGCCGAGTCCACCACATAAGCCCCCCAGCTCGGTCAAGGCTATATGAGCCTTGCTCCGAGGTTCTGGGGGGTTCGGAAGATGAGTTGCCGATAAGCTGGCTCCAGCTGTCTCTGATGTCCTTTCATTATGACGAAGCGGGTTTGACAGCTGTCTACTCGCTAGTACCGAAGTGACGTTTGCTTTTACCGGATCTGACACGTGTCAGAAATCGCGACTTACGAAGCGTCACCATCATTGTTATGTTGCTCGAGGTCCATTATTTCAGCTGCCGTGCGCCACGTGTCCTAGTATGTGTGGCTGCACGCTGGGTTGAGCCTTTTGGGCTAGGCCCAAACTTCAAATTTGAGGGGGAAAACGGTTTCTCTTCCCCCTCTACCCCAGAAAACCGCTTCTCCTCCTCACTCTATCGATCATTCTCTCTCTCATACGAAAAAAGAAAACCTTCCTTTTCTCTCCACAGAAACACTCCTTCTCTCTTCGCAGCAACTTTCTCATCGAACCCTATTCCTCTTCTCTGCCCATCGCCTTCTTCTTCTTCAGCAGTGACTCCTTCTTTCTTTACAAGTTTCCAATTTCCTTTGCTCCCATTCTATTTAAGGTACTGTTACACTTGCTTCTTCTCTTTCATTTCTGTTTCCTTCTTCTCTCTAGCTTTTGCTTTTTTCTTTACTGCTTCACGATTTACACGGTGGGGGATTAGAATTTCTTGTTTTTGGTTTCTATTTTCATGGCGGTGGGGTTTTTTCCTTAGGTTTTGTGGCTCTGATTTTGGGGAATAATGTTGGGGTTTGAGGTTTTGGCCTTCTTTGGGCGTGTTTTAGGATTCTTGGAGAGTTTTTGATTTATGTTTTTTGTTTATTTTTCAGAAAACCAAAGGAGTAGATTGGGTTCAGTATGAGTAGGGAATGATTTAGGAAATGGGCTGGGGTAGTCTCCCTGTCATCTAGCAGTAGTGAGGAGGAGGACGACTCTTCCTCTTCATCCTGTTCCTCTACGGAGGTAGACGAGGCGCTCCGTCGCCAAAGGGAGTATAGGCAGAAATACGAGAGGCGGGTTCTGGAGGTTGACCCCGTTGAGGTAATCTATCCTCGGGGTTGGGAGGAGAAGAGGGAGTGGATTCGGCAGTACGCCTGGGCCGAGTTTGTTGACGGAAGGGAGCGTGCCGACTTCGAGAGGATGGAGAAGGAGGGGATGTTCGAACGGGGGGTACCTGTGGTAGAGGGGAGATGCTCGCCCCTCGGAACTACTTCGAGGGGGTTCTCTGGGGGGTTATTTTTTGTAACCCGTAAGACTAATACCGAGCTCCCCTGTTCTTCCACAGGTACCATGCCGCCCAGGAAGTACGTCAGTCGACCTGAACTTTACCCCGCGCCTTTCGATGCCGACCAATATGAGTGGGTAGACGTGGAGCCCAAAGGAGTCCAGTCCAGCCTTTGTTCCGAGGACAAGCTTGCTGAGGTAAGGAGGGCCGTGCTGCCTTGCCCAGGGGACGCCACCGGGACTTCTTACGAAATACTTCCCTGTTCGGCAAATGACAGGATATGCAGCCGGACTGACAATAATTACTTCTTCTTTTACGCCGACCTGATTCATAATCTCGGCGTGACCCTCCCGTTCACCGATCTGGAAATGAGGGTTTTAAACAAGCTCGGACTAGCTCCTTTCCAACTTCACCCCAATACTTGGTCGTTTCTCCGAGCATTCCAAAAGTACTGCGGAGCCAGAAATTTGGTATGCACTGTTCGGCTGTTTTTGTGGATGTACAACCCGTTCGTCAGCAATAAGGACGGGGTCACTGGTCGTCTTTGGGTGTCGGCTAAGGCCCGAGCTCACTGTGAGCTGTTCGGCATGTTCTTCGAATCTTGGAAACATTTTAAACCAAGATTTTTTAAATACAAGTACGTTGGAGCGGCGCTACCTTGGTTTCAGTCCGAGACGGGACCGAAGTTCCCTTTGGAGTGGACCCCCGAGTTCTTTAATCGCCATACTAGCACGCCGCAAAGGTGGTCGGGTGTAACCTTGGATGCCGACGAGTCTGTAACGGCCCACCATTTTCAGACCGAATATCGTGCTCGGAAATTCCAACTTGATGTTGGAGTTTTCATGAAGTGTCCTGACAACGAAGTCTTGACGAAAATTGGTAGTTGCTTTTGCTCTTAGACTTGTACATTTTCTTTCGATTCTCTTACTAATTTTTCCTTGTCTTTTTTTTTTGCAGAAGAACATTGGTCAGAGATGTCCTCCAGAGCGCTGAAAGCTGCTTTAGAAGCTCGTAGGAAGAAGAAGCTTGAGGCTCCTTCTGCTGATGCCTTGTCGTCCGAGGTTTCCACTGATACGCTCTCGGCCGACTCTGGTCCACTCCATCCTACCCCACCTGCCGTCATCATTGCCCCACCTCCTCCTGCATCGCCTAGTCCAAGTGCCGAGGTAGCCATTGTTGCGGATACGCCGCCTTCAGGCACTGGAACTCAACCGAGGCTGCCGACTACCCTTGCCAAACCTTCACTGAAAGATGCTCTTGTCAAGATGTCGGGTGCTGAGTGGAAGAAAAAAGCTGAAGAGATGGCTTGCCAATTGAAAAGGGCCACAACCATGTTTAACGTGCTGGCCGAAGTGGCTGATGATGTGGTGGATGGTGTTTCGCCTGCTAAGAAAAAAGCTCGGTCGATTATGGCGGCCGAGGTGGAGGAACTGAAGAGTGGCAAGAGATCAGCCGAACAAAAGTTATCCGAGGCTGAGGAGGAGCACCGCCGACAAATGGAGGAGCTTCAAAAAAGACATGAAGAAGATTTGGCCCAAGCCAAAGCAGATGCTAAGGAGGCTGGTCGGCAGGAGGGCCTTGCCGAGGTGGAAAAAGTTAGGAATTTGCTGAAGAAGAGGGCTGCTCAAGCTCTTAAGCATAAGGTGGCAGCATCCGAGTCGGACTTCGACCTTGAAAGGGTGGCAAGCAAGGTTTTCACCAGTGCGGTTGAGCAGATTCTTCATATGAACCAGGGGCTCCGAATTCGGTATGTCGGTGCATCTGCCAGGTTCGGAGTGGAAGATGGAAAGATGGTTGATTATGACAGGGAGGGGCCAAGGTTGACCTAGACCAGCCTGAAGAGAATCTGCCCAACCATTTGGTTGAGAAAATGGATGAAGAGTTCGACCCGCGCTCGGTTGTCCTTTCTGATGTCGAGGATGAGGCAGCGTAAGTCCCTTATGCTGGGCAGCTTATGATTTGTCTATGTTCTTTTTTGTAACATGTTTGACAACGTTGGGTTATATTTTGCTTTATTGTGTATAACATTTTATTTCTATGCAAGTCCTTTCTAATTTTAACCCGTTGCATGTTATATTTATGCAAGTTTTTATTCTAACTCGTTGCATATGTACTATGTCCGAGGTCGGAGTTATGCAAGCCTTTTCTTTAACTTGTTGCACGAACGCGAGTTTTTCTTTACCAACTCGTTGCGTGTTTATTCGTTCGACCTCGGATCCGAATTGCGATTGGTTAGGTGGTCACCAGAAAGGCTTTTAAGAAAGAATGCAAGTGTTTGAGACTTGTCGCATATTGAGACTTTTATGCAAGTTCTTGTTTTAACTTGTCGCATACATGTTGCGTCCGAGGTCGTTTCTAAGTAAAACTACTTTTGAGAATACAAGTCCTTTACCAACTTGTTGTATTTCGGCCTGATCGGACCTAAAAAACTTGTACCCAAAACATTGGTGTTTAAAACCTCGTATTAATAACTCGGACGAACTCGGATGACTCAGTGAGTGCAGTAATCTTATAAGTTTTCCTCTGAATAAAGGTATTGTATATAAGTGCATACGGTAGGGAACTCGGATCTACCCACCTTAGCCGAGGTGGGTGTCCTCGGCCCCGATGTGAAAGAGAGTGCTGAGTGAAGCTATGTGGAAACATTTCACAGCAGTCTGTTCTTTATCGGGTGTCCCTTGTATACTGTGCATATGAGCCGAGCTTATCTAGAAGACGTTGGCTGTGCATAGCGCCATGCAACATTTAGGTGGCTAGTGCTAAATGAGAAGCTAGTACGTACGTATATAAAACTGTGGCACTTGAGTATGAGCAAGTTTGTACTTTTCATTAATTGTAGTCATGAGTACATTGCTTTTTGGAAGAGTGAATATCTCACAATGGGAATGTAAAAACATGAACAGAATTTAAAGGAAGCAAAATTTAAAATGAGCTTGAATTTGAATTTTCTAGATGAGGATGCTGATGATTGCCAATGATGTCTGAGGTAAACCTATTTGAAACAGGTTCTCAGTGTTGTGAAGTCTTGGGAATCCTTGAGCTCGGTAATTTCCCAGAGTATGTTTCCAGAACGCCTCTGTTGGGGCTTACCGATTTTGGGCTCATTTCCCGCTTTTCCGGCAGGTAAAACCGATGTCTGCTCCTCGGGGCGCGAGGTGATCAGACTCGGACAACCCGGGTTGCGTTGCTTTCTTGTCTTGGTCGGCTGGCTCTTCCATTGCTATCTTCCTCTGACCAGGAGCAGCTTCTCGGATTTCCTTGTGGTGGTCATCCGAGGTGAACTGATAGAAGAGGCTGCCGAGATTGTTAGTAATGTTTCAAAGTGGGAGCTTTTTCAGCTTAAGGCACCAGAGCTTGGGGATTTGAAAAGCTCGGCTAGAGAAATGGGCAATAAGTTTACTTCGGCCCTCAATTCGGAGCTGTAACGAACGGAGGGCAGGGTTATTAACAGTTAGAGAAATGAGAAAATTCTCCCCCTGTGGGGGGTTAGAGAGGATTGAAAAAGAAAGGAGATTTCCTTTAACTGCATCTTGGATTTTTTGGAGAAGTTTGACATTCATGATAACATCTTTGCTTGGGGCCGAGGTGACGGGGGGGGGGGGGGTGGTTACCACCCATCCTTCATGAGGAAAGGACCTATGGATATCTCGTTCGAACTGAACCTCGGCCAATAAGACTCTTCCCTTGGATAATGTCGGATCAGTAAACTCTTTCTGCTTCTTTTTTACCTCCCGTAGGCTCGCATTGTAGCAGAGCCGGGCTTTCACTTGGTCAGCTTTGACCGTAACAACCTTATCATCTGATCCGACGAACTTCATTGCCAAGTGTGCTGTTGAGACCACTGCCCCAAAATCTTGTAGGCAGGTTCGTCCCAGTATTACATTATACGGGGAGTCAGAGTCAACCACTAAAAATTTGATGATCTCCGTTCGGGCCGAAGGTTGGTTGCCTAGGGTCACCAGGAGATGAATGGCTCCCAGGGGGCGGATTGCCTCACCTGTGAAGCTGATGAGATTGCCTTCGAACTGAACGAGGTCGGCGGACCTGAGCTTCAGCGCTTGAAAAGTATGAAGAAAAATAATGTCGGCCGAGCTTCCTTGGTCGATGAAAACTCGGGCGACTTCAAAATTGCCGATTAACGCCGTTATCACCATTGGATCATTGTGATCCGGGATGACGTCTTCCATGTCTTGGTCAGAGAAAATGATAGGGATGTTCCTAGATGGTTTTTTGCCAACGGGTTTGTGATGGACAACGAGAACTTGGTTGACGTACCTTTTCCTCTCTGCCCTCCTTTCTCCGCCACCGGCGAAACCTCCCGAGATAGTTTCAACTCGGAAGTTTTCCGGTGACTTGTCTAGGTCTTGTACCGCAACCATGTTTACTCACTGTGGTTCTTCTTCCTTCTTCTCAGGGGACGGGTCGGCTTTGGCTTTTCCCTTATCGTTGTCTGGGCTGCGAGACCTTCTTCGGCCCCGTCTTTCCACCGCTTCGCGCACATACTGCTGCAGTTTGCCCCTTCTCACCATATCCTCAATGACATCCCGTAGCCAAGTGCACTGATCGGTATGGTGGTCGTACCCGTCATGGAAGTTGCAATATTTGGATTTATCCCTGACATAGTTTGATTTCTGAGAAAAGGGGGCCGAGGTACACTCCTGAGTTCGGTCTGCATGGTCTCTCTCCAGACTTGAGACCTCGGGACCGTCAGGGGGGTGTAAGAATCATACTTAGTGATGTACGGACGTCGACGGTCCTCTTGCTGACCGACTTGAGAGCGACCTCGGTCACCCTGGTCTGCTCTTCCTCCTCTTTCATCCCTGTTGCCGCGAGGTCGACCTCGGGGCAGGGCATTCTGCGAGGCGATTTGAGCGTTTTCCATCCTACTTGATTGTCCTTTGTTGAATTCTTCAAGATTGATGTATTTGTTTGATCTCTGTCTCAGCTCGGCCATGTCCCTTGGTGACTTTCCAATAAGTGAATCTTTGAACCCTCCTTCGGCCAATCCTTGGGTCAAAAGGAGGACAGCCACCTCGGGAGATAGATTGGGGACTGAGCTGGATTCGCTGTGAAACCTGTGCAAGTACGCACGTAAGGATTCTTCCGGTTTCTGCGTCACTGTCGCTAGCGTGTGGTCCGACCTGGGTTGTACGCAGCTAGCAGTGTATCTGTTAAGGAAGACCCGCTTCATTTTTGCCCAGTTGTTGACAGAATTCTTGGGAAGTGTTGAGTACCATCGGAGGACTGGGTCCTGGAGGGTCATAGAGAAAGCTCGACACTTGAGCCGATCTCCTCCCCCATGAAAGTTCACAGCTCCCTCATAAGAAAGGACATGCTCCTGAGGGTCTGTGAGGCCATTGTATTTGGGAATATTGCTGGGCCCGAGGTACCCAGGTGGTGGTTCATAAGCCATGACGGCTGGTGTAAACGGATGCCCAGCGTGGGAATCATCCAAATCAGGTTGTTGCTGGTCAGGGGGTGGTGTAAGTTGTGTGACGGTTGTGTGTGGTGTTGCAAAGGTTTGTGGAGTTAACGGAGGTTGTGGTGGAAGAGGTGGTGGAGGGGGTGGTGGGGGGAACTCATTTGGGGCCGGAGCTTGAACAACAGCTCGTTCAGCCAAACGTTGCATAGCAACTTGTTGGAGATCTGCAATAGCTTTACCTTGCTGTTCTACTATTCTCATCTGCTGTCTCATCAAGGATAAGAGTTCAGCATCTCGAGAGAGCGTAGACTGTCGAGAGTGGGAACGGTGTGTCGTGCTGACAGAATGGGCACGTTCGCCGCTGTGGCGGTGCTGTTCAGTGTTGGTTTCTCCGAGCTCAGAGCGTAGCTGTACGCCCGAGCTCCGCCAAGAAGCTGGGTTGGATTTGTAGTGTCTCCGGTGTGGATGGTGTAAGGTCCACTATGGGTATGGGTGAATTCTGGCGGTGGAGGTGGCGGGGGAGGAGGTGGAGGTGGTGGTGGTGAGGACCTCGCTGCCCTGTTGGCTTCGAGATGCAGGCGCAGGTCCTCAGTTGACGGCACTCTCCTTGGACGCCCCCTCCTTCTCCTCTGGACTGGTTGTTTTTCAGACATGGTAGAATCTTCTGGGTGGGGATGAAGTTTATCTCTTCCCACAGACGGCGCCAATGTGATGTCTTAGACGGTGAGGTCCTTCAAGGGTAGGAGGAGACCTTCCAAGGAGCCTCTGTCTAGGGTTGATATGTGATGTTTGGTGGGAGTCCTCGAGTGGCTAAGGAAGAGAGCCAGGAAGTAACCCTAATCACTGGTGTGTGAGAGTGACAATTAGGGTTAGAGAACGTACCTGAGCCCCATGTAGTACGGAGCTACTTATAGGGGGGAGCTGGTTGCCCTAATGGGCTTGCTTTAGGCCCAAGTAGGGCCAGCCTGTACTGAGCTATGAGTGGATGAGCTGTCCTTGTGGATAAGGTGATGAGTTGTCCTTATGGATAAGATGAGAAGATGTCATCATGTCCTTGGTGTCGGACATGGGAAGGTGCCGGACTTGGGAAGGTCTCGGACTTGGACGTCGGACCTGAGTTGGAGCATGAGGTCGGCCTGTATCTGGCGTCTGTTCGGTCGTTGAGCTTTGAGCTCGGCCAAGTGTTCAGAAGGCTTCCTGAAGGGTCCTTAGGTCTTGGGTAGTGGTTCTGAGGACCTCGGCTAGGCCGAGTCCACCACAACAATCTCATGGACTAATTTGATCGATACTCAATGATCTCTGTTTATTTCTCTTAAACAAAACGATGTTGTTTCGGCAATTCCGTTAGTACACGTTAAAGACCACCGATGATCTTAATACCAAAATACCGTTATTAATAATACCACATGACCAACCTCCTACATTTCACTATAATTCTGATGTTATATGTCAATAAAATTGGTCAGAATTGATAGTAGATGTATATGACAAACCCATAAATAACTTCGGGAAGTTAGACATTGAAAAAAAAATAAGGGTATATGACAAAAGTATCCCAAACTTCAAGGACTTGTGACATAATTAAGCCATAAATAATTTTAAGTGTGTAAAAAAAAAAGAGATATGCAAAAAAAAAAGGTAACGAATTTAAAATAAAAAGAAGGATTATTTATGGTTTTGGTCCCTAAAAGTTCAGTGTATTTTGGTTTTAATCCTTAAAAGTTATTTTGATTGTGACTGATCCTTAATTTTTCAAACATTTTGGTTTTGGTCTCATCTATTAGAAAAAATCAATTATTATTTGTTGACGTGATTAACGAAAACTCATACCAACAGATACGTGGTGTGAGATAGCACCAAATAAGTATTGTGAAATGGATGATTCAGGTCCATAAACGAAAATTCTCCGTATAAGACCATTTTGCGTATGGGACCATTTTGTGTCCATGGATCTGTATCATCCATGTCATATCATTTATTTGGCGTCTTCTCACACTACGTGACTGCTGATATGGTCTTCTGCTAGCCACGTCAGCAAATAACAGTTTTTTCATAATGGAGTGGATCAAAACCAAAATATTTGAAATATTAAGGATCGATCTCGGTCAAAATAACTTGTAGAGATTAAAACCAAAACACGCGAAACTTTTAGGAATAAAAACATATATAATCCTAAAAAGAAAGAGAAAAGATAAAGTTAGTCATAAATATAGCGTACACGTTGGTAGTAGAATAGTGTTTGAATCGGGTTAAATTAATGTACTCTATTTTTTAATGTATTCACTCCGATCCTTATTATAAGTCTTCTTTCTCTCTCACAAAAATGATGCTTATAATAAGGACCGGATGAAGTATTTTGTAAAACAATTATCATTATCAAACTAACATATTGATTTATTTAGAACTTAGGAACCGAGCTGAATAATTCGAGAACTTAAATCAAATCGAATTCGAACTGAAAAATAATTTGAATCGAACTCAAACCAAACTTCGAGCTGACTACTTGATAAAGAACCAAATCGGCCAAATTAAACCAAATTCAATTCAGTTCTACTCATTTTCAACCCATGTTAATATTTTTCATTAATATGATGATACATAATTGATTAATTAATAATGTAAAAAATCTTTATACAGAGAAAAGACGTCAAAATGGAGCCCATGATTTTTGCTGTTTATTAAAGTTAATTCTATTAAATATTGTGCACAAATTCTAACTCTATCGCAAAGTTCTTAAGTTATAATATTGCTATATGCAAGTTGCGAACACTTATCTATAGTTATAAGAACAGAAAGTCCTAAATACATTTTGTCTACTTGTTTGAATTTGGTAACACTAATATGTCAAGTTTCTCTCCAGGATTGGGTGCAATAATCACCACACAAAAGAGCGAGTGCTTTGACAAAAATTAATAAAAAAACAAGAGTACGTGCTTTGAAGGTAACACAAAGGAAATAATAAAGATCCTTAGCTTTTATAATGTATATAGTGATTTTTTTATAAAAAAATTAAAAAAAAGAAGACCGATGAAAAAAAATTAGATAGATTTTTTATTTTGGTACAGGCACGATTAAAAAAACTCCAATGTCACTCATGTGACAATATTTAGTAGAAATCATGACACTAAATCGAATGGAAAATGGTGGCAATGCAGTTTACTATTATTATGTCTGTTTTCATTAAAACTAATATAGACTTATTCTTCTATTTTGCCGAAGAAGCAATATTGGCCATAACTTTGCAAAAGGTGTATTAAGACCTACTGAAAGTTACTTGTCTAGTTAGAGAAGACAATGGGGCCCAAAAGTCCCACTCGCCTTTATCGTCGGTTTGTTGTCAAAGAAAGTCGCCTTTCTTCTTTTGCTGCATGCATAAATGACCATTTTAATTCAACGATGGACCCTTTTTTTTTTTTAATTAACCCATAGCCGGATCGGTTTATCCAGAATCCGACTCAACTAAGCTCGCATTAAGCAGTAGGGTCTTTCAGCGGGAATTGCTCCATACCCAAAGCTCGAACTCGAGACCAATTAACTAAGGGATCAAATGAACTACATAGATGAATTTACATAGTAACAAGTGGGGGCCAGTGCCCCCACTAATTTTTTTATTTTTTAAATATATGTATACATAAAAATGGTTATATATTGCTCTGTGCAGAATTTTGCACACATTTTATAAAATAGCTTAGTGACTTGACCCCTGGAGAGTCACAAGTTCGATTCTTGTTGTCTACTTCCAATGCATTTTTTTATTTTTTTTCTTTTATTAAACAAATATATTTAATATATGAATTTTGCTATTCATTATTTTTAAGGTAATATATAAGAAACCTAAAGTGTAAAATTTATCTTGAAATTTAAAAAAAAAAAATCAAATACTATTATTTCCTATGTTGAATTTCCATTTTAGGTTTTTTATACATTGTCCTTGAGAAAATGAATAGTAAAACTCTTAATATATATTGTATTTTAAATTTTGTTTACTTGTACCAACTCACTAAATTCTTAAATAATTATATTTTTTAGAAAAAAAATGGTGTCTATTTAACTATCTTTTTAGAAAATCAATATAATATTAAATTATTATTTTTGCAACTTTATTCCTACTTAGTTAATTAAAGAGACAATAAGTGAGAAAAAAAATATAAATATTAAAGAAATAAAAGATAAATTAGATAAGTAGTATATAAATTTAATACTGATAGACATACTTAATTACAATTATAAATATATGCACCATAACTTTTGAGGACAGTTATATATTGATATTACATTAATTAACCAATCATAATTTTTAATATGTAATTTTTATGCTTTTTTTTAAATTTATAATCATAATTTTGATTTGGGGCAAAAGTTTTTGCAAACATTTATTATTTTTTGGGACAAAATGAGTATATTTTTAAGGGTTTGCTAAGGGTTGATTATTAGAAGTTGAAAGATAATATTATACTGTAATATATATTAAGAAACTATGTCGTTTACAACCTCTTAAATATTAGTAAATTTTCAAAAATTCAATACATATATAAATGTTTTTTTAACCTCTTATTCTTAATTATAAAGCTTGAGATTAAACTTATCATGCGTTGCTCCCACAACTAAATATTTCTGGATCCGTCACTGGTGAGCTACCACTTGACCAACCTCAAGTTTGTAACGATACCTCTCTTTTTACATATATGACATTATTTTAACACTAAAGACTATTATTTGATAAAGGGATGACAATTTCATACCGTGAATGGGGATCCCGGTGGGAACCGCTCTGTTTGGGGCCCCACGGGCGTGGATTTTTTCCTGTGGGGATGAGGATGGGGGAGAAATTCTCCCCGAGATAATTTTGGGGCGGGGAATGAGATTTGTTCCCCGTCCTTGAACATTTACACATATGTCCTTATAAATTTATTTGTATATAAATTTAATATTAGGTGTTTTTGTAATTTCAAATCTATTATAATAATAATAATAATTTAAAAAATACATTAGATTGCTGAATTAAAAAGTTAGAATAGAAAATTAGAAATTCTCAAGTTAGAAACGCTATATATTACCCTACTTCTTCTCCTTCTTCTTCAATTCGTTCTATACTTTCTCCACTTTCTTCTTCTCTCTTCTACTGTTTTACAGACTACAGTTCTACGAATTTAAAGCTATTATGCGTCTAAGGAAAACCTCAGTCACATTGTTGAAAGCAAAAATCAACTACGAATTTAAAGTTTTTTTAATTGAAATATTATTTCAATTTGTAATTTTGCTTTAATCTCAATTTTGATGACACTTTTGAATTCCTTAAATGTTATGTGTATGTGGGTGACAAAGCTATCATTTTAAACCTTTGTTTAGTTTTATCATATTTTTAGATTGAATTTTCTGAATTTTAATCATTATTTTTTCTGCGGTATACAGGTTTAAAAATTTTATTCAACAGAGTTAATTTTATATCAGATCAAATTAAAGCTATGAAACTTTTTAAATATTTCGCATATGTTTAGGTTCCCGTGGGTAACCGTGGGGTGGTGGGAAATGGGGATGGGAAACCATCTCTCCCCAGGATGGGGTTTGGAGATGGGAATGAGAAGGAAATAGAATCCGAAGACGGGGAATGGGAAAGTACTCCGTTGCCATCCCTAAATTTGATTTGATTTCAATGAGATTTCGTTAATCTTTGTGTTGGATGTGTAAATTATAAATAGAAAATATACTCTTACACTTGTTTTTTTTTTAGGTGTAGTTGTTATAGAAAAATAAATAGTGAAGAGAAAGAATTATATTGTGAAGTGTTGTAATAAGAAGAAAAGGATTAAAAAAAAAATTAATGTGTAATTGAGAGGAAAAGAAAAAAGTTATAATGGTATAAAGGTTGTTATTTTTCTGGTAGCCAAAAGTTTTTTTTTTAAAGTTTTTTTACCGGGGTAGAGAAAGGAGAAATTAAATCCTAGAACCTCGAATTCTTAAATTTTAAGATTTGATACGTGATCATATGAGTAGATCAACATATTTATATAAGAGTTGTTACAATCAATTGTTTTTCTAAAAACTCTGTTTCAGCTTTGAATATTATCACTTGCTCACATGACTGTTTCTAGCTTCCCCTCAAACAAATATTTCGCCTATGCCAAAGTGCTGATGCAAACTCCGTAACCACAACTGTTAATTTTTATTTAAGTTTGCATAAACATATGTTATATCTATTTATATATAACTCTTATTCCAATGCAGGGGATTATATAAACATGGAAAATAGATTATTTAATAAAGGAAATAAAAATATTTGTACTAAATAATTTTAAAGGTGTTAGCATCTTGTTTGAAGAAGGTCCTTCAATTCCTCCTTTGATTTCAGGCAACCAACGTGTTTTTCTTTTGACTAGATTAATCATGGTCCATGGATATGGGGTGGTGGTATTAAATAATGAAACTGTGGATTCTGTTAGTTGGTCTTTTTTTGGACTATACGATGGAAATGATGAATTTTAGTAATACATGGAGGGCATGGATTTAGTCCTGTGGTTTTGCCTGTGATCTTTCTGTTCTGGTTAATAGAAGTCTTACAGAATATCGAAGATCTCTATTAGTAGAGGTTTGAAGCTAAGCAAAAGAATCAGTTGGTACTGTTTTTGTTTTTAATTGTTGTAGAGGGCCTAATTGGGCTGATGCGGGTGGCTATTCAAGCTGGAATATAATTTATGAATCTTTCCAGTTTGCAATTCATAGGTGGATATTTCTTCACAGACTAAATCTCTATTGGTAAAGGTTTGAAGCAAAGGGATTATTAGCAGGCACCTTTTTTGTTTTTAATTTTTGGAGAGGGCCTGCCCGAGTTGATGCGAGTAGCTATATATTCAAAGTGGAATTTATGAATCTTTCCAATTTGCAAATTAATTCATAGGTGAATATTTCTTTACTTCAATATGCTGATGACACGGTGTTCATAGGGAAAACTAGGTGGAGGAACCTTCTATCTATTAAATCAATTCTAAGGAGCTTGCTTTGAATTGGTCAGTGATTTTCAGGTGAATTTTCATAAAAAGCATCATTATTTGGATTACTGTTCCTCATACCTTCTTGGATGAAACTTTCCTTTCTCTTAATAGTAACTTGGGCTCTTTAATTACCATTTACTTATTTGGGTGTCATGTTGTTAATTTTGCTCAAAGCTCGAGCTGGTGGTGGAAGAATGTATGTGCTAAATGACGTCTAGGTGCTAAATGGTGATGGAGGTAAATTCTTTTCTTGCCTTTTCGAATTCATTTCATAATGTAATTTTGATGTTATGGACGTTAGTCACTTGGAGTATATGGTTTTACCATAATGTTATTATTTTCAATAACGTAACTAGGGATGTGATTGAGGTGATTGATTTGATATCCGATCAAGGCAATGGCTTATAATTGAACTTTGCAAATTGTAATATTATTTTTTTTTATTGGTGTACGTTTAAACTCATTACTTTACATTTCTATTCATTACAACTCAAGACTATTATGTGATATATATGTTGAGTTCACCTCGCCTTAAATTTCAATTAATACAATTTTATTAATAAAAAAAAGTTTACTAGTAGAATCTAGAGGCTTTTAGTTTCAAATTTCAAATAGTGATAATCTTTGCTCGTTCTCTTTGACTTTTAAGGAATGGTATTATTTCAATAAGGATAATGATAGTTTTGACGCTTCATTCTTTATTCTTGTTACTCGTTAGATCTTGTTAAAGTTAGGTATCATGATTTTGAATAAAAACCTTAGCTGAAATAAAATTCTTTTTCTAAGACTGGTGCAAGAGAGTACAAAATGCATATTGCATGTTCCTCTCCCGCTATTAATATTCCCTTCCATATATTCATTTTGAAAAAAGAAAAAAAAAAATTAACATGCTTAGAATATATAGTGACTTCGTTAATTTATTTTAAGAATACACTACGAAATTCTTATCAACATATTAAAATAGGTGAAGTTGAGGGGTATTTTTTACTTTCCCTCCAAATTTGTTTCTAATCCTAGCCATCCATTGCAAATAAATCACATCCGTTCATATCCCTCCTAAATTTCATTCTAATCCTAGTCATCCATTTCAAGTAAATCACATTCGTCCATATATTTTTAATCTTTTCATTTTCCTTTCATTTTATGACTGCTTACAATTATTGAAACAGTTAGTATTTTTCATTCTTTCCTTTCAATGTGCGATGCAAAAAATGTTATTCTAACCGCTTACAATTGATAGTCATGGAAAGCTTGAAAAGTGACAAGGTTACATTAAGCATATGAACAGTTAGTAATTTTTTTTTTAATTGGTAGAAAGTCTTCCTTTCAATTAGTATTTTTTCCATTTTTTTTTTGGTATTTTTAAGTGTTTGAATTTTGCTCAAACATTTCTTAATACTAAGACTTGAGACTTGATGGTGCACAAAAGAAGATCAAAGAATGTGGAGAAGTAAGTGAAATTCTTTTCAATATTGCGTTGATCTTTAACATAATATTTCTTCTTTTATAATATGTTGATCATGAAAGCCTTCCTTTCAATTTATCATTTAAATTTTTGTTTAAACATATTACCTTGATGATTTCAATGAAATTCACTTCTTTGGTGACCAAACTTACAAGGTAGTCCATCGGATTATTATGCAAATTTTTTATTTTATCAAAGCTACTATGTGCACCATCGTACATTTCCTGCCCCTCTAGGCCTCTACAATTTGCATATATATATATATATATATATATATATATATATATAAATGCTTGGTCATTTTGTTTTCTATTTAAAGCTTATTATTTGTTACCGGCCTTTCGTCTTTCAATGGGAATTTTTTTTTATTTTTGGTATCAAAATGTCACTTGCAAAAAAAAACGTATAAAGAAGGAAACCTTGGTTGTTTGAGCATATGAACAGTTAGTATTTTTTTATTTTTTATTTTTTAAATTGGTGAAAAGCCTTCATTTCAACTGAAATTATTTCCTTATTAAGTATATTTTATTTCCTTATTTGTCATAAACATTAAGCATATGAACAGTTGGTATTATTTTTTTTTAATTGGTAGCTAGAAAGCTTTTTCATTTTTTTTTTGGTATTTTTAAGTGTTTGAATTTTGCTCAAACATTTCTTAATACAGGGACTTAAGACTTGATGGTACACAAAAGAAGATCAAAGAATGTGAAGAAGTAAGTTAAATTCTTTTCAATATTGCGTTGATCTTTAACACAATATTTCTTCTCAATATTTATTTTTTTTATAATATGTTGATCATGAAAGTCTTCCTTCCAATTTATCATTTAAATTTTTGATTAAACATATTACCTTGATGATTTCAATTATTATTTTTTTTTTCGGTATCAAAATGCTTCAAGTTGCCTCACAAAAGTTGTTGTAAGTTGTAACATGCAAGCTGTTGGCATTTTTACCCAATTCTGGATGCTGACACGAATCCTCTTTCTTGCTTTAAATTATTTCTTTAACGCCCAAATAACTGTAAACTTGTGTGTATAATAATATTTCTTTTCAATATTGTGTTGATCTTTAACACAATATTTCTTCTCAATATTTCTTTTTTTATAATATGTTGATCATGAAAGTCTTCCTTTCAATTTATCATTTCAATTTATTCAATCACATGTAAATAAAATTAATGTTTAATGTTTGAACAAATGGAAAGCCCTTAAAAAAAAGAAAGGATAGCAAAATTTAAGACCCGTACATCGCACGGGCAATTTTCCTAGTAAAAAAAAAAAAAAGAATACACTACGAAGATAAGTAATTAATTAACGTTAGAATTTTTGTGAGTGGTGCTTCATATAGTATATTAAAACTATTTGCTCTGACGCAAATACCCACAACTAATTAAACAGAAGCTGTAATGGAATCAGCACTGAAGCAAATAATGTGTTTATACAATGTACAGTACATCCTATAAGCTTAAAACTCCAAAGCAATTTCACATGCGTGCAGTGCTTGTCCATTTGTTCCATATATAACAAACATGCATGGACTTCAGCTGAACTTCACGTGACTTATGAAAAAGAGACGAAGAGATTTAGGGGCCGGGAAAAGCTGCAAACTGAAATTAGAAGAGGATGAGATAAGTAAAATTTCAACAGTGTGATGAAATTAACACCATACATTGGCAGTGTCTAATAAGAACGACGTTTATAGTGTTCGGCAGTTCTTGTTTAATTTGCATTGAAGAAGTGGCATAATCATTAAACACTTGTATTTATAAACTACATGTAATTGCCTTAAAAAAAACCCTGCATGTAAAATTTTCTTTCATTTCAAAATCAGCCCAAATAGTAGAGTTATAATTATATAACATAAAGTTTTAGTTAATGCGCTCAAATTAAAATCACGAGAAGTGCGCTTTCTCGATTCCGGCCAGATAAAAGAAATTACTGTAAAATTTTCATCAATCATTCAAATTTTAATTAATTCTTATAAAAAAAATTCAAATTTTAATTAATGATGAGAAATAACACTCACAACTCGCATAGATCATACATGCGGTTCCATTAGTTTTGTTAAACCTTCTTTTGGTCAAACTGAAATTCGGAGTGACTTAAAGTTCGATCGTCCTACCCTTCATTAAAATTACAGCACAATTTAAAATAAATAACAAGGAATTAAAGATATACTCCCAAGGAGTATATATTTACTATCTTAGAACCTTAATAACATTCATTCGATCTAGTGCAAAACATGTAATAATTTCTAGGTTAAATTAAGTTTCAAACCCGGAAAATTTTGTTTTTCTTTCAGTGCCAATTTTTTATTTTTTTTTTAACCTCTGGAAATTTTAAACATTATGTTTTAGTCCCGATCGTAAATTAAATGATGATGTATCAATACCACCTTTGACAAGTTAACAATTACTTTTCTTCGTCTTACAAGGAATGAAGGATAGGGAAAAATTTAAAAGGTAAAAAAATTAAAAAGACATACATATTACGTTTAATGATTTAATTTGTCTAACACATGAATCAATTATCAAATAATTAATTAAATGCATTTTGCATTGATCATCCAATCATAATTTAAAATTTATTGTTTCTAAGTTTTTTCATTAATTAATTTAACTTTAGTTTGGAAAAAAATTGTTATTTTTTACTATCCTTGTGAAACGGCTAGAGCAGTAAAACATATGAACAATTGCTTCCATATGGGCACATTTTCGACATTTTTTAAAGTAGTAAAGATTTACGAGTATTACTAATAAATTAAATGATGCGAATACATCCACTCAAAACTAGGAAAACAATGTTTGATAACCCCAAATATTCACTTAATTATATGTCATAACAAAAACCAAATAAAATAAATTTATAAGGTCTAAATACTAAAATCAACCCTAATTTCTTTTTAATTTCATAAGAACTCCTGATTGCATATACATCACACTCTTTGAAGGTGTTTGAGTGGAGCACACACCGAAAAGCTTACGCCTACTTCAACAGGATTTTACATTTTTTTTAAGTTCTATTTTCCTTCGAACAGTTAATGCTGTATATTTTTTTTTTCCAATTGCCAAATGCATATCCATGTCTATGTTAGGTTGAGAGATGGACAATGACGAACTGGCTTAGCTTATGTATATTTCTACTCATTTATGCTTTCTATATTGTAAAGATGCTAATTCCAAAAACTTTTTCAAAGCGTCAATTATATTTTTATTCTATGTCAACCACATGAACTTAATTAATTATTAGAATACTCATTACATGTTCTATCTCTTAGTATTATTATTAAGTTCAGAGAGCATAAAAGAGAAAAGTGTGGAGGGAGTGGCCACTCTTGTCTTGTCCACTTCCATTGGAGGATAGGCTTGTAGGCTGAAAATTAAGGTTATATTTGAATTGGTGATATTGGATAGAATTTATAGGAATAAAATTAAGGGTGTTACTACCATGCAATCAAAAATTGAATGGTTGCTATGCAATTCATTCTTAAACCAATAAAATCTTGTCATCTAAGACATGTATGCCACATCATTACTTAAATTAGTCAAAATTAAGTTTTGCAATTTAGTTCAACATAAAAACTAGATTATTGTAATTTAGTCCTTTTGTACTTTTAAACAAATTATAAATTTTAATTTTTTTTATATAAAAAAATTCTTAAACCCAAAACTCATCTTGACTTCTCAAAACCCACCGGTGGCGCCGGCGCAGGCGGTGGTGGCGGTGGCGGTGGGTTTTGAGAAGTCAAGATGAGTTTTGGGTTTAAGAATTTTTTTTTTATATATAAAAAAATTAAAATTTATAATTTGTCTAAAAGTACAAAATGACTAAATTACAATAATCTAGTTTTTATGTTGGACTAAATTGCAAAATTTAATTTTGACTAATTTAAGTAATGATGTGGCATACATGTCTTAGATGACAAGGTTTTATTGGTTTAAGAATGAATTGCACAGCAACCATTCAATTTTTGATTGCATTTTAGAAATTTCCTAAAATTTATTCAAAATTTATTGTTTGGATTGTATCAATGGTGATGAAGTGAAATGGTATATGAATGAAATGAGATATATCTCATTCTATTTAAAACCTTTTATTTTTGTTTTTCTCAAGTTGAGGTATATCTACTAATAGAATATAATTTTTTTTATTTCATTAATTATAAAATACTCAAACAATAAAATGGTATTTTTTTTTTCATTTCACTTTACTCCATCTTATTTCATTCCTTTTCATTTATCATCTGACATCCAAACATGACCTAAGGATCGCCCTCCAAAAGTGTCCCCCATTAGCTTGTTGCATAACCATGTAAATATAACTATAAAAATATCTATATTTGGATTAGGGGCAATGACGAAGCACTGAACCGAGAAATAATTAAACCAAAAGAACCTCCAAAAGTGTGTTGTGCTTGTGGTCGGTCAATAGATAGTGGTATTAAAATCGAGCTCACTCACCTAAACTTGTTTATCTTATCTGATCATTGGGAATGGCAAAAAAAACCAGAACCGCGGGCACCCGCCCGAACCTGATCCACCATTAGTAGGGAAAAACCGTTTTAATCGGGTTCGGGACGGGGGCGGGGAAAACCCGCTATTTCAATCACGGGGCGGGGGCGGGTGTGGTAATTCTACTATCCGCCCCACACCCGGCCGCGAAACCGACCCGCTCACACTATATATGTATATTATATTATATTATATATAATTTATAATAGAGAAAATGGTCTATTTGGTCCTCAAAAGATACATGTGGCATCCGTTTAGTCCTCGAAAAATTTGTGGCATTCATTTAGTCCCTCAAATTTCAGAATGACATCGATTTAGTCCCTCCGTTAATAACTCTGTTAGTCAATATTTTTTACTGCCACATGTCACATTCTAATTGGTTATCCCTGGTGAACATGTTTAGACACGAACCACAGGATTATTCCCTCATAAAATCTCAACCGTTGCTTATATCTGACAGTCCAAATTTAAAAATGAAAAATAAAATAATAAAAATTTGGAAAAATATTAAAAAATTCAGAAAAGTTTTATAAAAATCTGTAAAATATTTTTAAAAAAAATACCGATTTTTTTTTATATTTTAAAAGTTAATTAAAAATTCAAAAAATAAAAAAAATCAGAAAATATTTTAAAAATCTGTAAAATAATTACGAAAATTATGAAAAATTGTCTTTCCTTTTTTTAAATATTTATAACATAATAAAAAATAATGATTTAAAAACGTCATAAAAATTTTAAAAAACATGTAAATATATTTTTTAAAAATTCTGAAAATTATTAGAAATAAATAAATATAATTTTAAAAAAATCGGTAAAAAATTTTATAAAAAAAATCTGAAAATTTAATAATTCTTTTTAAATATTTTATAAACTAAATCTCCTTTTAAAAATTTTAAAATAGTTTAATGGTTTTATAAAACTTTTCTTATTTTTTAATTATTTTTCTGTATTTTTTATAATATTTTTATAATATTTTTTATTGGTTTTAAAAAACTTTTTTTTTTTTACAAATATTCTATTACTTTTTATATTATAATAAAACAAAAAAAATTCAAATTCTTTACAATTTTTTTAAAAATATAGTTATGTATTTCTTATAATTTTCAGAATTTTTAAAAAATATATTTGCATAATTTTAAAAAAAAAATTTATTATGTTATAAATATTTAGAAAAAGGAAAGGCAATTTTTTCATAATTTTAGAAAATATTTTACATATTTTTTAAAAAAAATCTTAATTTTTTATTATTTTATGAATTTTTTATTAACTTTTAAAATATAAAAAAATAGGTATTTTTTCAAAAAATATTTCACGGATTTTTATAAAACTTTTATGAATATTTTACAATTTTTTTATAATTTTCGTAATTATTTTACAGATTTTTTAAAATATTTTCTAAATTTTATATTATTTTCTGAATTTTTTATTTACTATTAAAATATAAAAAAAATTGGTATTTTCTTAAAAAATATTTTACAGATTTTTATAAAACTTTTCTGAATTTTTAATATTTTTCTGAATTTTTATTATTTTTTAATAATATTAAATATAGTTTTATTATTTTATTTTTCATTTTTAAATTTGGACCGTCAGATATAAGCAACGGTTGAGATTTTATGAGGGAATAATCATGTGGTTCGTGTCTAAATATGTTCACCAGAGATAACCAATTAAAATGTGACACGTGGCAGTCAAAATATTGACTAACACAATTATTAACGGAGGGACTAAATCGATGCCATTATGAACTTTGAGGGACTAAATGAATGCCACAAATCTTTCGGGAACTAAACGGATGCCACATGTATCTTTTGGGGATCAAGTAGACCATTTTCTCTTTATAATAATAGTAATAAAAAAATATTATAAATAATGTTTTCACTCTTAATAAAAATCACTTGTGGAAAATATTCTTTTAAAAAAGCTGTTTTTAAAAGAAAAAGTTGATATATTATAAAAGAAAAGCTCTTTTAGAAAAATTGTTTTTAAAAGAAAAGCGGGAGCGGGTGCGGTGCGGTTTTACCCGACCCCCGACGGGGACGGGTGCGGGTGGGCTTTTATGATACCTGGCGAGGGACGGGGGCGGGGGCAGGGGCAATTTTTTGAGACAGGGGCGGATGTGGGAAGTGCATAATCCGCCCCCGCACCGCCCCGTTGCCATGCCTACTCATCACCCCGAATTTATAAATAAATTGACTTTCTTGTTTATTCGGTTATTCCTTTCGCCTTACAATGATAAAAAATATAATTTTTTTTTCTAAATTAAAGTTAAAATAATTAATAAAAAAATTTAAAAATTTTAAATTTTAAATTGTGATTGGTTGAACAATGCAAAATACAATGAATAGTTATTTAATAATTGACTGATGTATTAGATAAAATATTAAATGCACGTTTTCTCAAAAAAAATTTACTTTTATAATTTTTTACCATTTTTACGAGCCAAAATAAGTAAATTCCAAGAGTCACAGCTATATGAGTGTTTACCAAGAGCATCACCACCAACAGTTCAAAGTCATTCGTGCATTGCTCAATGAGCGTTGTTTGCTATTCGTTACCGGTGGAGAGAAAGGGGGCCGTTTGTTTTCTAACGAACGTGTTCTATTTGGCAACGTGTTCATGTTATATGGAGGAGAGAGAAACATTAATAAAAAATACATAATTCCTTTTTTTTCATTTTAAATCTAGTCAATTAAAAAAATATCTTATGTATTTTTTTTTACAAATATATATTCTTTTTTGTTATTTAGATTTAATTTTTTTTTGTTATTCTGTGCTCTTTGATCGAGGTTAAATTTTTTTTTTCTTGTTTTCAAATGTAGTCAATTCAAAAATTTCTATGGGTATTCTTTTTCACTAATATGAACTAGTTTTTATGATTTGGATTAATTTTTTTTTATTTTGTGCTCTGGAAAAAATTATATTGAGTAAAAATTTTATTCAAAATTGACATATTCTAATAAATCTGTATAGAATACATGTAAAAAAATATTATGAGTAAATATGGTTTATTTGATGGTGATTATATTTATTATAAAATATTATGAGTTTGGGGTAGATAGTGGAACCAATTTATGAATGAAAAGTAGGTTCATGGGTCGAGTGAAAATGTGATTGATGTTCTTAAAGGTTCTTAAAACATAAAATAATGTGTGAGATCCATTTAAGAATGAAAAATTCGTTCATGCATGAAGATGCTCTAAGAAATACTAACTAAATTATTATGCCTGCAGTGAGTTTTGAACTCACATCACATCTTTATAAAACATGAGGTGAATTGAGTCTTGTTAGGCAAACCCTTCATATTAGAATGTGAGGCCTTTGTAGTGTTTTATAATACTTGGTTGATTCTGGGTAATAAAATCTTTTCTTTGTTTACTGTTAAAAAAATAAAATATGAGCTGAATTTTTATCAAGAATCAATTTTTTCTTGTCGTTTAAAATAATTAAATAGTACCCCTCGGTCTCAAAATTATAGAAAAAAATACAAGAGTTAGTTTAAGAAGTCACTTTTTTTTTTGGTGTTGGAAGGAGTATTTAAGATCAATAACGGTGGTGTATGTACCTATGAAATTGTTGGTTGAATAAAACGTAAATATTTCTAATTTTTTTAATTTTGTACTGATATCGAGGGCAAAGATTAATATTTTTTTTACGTATATAGATTATTGACAAGGATTTCATTTTTATCAATAAATTTTTTTATACGTATCATAAAAATTGAACTATTAACATATGTTTAAAAAACTTAATTATCTACTCTACTAAACTAGCTAATAGAAAATAAATAGTGGCATCATCCTATCAACTATGCTGGATCTTAAGTTTTTTTTTTTTTAACATCAAACCAAAAAAAATATTATTAAAAAATCAATCAAGCATCATAAAGTCACAGAGGCCTCACCTTCTACGAAGGGTTTGCCAAAATGACATACAATCATATGCCGGATCTTAAGTAATATTATATGTTGCTGTAAACTCCTATTGAAATTTATTGTTGCCTTTGGTTTGGCCTAAGTCGTTACATTCCATTTCTCTAAATTTTTTGCTTTAAAAAAGGGATTTTGATAAGTAGTTGGTGACAAGAAATTAAAATAAAAAGCTGTGGGATAAAGCATAACCTTTTAGACACTTACAAGCTATAAGTTTGTTTAATTAAGCACATTTTTAATGGAGAAAGAGAGAAGGCAAATTACATAGTTCTCATACATTAAATTCATGTGCCTGCACTTTATATGTAACTGTATTAATTGAGTAAGTGAAACCCAAACACAATTAATTAGTTTACTGATTAACTGTGTGACTTATCTTTTTATGTAGAGTATAATAAGAATACAAAAGAAGAACCATAACATGTTTTACCAAAAAAAAAAAAAAAACCATAACATTGAAAAATTAAGTATACGATTTTTATTAATAATAAAATATCATTTTCAAAATAATTTTTTTTTATTTTTTAAATGATATTTTAAGGATACTTTTGGTAATAACGTTATCCGATAAATTAAATTTTTTATACCAAAAAACATGTCTTGTATTATATGGTTGTCATATAAAAAATCTTTGATGCTTCAGAATTTTGTTATTCATTGTTTTAAAAATAATGAATAAACAATTTTAAGTGAAAAATCAACCTAAAAAATTGAGTATTTAATATTTAAGAGTTAATTTCTTCAATTTTTCAAAAATATTTTTATAATTTTAGAATTTTTTTTATAAAAGAATACTACTAATAAATAATAAAACCCTTTTCTAAATCTTAAGTTCCTCAAAGGCAATTTATGATGAGCCCCGAGAATTCCTCATTTCAGATGGCACCGAATGGCGAATGGGATCGATCTCAAACTCAAAACAGGCAAACGCCATTGCAAAACATGGTCATGGTCCTCCCGTAGTCCCCACTATTTGTTTCCGTCAAAGATCTCATCTCTAAATTACTATGATATATAATTTTAGACTACGTACGTCACTACGAGGTAATATACAGCTCATAATACATGATGCAACAAACATGAAGTCATAAAAACTGACTACGTGGACATCCATTTTAATCACCCTAATGATATTGATATATCAGATGACAGATATGTTGCTTAGTCTCTTTTTAAATTTTACAATATTTTTAATATTCAAGTAAGGTATAACCTACAGTATTGTCCAAAAATATAAGCTATTCCTTTATAAATAAATGAATTGCACCGGTACATTAATAGCTAATTTTGTAAAAGAAATTTTTTTTTATAAATGTAAAATAAAAATATTAATATAAATACATGTCAAATAATCCGTGGTGAGCATGTGGCAGGTTAGGACATGTTTGCTTTATCTTTTATCTCTTCTTAAATAGAATTAATTTTTGATCCAAATTGTCTTTAATTAGACTGGATGAAAAATGATAGAGACGTGTCTAAATTGGAATGAGACAAGATAAGGTCAGATTGGGTTTGATTCCAGACAAAAATTATAATCATAAATTTATAAAATTAAAGTATGGATTTATTCTTGAGACAAAAATCACAAAATTTGATATGATATAATAAATTTTTCATCATAAAGTTTCTTTTATTTATCATGTTGGTCAAATGTTATCATAAAATTTAAATGTCAAGTGATTAAATTGTGATAGTTGACTAGACCGTCTTCATATTATTATCGCTCCACTTGATTGAAGTATTATGCAAAATTTGGAAAATGAAAACATTAAGAGTTTTTGTTATTTTAAGAAACAAAAATGAACACTTCACTAGCAAGTATCTATTATACTATGATTTATTACACACATTAATATAACTTTAATTTATCACTTGCTCAATTTTTTTTAAGATATTCGCATTATATTATTAACTATATAGAAAACAAATACAATAATATTACAAATTTTCAATTATTATTCTTATAACATAAAATAAAACTTAAGATAAAAAATAAATCAACAAAGTATACTACTCCCTCCGGTTCTATATGTAAGACACACTCTAAAAGAAACATTTGGTCCTATATAGGGCACTTTATATTTCCTATGCATTATTAATTGTTTTTTTTCTTTTTTGCCCTTATTAAATGTTTTGACTAACTATTTTTTTTGTTATTCATTAATGAATGTGAACTTTTCAAGTAAAGTGGATGGGGTAAAACTGTAATATTACAATATATTCTCATAAAATTCACAAAATTAACCACTTTCTTTGATTCAGGAAATATGGTTAAGTATGCCCGATATATAAGATAGGAGGGAGAATAATTTTAGAAAGCATAAGAGAATAGATTGAGTAATTCTCAGCCAAACCCATCACATTCTTTAATGGGTCTGTCCTTTTTTAATTTTATTTATCCCTTTGAGTCAATAGTAACGACTCAAACTCAACTCGAAACATTGAGACACGATAGATTCATAGTATGGGTCGGGTTCTTTTCTCTACGTTGAAGTTCCACAAATATTTCTGCCGCATGCATGGAAACAGTTAATTAGATCGTAGCTGGCATGCGCTTACCTTTGCCACGTTGCAAAAAGAAGCCCCGCAGCTTTGTAGAGCGAAACATGTGGGCATTGCATTATGCATAGTATTACTTATTCGTGTCCTGCGATGTAGGCATCCACGTATAACATTGTTCATGCAAAATCATATTTGCTATGGTCCTTATAATATAGTAATATGTTTTATGTTTTATTTTGGATAAACATATATACTAGATATAGTAATGGATATAAAACAGTCTTCAGAACAATGAAGACTAGCACAGATGGTAAAAGATCTGTTGCTACTTAAGCAAGTGATTGGAGGTTTGATTCCCGACTCTTGCAAATGTAAGAGGTTTCGCTGAAAAACTAACTCCCCAAAGGGCCCGACTTGCGCGGGTGGATTCCTTGAAAAATCCAAAAAAAAAAAAAGACTTCAGGTTTTTTATTTTTTAAATGGACTTCAGGGTTATTCATACTAAATGATCACACAATTAATTAACTCGGTAATATTAGTTAATTTGCCAGCATATATAGTTATTCGAGTAAACAATTATTTTCAAAAGATATATTGATTATTAATTTGATTCTTAAATAATTTTTTATATTAAATAAGTTCTTGAAAATCAATAAGGTTTACCATAGTTGATTGATAATTGAGTTTTTTTATATGACGTCAAAGGTTTGGTCTTTGTCGTGAGTATGAAAATGAGTTGTTGGTAAATTAAAGGTCAAACCTATATCGATGATCTTTATGTTTTGAAGGAGATTAATTTTCGATTATCGATTAAAAGATGCTCTTGATACAAAAAAATAAAATAAATAAATCCTTAAAAGTTTAAATGGTCATCATATGCACGGTATAAATTTTAGTCTCCCAAAAACTTATATGACCACCAAAGGATAAATGTATGTAATATATTTTGATCTTTAAAAAAAATGTAATTGATGTAAAAAAAATAAATTTGAAAACTAAATTGCGGTAACTAATGTATCTTTTCAGTACGAAAATGATTGTTTACTCATAGTTATTTATGAGAAAATAGTTGATACACTAATAATGTAAAGTTTTTTTTATATCATTAATACATCATGCATTCACTATCTACATATTTATGAATGTTAATTTTTACTTAAAAGCAATACAAATAAATGTCAACTGACGATATAAAAAACTTTATACCGTTAATGCACACCATCAATCTCTTATTTTATTGAGATAGTATTTTGTAAATTATTACATAGTGTATTTTTTTAATTACCCAATTATGAATGGTTAAAATACTTTTATTGCAAATATATATATATATATATATATATATATCATTGTTTATATTTAAATAAACAGAATAAAGTTTCAAACACGAAGAAAGGTTAATCAAGCCTTCAAGAATCAAGACCGTACCTAGCAAGCATTGCGGAGAATTGGTCGATCTTGAATCGTGGCATTATTTATAATTCAGGTTAATGGAATTTGACACATGATAAAAATAATTATTTAATTAAAATTATGCTATTCGTTAAATCATTATCGGTTTAAATCATGCTCAGCTCCTTCATTTTTCTATATGTCCCATTACAAAAAATACATACTCAAAGAAAACCAAGACATATATATTTTGGTTTCAAATATAAGAAAAAGTCAATTAACTTTGTATTTCTAATATATTCATTTCTAAAATATATTTAGAAAGAAGTGATTTCATTTAAGTTTTGTTCCATTCTCAATACAACTTTTCTAAAGTAGCATTATTTTTTTTATGAATGAGAAAATTAAATATACTCAACTAATTTTCTTAATTAATAAGTGTGATTTCGGTTAATTTTTCTTATACGTAATTGAGACCGGAGGGAGTATTCTTTAAGAAATTTAATGATTATTTTGATTTTAATCAATTAATAATGTTTTTTTCCTAACATATCACTTCCCTCAATGTAATTATTATCTTTTCTCCACTACTTACCTAAATCAATACTCTATTAAATAAGAATAAACATAAAAAATAACATTTATTATACTCTTAAAATTTTAAATAGGACAAATAAATAAAAATAAAAAATTCATAAAAAAATAAAAATGAAAAAAAAAGATTTTATGGTAATACATCACCAACCAATAATTTCTATCACAATAAAATTTACCGAAATTGAAGTATACTGTTTTAAGAATCAACAATGCATGAAATAGGTCCACATACATACAAAGTATAACCATGGAGGGAGAATCTCGCATCGGTATATGACATCTTCGATCGTTACGGTGAAACTTCTTAAGTTCTTACTCCCTCCTCTCTTGATATAGGACATCATTTTGGTAGATTTCTTGTCTCTTTTTATAAGTCGTTTTGGAATATTTAAGTAGCATTAAAGAGTTTATTCCAAATACATCATTCATAATTACATAGGGGTGATAGAGTAATAATCACAATAGGGAGAGAAATGAATAAAGTTGTAAAGTTTTAAATAGGGGTAACTTTGGAATGACAATTTTTTTTTTGATAAATTTGAGAGTAATAATTATTTTTCTTAATACATGTGAATTAGATAAAAACGATTTATATTAGGGGAGGAATGGAATAGTATTTTTGGAGCAAAACGAAGTGGTATTGCTTAAATACACGTGTTTCTTAGATGGAGGGTTTTCTCACTTACTGCAACTATTCGTTAGTATTTAGAAATAAATCTGACCTTGTTTTTTTTTTCAGCACGTTCATAATTTATTACAATCTTAATTAAATGTAAAGAGCGTTGCTGAGAGTGATCATTATAGCTATGTATAATAGGTGCATAACTTTTTTTTTTTGAAAGGCAGGTGCATAACTAAGATTACATACTGGTGTATTACTTAGTTTATATCTGAGGTGCTTTCATAGTAGTGATAAACTCATCATAATGTTTATGAATTGAGGACACGTATTGGGTTAGGAATTTGCAATACCAGGATTATATGCATCACATTTTTTATAATTGTTCTATCATATATTATAATAATTATATATTATTACCTTACAAATATTTTAAAATTTTATTAAAAGTTATTCCGTTTAAAGTTAAGATAGTTTCATGTTATGTAATAATAAATGTGCAGGGACTATATTGGAGAAAGACGAAGGAATAACCAATAAAAAGGAAAATGTAATAAATAAAAGTTTAAAAATATATATAAAAGAGTACTCGTATGTTATATGAAACACGGAAGGAAATATAAAATAACATAACTGATAGAGTAAATATTTAGTATGTTGTGTTTTTTTATGGTTCTTTTATGGTAATAAAAAAGGGAATGGCTCAAATGCATTGAAATATGAAACATCCATCGGTGCATGTCATAATTTTATTTTTGTTTTTTAAATTTTTTTAATATAGATTTATTTAGAATATTTTTTAACACAAGTTCGTATACAGATTTATCAGAATATGTAAATTTTGAATACAGTTTTACTCAGTACAGTTTTTTAAGAACACAGAGTAAAAAATAAATAAATCCAAATTATAAAAATCACTTACATATTCTGATAAATCTGTATACGAACTTGTGTTAAAAAATATTCTGAATAAATCTATATTAAAAAAATTTAAAAAGCAAAAATAAAATTATGACACGCACCGATGCATGTTTCATTTTTCCATGCATTTGAGCTATTCCCAATAAAAAATTTATTTTTTAAAAAAAAAACATAACTTATGGAAAGGAAAATATACTATATAATTTCTTAATAATGAAACAATAATTAAATATGTATTATTAAAAAAAATCAAATATGCTTGTGTAAAAAGAACAAAGTGACACCGTGTACTCACTGACAAAACATCCATCACAATTGAGAAGAGACCATATTTTTTTTATAAGACTTGAGAAGAGACTATATATATGTATGTAAGACAAGTTGGTTACGAGGTAGGTAATGGTTTATAGTGAGACAGTGATTCTCTTATGTAAGCACCTACGTTGCATTGCAAATCCAGCAATACAACGGGAGAAAAAAACAAAAGAAAAAGAAAAAAGAGAGAGAGATGCAGAAGCTCGAAAGTTCCTGTCTACTGGGAGCTAGCTAAGGCCTAAGGATGTCTAAGTACCGATCGAGTCCAAATGACGACTGAGGATGAAGCATCCAAAAACTAATTTAAGGAAACAAGAGACACTCTAACGAAGTTAGTATGCCTCTTTGACCAAAGAAAGGTCGAGCCACGAAGTAGCATGTAGAAGAAGCAAATTTTGAGGTTCCAACCTGGAACACAATTTTATATATTATTTTAAGGGTATTTCTATCATGCAATCCAAAATTGGATGGTTGCTATGCAACCTTTTCTTAAACCAATAAGAAGTTGCCACCTATGCCATGTCATTATTTGAAGTAGTTAAAATTAGTTTTTTGCAATTTAGTCCAACATAAAAAATAAATTAAAAATTTAGTCATTTGTACCTATAGACAAATTATAACTTTTAATTTTAAATTCAGTCACTTGGATTAAGCCTTTTTACACAAGTGACTAATTTTAACTACTTTTAATTTTTTTTTTAAATTAAAAGTTATAATTTGTCTATAGGTACAAAGGACTAAATTTTTAATTTACTTTTTATCTTGGACTAAATTGCAAAAACCTAATTTTAACTATGAGGAAACCGCAATTGGTGGTTGGAGAGACAAAGGAACCCTAGGAATACACCTAAAAGGGGGGTTTAATAGGTGTCTAAGCTATCTTGAAAGATTTTCGAACGAAACAAATCGAAACAATCAAAACAAAATATTTTTCCAAAAACTCTCAGGTTTACTCGAGTAGATTTCAGAATACTCGAGTAGTACTCGATTAAAGACTCGTTTACTCGAGTATATCTAACAGAAACCAGAAAAATCAAGTTTTCATTCGCATACGAAAATCAATCAATTCAATGAAAGATCAGAGATTCAGCGAGAATGATTAACACCTATGTTCTTATTGATTAACCTAGTTATGAAAATGATTTTCCCTTTATCAATTTGAACAAATAAAGATTCAATTCAATCAATTATGAAAATCAATCTTTCTAGGTTTTCAACCAAGAACGCAATCAAATGACTTGAATATAAAGAGTAAGGGTTTAGAGATACGACACAGTGATTTATCCTGGTTCACTTTCATCCGCTTGAAAGCTACATCCAGTCCCCTCTTCAACCAAGAGAGATTCTTCACTATGAGGAATTAGAGTTCTCAAATTACAAGTGATTGCCTCACAAGACTTCCTTCTTGCTAGCCTACAAGAGATAACCGACACCCTTGCCTTGTAATCCTATTGATCTTCTCTCTAATCTAACCTCTACCCCTTGTTGATAATCGACACAACAAATCTTCAATTGCTTGATGATAATCCACACATCAAGGCTTCTCCTTGCTTGATTCACAACCAAGACTTCTTCTTCTTCAATGAACGTTGCTTGAACTTTGCTTGATGATAATCGACACACCAAGGCTTCTTTGTTTGTTGTAGTAGCTTGCCTTATTGCAAAGATTACAACTCAATGAATACACATAACAATCCTAATGAATCTTAATCAATAGCTATGACAAATCACACAAGAGATTCAAAGGTTCTTGATCAAAGAATATGAAAATAGAAAAGCTTTGATCTTTGAAATTGAGAGAGAATAGAGTGGCTTGATTCTTTGTAAAATGAATATCAAAATGATAGGTTATGATCACAAAGGTTAGGAAAAGGTTTTTATAGAATACCCAAAAGTTATGGCACTTGAAAACTGATTTTGAGAAGTGAAAAACGTATTTTAAAAATCAATTCTGCAGTATCTACTCGAGTAGATTGCAGCATACTCGAGTAGTACTCGATTAAACCAACTCATACTCGAGTAAAACTAAACTGCACTTGTTTAAAACTTGTTTTCTCAAAACCCAACCTTTCCTTTAAAACCTTTAAGCCACCTATTGATTCTAGATTAAGTGAAAACTCAAATTATGATTAAATCATGACTTATGAATGAGATTCACTACCCTCTAAACAAACTACCCAAATGAAAACCTATGAAGCTTGAGAGGCAAAAGATAAAACAAAAACAATTACACTTACACTTAAGTCTTCATGAGCTTGTTTTCTCTCTTCTTCATTTGATGTTTGTTGTTGCTTGTTGAACTTGAACTTGATCAACACATGATAGCTTGTTCAAAACACTTTGTCATTATCAAAACATTCATCATGGAACTTACAATCTCCCCCTTTTTGAAAATGACAAACCATGTTTTGACGTTCTTTAAAGTTCGTTGAAGTTGTTGATGCTTTAACAATTTGATCACTTGGTGAGACTCTTGCTCCCCCTCAATAAATGCTTTTGACATTTGAATCCAATTGAGATAAGCTTGATTCTCCCCCTATCTTCAACAACTTTGCTCAACCTACATAAAAACACCAAAAACAACCTTTCTCCAAACAAACATCTAAAAATCATAATATTTATCCAACAATCATTTCTCCCCTTTGAGAAACATTCCATTCAATTCAAAACATCATATTTCTCCCCCTTTGGCATTATCAAAAAATAATATATAGCAATTGAAATATAACATCTAAGCCAAGGTAAGAAATCAATGATCATTTCTTTACAACATTGATACCAATTGAACAAATACAATAGAACTATACTTTGAAATGTGATACCAATTGGCAAGAGAATATAACAATGAAATATGATACCAATTGAGAACTAAAAAGATCATAATATCACTTAACAAAGAAGATATCAATTGTAAAGAAGTATCAATAATCACAAAAGCATGATAATCAACTAATGATCTCTCAATGATACAAATTGAATTAATTAAACATTTAGAAAAGTAATACCAATTGAGAAGATACTATAATCATCAATATCTAACAATATCATTTGTACCAAATTTGTAGGACATTCACTTGAGATGCAAATGTAATACCAATTGAAGATGCAAATATATGAATAACACTTGTAAGCCCTTTGCTCTTCAATCATACCTACAAAACAATCATGCTTTGCTTTTTGGTATCCAAATGATTTTGGATCCATTTTTGTTAGTGTAGGGACTTTCACCCTTTTTCGTCCAAACAAAATCTCCTTTAGGTATACCATGCACTTTAATATAACACACATTTGAAGTATGTCCATGAGTACCACAATAGAAACATGTTGGTGCATTTGAAAAATCAACTTTAGAAAAATCAACAACATTTCTATGAGATTTACTTTTAGCATTAGTATAACCCAAACCAAACTTGTTTGAATTTTCTCTTTGAAAATTTAACAATGTGCGCAATCTAATGTCACCACTTGTGAAACTTGCAAGCTTATTTTTCAAAATAGCATTTTCATCTTTAAGCAACTTGCAATTCTCACAATCAACCACAATATTCACTCTACTAGCACAATCACAAGAAGAACTAGCATATATAAGATCAAGAGTTTCATTTTCAAGATTAAGCTCATCAACTTGTTTTTGAAGATCTAAAATCTCTTTTTGTTGTTTCAAAATGAGCTTCTTTCTTTCAATGTTTTTCAAAGCTAGTTTTTCAAGTTGTTCATGCATTTCTTCATAAGCATTATATAACAATTCATATTTAGAAGAAATTTCGGATTTAGTAAGACTTACATTGCTATTTTCGCTTTGTTCACTTGATTCATCATTTGAACTTTGTTCTTCATCATCTACTAGAGTTATCAAGTTGAGACAAGCGGCTTCTTCATTATCCGATGAACTACTCGATGTGCTTTTCTTGTTATCTTCATCACTATCCCAAACTATGTATGCTCTTTTAGATTTAGAATTTTTCTTGTCTTTCTCCTTCTTCTTGAGATACCTAGAGCATGAATACTTGAGATGTCCGGGTTTTCCGCATTCATGGCAAACTACACCTTCTTTTGATGTCTTGGTCTTGTAGTGTGGGGAATCCTTCTCTTTACTTTTGTCCTTGTTCAACCTTCCTTTTCTCCTTAGAAACTTGTCAAACTTCCTTAGTAGAAGTTTCATTTCTTTTTCATCAACATCCGAATCGGAATCTTCACTATCATCATCATCGGAACTCTCTTTATTTTTGTATTCACTTTTGACTTTAAGAGCAAGTCCCTTTCTTTCTTTGTTTTTATCCGACTCTTCATTGATACTTAATCGTCCAAGCTCCATTTCATGTTCTTGAAGCTTTCCAAAGAGTGTTGCTAGATCCATAGCATCCAAATTCTTAGATTCAACAATAGCCGTTACTTTTGGTTGCCAATTCCTGTCTAAACATCTCAACACTTTGTTAGAAAGTTCACCTTGTAAGAAAGTCTTACCAAGAGCAAGTAAATGATTAATAATATGAGTAAAACGCTTTTGCATATCATTAATAGATTCATTTGGAAGCATTTGAAACAATTCATAATCACACATTAAAGCATTCAATCTAGCTCTCCTAACCTCACTAGTTCCTTCATGAGTCACTTGTAAAGTGTCCCACATTTCCTTAACACTAGAACATTGAGAAACTCTAAAGAACTCGTCATAGGATAAAGCGGAGGTAATGATATTCTTTGCTTTATAATCATATTGAATTTTCTTTCTATCATCATCCTTCCACTTGTCCTCGGGGATCAATTGTTCTACACCTTCAACTAAACTAGAGGGAATATGAGGGCCTTTTTCAACTACTTTCCAAATTTCACTATCTATGGCTTGGATAAAGATTTTCATTCTAACTTTCCAATAAGCATAGCCTTCTCCGTTAAAGAGTGGAGGACGACTTATCGAAGCACCTTCACCACCAAAGGGTACGAATCCCATTGCGATTTTCTTAAAGGATCTTTACGAAAAAGCTCTTATGCTCGTGTCTTTCGATCGAGCTCTGATACCAATTGAGGAAACCGCAATTGGTGGTTGGAGAGACAAAGGAACCCTAGGAATACACCTAAAAGGGGGGGTTTAATAGGTGTCTAAGCTACCTTGAAAGATTTTCGAACGAAACAAATCAAAACAATCAAAACAAAATATTTTTCCAAAAACTCTCAGGTTTACTCGAGTAGATTTCAGAATACTCGAGTAGTACTCGATTAAAGACTCGTTTACTCGAGTATATCTGACAGAAACCAGAAAAATCAAGTTTTCATTCGCATACGAAAATCAATCAATTCACATGAAAGATCAGAGATTCAGCGAGAATGATTAACACCTATGTTCTTATTGATTAACCTAGTTATGAAAATGATTTTCCCTTTATCAATTTGAACAAATAAAGATTCAATTCAATCAATTATGAAAATCAATCTTTCTAGGTTTTCAACCAAGAATGCAATCAAATGACTTGAATATAAAGAGTAAGGGTTTAGAGATACGACACAGTGATTTATCCTGGTTCACTTTCATCCGCTTGAAAGCTACATCCAGTCCCCTCTTCAACCAAGAGAGATTCTTCACTATGAGGAATTAGAGTTCTCAAATTACAAGTGATTGCCTCACAAGACTTCCTTCTTGCTAGCCTACAAGAGATAACCGACACCCTTGCCTTGTAATCCTATTGATCTTCTCTCTAATCTAACCTCTACCCCTTGTTGATAATCGACACAACAAATCTTCAATTGCTTGATGATAATCCACACATCAAGGCTTCTCCTTGCTTGATTCACAACCAAGACTTCTTCTTCTTCAATGAACGTTGCTTGAACTTTGCTTGATGATAATCGACACACCAAGGCTTCTTTGTTTGTTGTAGTGGCTTGCCTTATTGCAAAGATTACAACTCAATGAATACACATAACAATCCTAATGAATCTTAATCAATAGCTATGACAAATCACACAAGAGATTCAAAGGTTCTTGATCAAAGAATATGAAAATAGAAAAGCTTTGATCTTTGAAATTGAGAGAGAATGGAGTGGCTTGATTCTTTGTAAAATGAATATCAAAATGATAGGTTATGATCACAAAGGTTAGGAAAAGGTTTTTATAGAATACCCAAAAGTTATGGCACTTGAAAACTGATTTTGAGAAGTGAAAAACGTATTTTAAAAATCAGTTCTGCAGTATCTACTCGAGTAGATTGCAGCATACTCGAGTAGTACTCGATTAAACCAACTCATACTCGAGTAAAACTATACTGCACTTGTTTAAAACTTGTTTTCTCAAAACCCAACATTTCCTTTAAAACCTTTAAGCCACCTATTGATTCTAGATTAAGTGAAAACTCAAATTATGATTAAATCATGACTTATGAATGAGATTCACTACCCTCTAAACAAACTACCCAAATGAAAACCTATGAAGCTTGAGAGGCAAAAGATAAAACAAAAACAATTACACTTAAACTTAAGTCTTCATGAGCTTGCTTTATCTCTTCTTCATTTGATGTTTGTTGTTGCTTGTTGAACTTGAACTTGATCAACACATGATAGCTTGTGCAAAACACTTTGTCATTATCAAAACATTCATCATGAAACTTACAAACTAGGTTTAAGAAAAGGTTGCATAGCAACCATCCAATTTTGGATTGCATGATAGTAACTCCCTTATTTTAAAAATGAAATTTAAAGATTAAAAACAAATAAAAATGAAATTCGCTGTTAAAAAAAAAAAAACTATGGGAGAGTTGGGAAACTCATGACAACTACTTTGCGTAACCTATTTTAATTCTCTATTTAGTCTACCAAAAAGTCCAAGTCACGAGTTAATGAAGTTTAAATTTATGAATTTTTCTCGACTCTAGTCTTTTATTACTCATCCGTTTCTATTTATAAAACTTTTTGAGAGATTTCAGGTCCATTAAAAAAATGAAATAATTTAGTTAATTTTATTAGAAATGTGAACTTTTGATATGTATTTTCAAAATTACCCTTATTAATATTATTGAGAATAAAAAAATGTTAAATAAATAGGGGTATTTTTGAAAAAAATGTAATTAATGCTCATTGAAAATTGGTAAATGGTCTTATAAATAGAACAAAATAAAAGTGTCAAAAGGGTCTTATATTTAGGGACGGAGAGAGTATATTGTATATTTAACCGAATTACACGTATCAAGAAAGTAGTTAATTTTGTGAATTTTATAAGAATATATTGTAATGCTAAAATTTTGCCCCTAAAAATTTTCTCAGAAAGTTCACATTCATTAATAGACAACAAAAAATATAAATAGTCAAAACATTTAATAAAAACAAAAAAATGAAAAATTAATAAACAATGTGTTTCGGAACCTTTTTAGGGAAACAATAATTACAGTGATTAGGATGAGATTATGAGTTCGTTATACTTTATGAAATTATGGCTAAAATACAATAAAAATGAATGAAACATTGAGAACTCCTCGGAGGGCGCGTTGGAGCGATGAACAGACGAGAGCGACCTTGGTTCCTTGTGAGGGGTGATGAACTGGATGAGGAAGGGACTTTGAAAGCAATGATGAGGACGCCCAGATCATGATGGAATGTGACTAACCTTTGGTGCATGACTTAAGAGGTCTGCACAAGTTGGTCAGGGGGCATGGGCGTGCTACTCGAGAGCATCCTCATCATCAACAAGCTAGTTCCTTCCAAATTCATTTCTCCATGAAAACAGGGGCGCCTTCCCTTTCCAAGGCTTGATACGCCTTGTGGGAAGACTTCTCATCTAAAAGCCTTCCAAGCCACGCAGCTCTGCGGAGTTCCCGAAATGGGCTATCCTTGCCTAAGCGTCACCCCTGCACGAAGGCGACCAGGATTAGTCCAAACATAATAACAGTAAAGATTATCCCTCTTCTGCTCTGATTGCTTAGCTCTAACAGGGGCGCCTTCGATTGACTGATTGGACGAGAGCGTCCATGGCCTTTGAAACTGATCAGGGGGTGCCTTCTACAGGGGTGCGCCTTTAGTTGACTGATTCCGTTGAAACTGAACAAGGGGTACTTTCGACTAGAGTGCGCCTTTGGCAGAGTCAATTGGACGAGAGCGCCCTGTAGGGAGTATTGGATTTGATATTGGACATGGGCGTGCTCTCTCAGAGATCGCTCTATGACCCTCACTTTTCTTCTACAGAGTTGCTGCAAACTCAGTACTCTTCATTATCGTTGTTCTTGCTGCTTCTGTACGCTAAGTTGGAGATGCAAAAGAGGAGTGGAGCGGGTGTTGCTGCTGGGCAGAGAGTGTTCACTCTCCTTTGTCGCTCTGAATCAATGATGGTGAGGAAGTAGTGTTCTGGAGGTAGCAAGATGGCGTTATGCTATGGCTTTTACGTTACTCCTTCTCTTTTCTCTAATACTGAACTTTGCTTCTCTATGTTGTTGGTTTATTGACCTTGTGAGTTGTGGAGCTGATGATGTGCGCTCTGATTGTGACCTCTTTCTCCCAAGTTCTGCTTCTTCTTCTTCTAGCATTTCCTTACTCATTGTGCTTCTTAAATTCTTTTCTCTAAGTTTCAGGGAGAAAGAAATGGTGTTTAGTGTTTACTACTGTGTTTTTCCTTGGCTTCTTTATCTGCAGCGAAGAGGGTGTCTATGTTGTTGGTTTATTGGCCTTGTGAGTTGTGGAGCTGATGATGTGCGCTCTGATTGTGACCTCTTTCTCCCAAGTTCTGCTTCTTCTTCTTCTAGCATTTCCTTACTCATTGTGTTTCTTAAATTCTTTTCTCTAAGTTTCAAAGAGAAAGAAGTGGTGTTTAGTGTTTAGTTGTTTACTATTGTGTTTTTCCTTGGCTTCTTTATCTGCAACGAAGAGGGTGACCTCTATTTACAGTGTAGCCTTAGACCAATGGTTTTCACTTTTCTTCCTTTTACCCATTGGACAACAGAATATTCTTACTTCGGTTGCGGAGCATTTACTCTTTATTAGTTCACCTTTTGTTTCTTTTTCCATTCTTCCTCACCAACATGAGGTGAGTAAAGATTCCATTCTTCCTGTACAAGTTTTGGGGTAAGAAGAGAGCTGACTATACCCCTTCTACACCCTGCTCCTTGTTTGATTTTCATGTGCGCTCTCCAGTAGGTGCGCTCTGGAACTTTAAGGACACCTTTGTTGCTTCCTTTTTCCAAATGTCATAGCTGTAGTTAGAGCTGTCAATTCGAGCTGGCCCGGCCCATTCGAGTCAGCCCATTAGGGTCAACAGTTGTTTTGGGCTGGGCTGGACCATTTTATTTCGGGTCAATCATTTCCCTAGTCCGAACCGGCCCACTAGCTTTTCGGGATGGGCCGGGCTGGCCCATAGACCAATCTTTATTTCATTTTCGTTAGAAATAATAATTAATCATAACCAAATTAATATTTTATAATATTTTCTTTTGATTAGGATGTCATTATTAATTATGAAAATAATAAATGAAAGGTAAAAGGTTTATCTCATCTTAATTTTATTATTGTTCAAACCTATTCAATAGTAAAATATTATAACATATTAATAAAAATTTAAATTCGGGGCAAACGGGTCGGCTTAGCTCATATCGGGCCGGCCCGTGTTGGACTAATGAATTGTCGGGTTGGGCTCGGTCGGGCCAAAAAAATTCGAGCTAAAATTTCCCCTGGCCCAGCCCATGCTTATGTCGGGTTAAATGGGCCAACCCGTCGGACTTGGCCCATTTTAAACCGCTCTAGCTGTAGTGATTTGGGGTGGGCTTGGCACATATTTGACCTTATTTTGTGGTAATTTATTCTTAGGGTATTGACACAATGCATAAAAAATAAAAAATAACTTATAATTAGAAAAAAAAAAAAAAAACATCTATAAATTGATCTATAACAAGGATGTTTGTGAGGAAGTACCATGTATACGTACATTCATTAGCCAGTTCGCAAGAATTGTTGATTAAAGGGTGAAGAAATATTCGCGCCAGGTTCAAGTTAGTAAAATCAACTATAGGAGTTTGAATGGTCAACATCGTATTATTCCTTGCACAAATCCACATCAGCAACTATGAGTAGTACGTGACACGGTATCTTTGTAAGATTTTATGTATTAATTAAGAGTTAGAATACGTTAACATTATATATAAGTTTTGGATATTTACATTTTCAAATAATTTTTTTAGATAATAAAATTATTTAATCCAATTTTTGAATTATATGATATTAACATGATAATCATATATATCAAATTTTAAATCATTTGATAGTTTATAAATATGTAATTTAAGAATGTATATTTAATTATATTTAAATGTGTATACAAAATAAGTCTCTTTTGAAAATATTTCGTCTAAGTCCAAAGTCATCATATTGTTTAACTAGATCTTACCTCATGTGATGCGTGGTAGCTGGAATAAGCGATTTTATATAAAAGTAGTAGATTACTTATATTGTTTGACGTTTTAGTCTTCTAGTGTAAATGTGTAATAAAACAACTAGTTCAAATTATGAGATGTCGTCTTAATGTTATAACTATGTCTATGTTATAAATTGGTAGAGAATTCCAGTGAAGGTTAATTGAGGATTTTCCTAACCTCAATCATAAAAACTAAGGATAAAAACTTAAAATAATATTTTTTATTTTTTTTAAATAAATACAAAGTGTTTTTAAGGAAAGGTGCAGTCAAAGGATATTGTGGATAAAAATAAAGTCAAGAGTTGGTTTTGCATCAAAGAAAAATTTAACAAATCGGTTATGACTATATATATATATATATATATATATATATATATATATATATATATATATATATAATCAATCGGTTATTTCCCTGTATGAATAGTATTCCCTTCCGTCTCCGTGCTTGATTACTTACTGTAATTAAATAGGATATAATTGTAAGGGATGAATGTTTTGTTTTTTGTTTTGTTTTTGTTTTTTTTTTTTCAAATTAGACACGGAGATACTGAATGTAGTGGGGTTTTTTTGGTTAACGAGGGTGTTTGGACGAGGGATGGCAATGGGTCCGGGTGGGTCCGGGTAATGGGGTACCCGGACCCGGACCCGATCTTCAATTACTGGACCCGGATTCACCCGGATCCGCCCGGATACCCGTTGCATAATGGGTAGGCGGATCTTCGGGTATCCAGACGGGTTTTGCGGGTATCCGTTAGCAAATTTTTTTACAAAAAAATTATTTTTTAAATTAATTTTTATGTTTTTTTTATAGACCGAGGATCCTTAATACATTATTACACACTCTACTTAATATTAATCCCTACCACCATTAAACACTCGCAGACATCATCAAATAAATTCTCTCGTTAAACACAAACATACTAAATTATATATATATATATATATGTATATATATATATAATGCATATATGTAAATATGAACGGGTCCGGGTATCCACGGGTCTGGATATCTCAGACCCGGATCCAGACCCGTTCAAAGCGGATACCCAAACTGGTCCATTCTTTGGACGGTCCCTTTTTTGGACCCAGACCCGGACCCATTGCGGGTATTACCCGCGGGTCCGGGTTCAATTGTCATCCCTACACTTTGGACCATGCATGTTGATATTGGCTGCTTGTTCAGCCTCTGTTTTGTATTCTACTTTATCTTTGCTGGGTATTTCTTGTAACTGGTTTTAATAAATTTTTCAATTATAAAAACCAAAAATTTTCAATACAATATATTTCTCAACAAAATATCCTGAATTAAATGGGATTTAGTTTGTCAAAGCAAAGAAAATGGGCTTTGGGAGTAAAAAACGTGTTAGTCTTCAGTAAGGCTTTGTTAAGCAAGTGGAGGTGGCGTCTGGTTACAGGGAAGAGGTCTTTGGGAAGAAGTGTTGTTTAGCAAGTATGGGGTGTTTGACCCTTTCAAATTAGCAAGTTTGGGGAGATTGAGAGTTGGGTCCCAATAGTGGAAGGATGTCTGTAATTTAAGGGTGGGAATTGTTGGGGTGAGTGGTTTGAGGGAAGTCTTTCTAGAATTTTAAGGAGTGGAAACTCTGTAAAATTTTGGGAAGACATTTGGTTTGGTGGTCAAAGGATATGTTTCCAACTCTATTCTTGATTTCATATGTTAAAGATGTGTTTGTTAAAGAAGTATATATAGGGGGTGGATCTTGAGAGTAGATAGAACTTCAGATGGCGGAGAAGACCGTTTGATTGGGAGTTTTCTAAAATTGAAGAATTAAACAATATGTTAAAAGATGTGTATCTACATGATGAGGATGAATCCTTTTGTTGGGATCTTGGAAATGGTGGCATATTTTCTGTCAAAACTGCTTATAATTTATTGATGGCTCAATTGTATACTGACGTGGGTGTGGCATCAAATATGTTAGTTGCTCTAAAGAAGTGTTGGAAAATCAAAGTCCCTGTAAAAGTACAAGATTTTATGAGGTAGGTACTTTGGGATAGAATTCCAACAAAAATTGATTTGAGGAAGAGAGGGGTTGTGGTGTCTGTGGACTGTGCGCTGTGTGATAATGCTGAGGAAGATTCAAATCACCTGCTTTTATTCTAGGATGTAACGAAGAAGGCGTGGGAAGAAATAATTCTATGGCTTCAAATTCACTCTTCTGTTCCAGCTGGTGCCTCCTTTAGTGATGCTTTCATGTGCTTTTTGGGAAACTGGTCAGGAAAGAAACAAAAGTCCAAAGCTGCTATCATCTGGTTTACTGTAATTTGTTTGGTTTGGTGTGGCTGAATAGGAATAAAAAAAATCTTTCAACACCAGGATTTTGATTTAGTGGAATTGGTAAAAGAAATCAAGCAAAAATCTTGGCAATGGACTAATGTGTTGGGAGCTGATCCTTCTTCTGATTGGCGAATGTGCCCGATGCCACATGTTTGAGTTAGGCGTGAGTCAATACTGTATGGGTAATAATTTTCTGGGTAGGTGGAGTTATATTTCTGTGTTTGAGTCTGCTATACACTTTATTCTCCTTTTCTTCTAAAGGCCACTCCATTTTTGGCTTTGGCATTAATTGCACCTAAGGAAGGTGGTATAAGCCATACCATCTTTAGCATTTGATGGGGAATGACCAACATGAGGTGAGCAAAGATTCATTCTTCCTGTACAAGCTTTGGGGTAAGAAGAGAGCTCACTATACCCCTTCTACACTGTTGTCTGTTGTTCATGTGCGATCTCCAGGGTGCACTCTCCAGGGCGTCTTTCTGCAGCAGGTGCTGCGCCCTAGAGCTTTAAAGATATCCTTATTGCTTCCTTTTTCATATGCCTTGGCTGTAGTGATTTGGGGGTAGCCTTGGCCATAGTGATGTTTGGCTTGAGCGTTGCTGCTAGTGAGAACGCTTAGGCTAAGGGCTCTTCCTTTGGATACACCTCTATTTTGGGCTTTTGCCACATATTGGGCCTTTTGAATAAATGGGCCTAATTTTGTGATTATTTATTTTGAGTTTTAGATTCCAAATCCTATAAAGTATCCCCAAACCCCAATTTTAATATGGAAATTACCAAATTACTCTAATTAAAAAGTAATAGGATATGAATCCCATAAATTATCCACAACCCTCATTTTCTTTCTCTAACATTCTTATGCTGAACCTGCTTTATGTTGAACCGGATCTCCTTCCTTGTTAAATATAGTTGTTAGATGATTTTGATGATTTCTGCTCTCGGGCCTCCGAGCTCGTAGAAGAATCGAATGGTGCACCATTATTCACAGTGGCTCAGTCTCAAAGCTTGTCAACGCAAGTCAACAGTAATGATGTGTCAGGTGCCAATAGTGGATTCCAAGAGGATGATTCAGATGGTTGGGATCTTGTCAACGATGCAGGTGCCAATGAAGATGATTTGCAACTCCTCTAACTACCAAAATTGGTGGACTTTGAGTACAGGGTCAAAATTTTGTTGCATGATTCTCAATTTCTAATGAGCCTAAGTGCCACTGCTAGTTTGGTTGATGTGTTTGGCCTGTAACTTCCACTCTTCATAGACACTGTTGGATAGGATTGAAAAGTAGTAATTTAAACTCATCCGGCAGAAGATGAGGTTTAAGGTTAAAAGGAAAAAGATGGGGTTTGTGGATAATTTATGAGGTTCATATCCTATTATTTTTTAATTAGGGTAATTTGGTAATTTTCATATTAAAATTGGGGTTTATGGATACTTTATGAGGTTTGGAATCTAAAACTCTTTATTTTTGGGTATAAACATCAAGCCATTATATACTCCCTCTAATCTTTCTTATTCGTTATATTTAACTACATTACAAAGATCATGGAGAATATTTACATTTCTTACAACTTTCAAAAAATACTTTTGTTGGAATTATTTCATTTAATTGTAATATTTAGTTTTAACAAAAACGGGTTTATAACATGATTTATTTGGAGATGCATTTGTACTCAGTTATTTGGTGATGTACATACTCTGGGGCTTGTATATCTGAAACCTTGATTAGTGTGGGAAACACAATGTGGGCTTAACCCTGATCCATGATGGATGGAGACTAAGGTTAATGACTATAAATTGGTCAGGTTCCCTCTGCCATCATACACGGACAATACAGTCAAATGTATCCACTCATAGGTTGTCCCATCGATAACTGTAGAGGTATGAGAGTTGGTGATCAGGAAGAGGAAGATATTGTCGTTCCTCTTCAAGATTATAGAGAGGTGTTATTGTGTTAGTGCTATAGTCCTTAATTTGTCTTCAATAAGTAAGTCTAAACTCAATATCAATGTTTTGATTTTATATAATCGTATATAATATTAAATAAAGTTCCTGCAACTTTAACTTTTTCAAAAATATACAATGACTTATTAATATATATAACCATAAAATTTTTCTAAAAGAAAACTTATAAATAAGAATTGGAAAAAATGTGTACATGCATATGTGTGTCATGAATGTGATGCAGCTTCCCATGTGGTGAACACATCCAAGTAAATGGTCCCAAGGAGCAACCTTTGGCCACCCGGAAAAACACACTGCTACAGTTTAGACCTTCTAATGAATTTAGTTGCTTCCACCAATTGCAGCGTATAAATACCCATGTTTCACAAATTCAATTTCACTAGAGCTCATTTATTCACAACGCGCGTAAAGACATACTACGTATGTTGTCGATGATATCAAACACAAATTAGACCCTCAAGAATACATAATTTGCGAATCCAAAAAGCAGATTCTGTTTACAAAGAATGGCTACCAAAGACAAAGAGAATTTAAGTAGCACATCATACACAAGGTAAGTAGCTAATCAGTCTAACCAAGAACAATATACTCTCTCTGTCTATCTCTGGATATAACTTGTTCTTGTCTTTGTTTATAAGCCCTTATTCCAATTTCTAATGACACTAATTATTTCTTAATTATTTTTTTACAAATACTCATATTTATTCAACACTTTTTAGAGTTTCAAATAATTATAAGGTAATTTTAAAAAAGTATACCAAATATTATTAATTCCAATATTACTAACTATGTGAACTAATTTCCTTAATCCTTGAGAAAAACTAGTCCAAGTGCTTATATTTAGAGACGAAAGGAGTATCATATAATTTAATTACCTATATATATATATATATATATATATGAAGCCAACTTGCCATATGATTCCACGAGTCTTCCACATGGGACTATTTGCGATGCAATGTTAGGCAGCAGGATCTGTGGGCCATTCTCTGTAATGTTGTTGGCCTAATTAATCAGCCTAGCTAGGCCCTATATAGCATCATGTTTAAGACTATGGAGATTAGCACCTTTAATTTGATTATATATGAAATTTGTAATAGGAGCTAATTACGGTGCTTGATGTGACTCTAGGAAGCAATAGAAAACTTTACAACTACTTCCCCTTGATACTTGATTATTTTGATATAATGGCAGGTACTTGATCCAACATCTATCGGCTGTCATCTTAACCATAGACAAAGCTGCATTTCGGCAACATAAAGCTTTTAACTAAGCAACTACTAACTCATCATAAGCATGTTATTATCTTAGGATTTAATTATTTAATTTAGTTTCAATTAATCTTTTGGTTAGACCAGAACAAACATAATTACAACAGGGAAAAGCATAATCAAGGAAGGGGTTCTGTTTTGATGTAAATATTGTTTTTGGACTTGGTAAATTCTTGTAACAGGGGTGGGTGATAGATCATTTCTGATTCTTTATTATGTGTATTGGTGTAGCTAGAAGCAATTCTTTTACTTTCTCCTGTCTCATATAGTAAGAAAAAAACTAACTTCATGCTTATTACAAAAATTCAATAAAATTAATTGAATGTAAATAATTTTTTCAAAATAATGATAAAAATAGACTATTTTAAAAAACATACATTGTGAATAAACAAAAATTAAATAATACAATAATTTTATTGATATATTTTAGGAACTATTGTATTGAAAATAGAAAATTAGTTAAGTTTTGATTATATTTGGGACTACTAATAAGGTATTTTTATTTACTTCTTTGCCTCTTTGTTTCAAATGTATGTGGTCCCAAACCAACAATCATAATCTAATCACTTTTCAAGCATTGAAATTACCGTAATAAATTTTGTCTAACACCATAAAGTTTTTTTCATACACATGACAGAGGTGGGTGCATCATGCTTTAAAAAATTAGTCATTGTTTAGTTTGCTCTTATGTTATCTTTTACTGTATAACAGTTTTCTTATATGATAAACTTTACGTTCTGACTCTCATTGTAGTTTAGTATCTCTTTCCATTCAAAGAGTCTTCATCTTCATGCACATAAGAATCACGGGCATTCAGATCAAGTATATTGAAAAACTTTCAAACTAAGCTAATTAATATGTCTATTGCTGCCAGGGATCGGAGTTTCTAAAGAATCCAGAGCACACGTTCATTTATGAGCCACACACATGCACAGCAACAACTCTTTTGGGAGCTGTCTGAAGGGAAATAGATTCCCTAACATAATATTAGGGTATCATAGGTACAAAACCACCAAAATCCAAAATAACTTATTTTGGATTTTAGTGGTTTTTTAACTAATGTTCCTCTAAGGATCCAAATCCTGTCTGAAGCATGTTTCAACAGGCTTAATATTAATTTTTTCTTATAATTAAGATTGGAGGAATTACGTAACAAGAATATCCTGGTACAGGCACAGTGACGCAAACTCTTTTTTATAAATCAACTACATTAATGTTAGGACGACATGCTTTCCACATGCATGACTAATTAACTTTAGAGCCACATACACAATACGAGAAAGGAGAGACAAATCATATCTGAAAGGATTTTATGCTAGAAGCAGTCAATTTTATTTTTCTTTAAATAAAGCAACGACTTGATGAAGAATTCTAGTAATCTATTGATGCTTTTACTTTACAAATCACCTAGCTTGTGCAGGATTATCCTTGCTAATATAATGCACTTATGCACATGCAAAACGATTTTATTGTAGCTTCATATATAGTCATGATGAGCTAGATACATTGCATGTTGTGAACTCATCAAGAGTTGCACTTGGCTAACTCCGTTTCATATCTAAATCTCTTGATCGTACAGAAGATAAATATAATTTTAATTTCTGAACTTAAGTGAGAAGAAATTGCTGATAAACGTACAAAAAGTAAGAAGAAATTCAAATTGAAGCAGGGAATAATTTTTCTGCCTGAATTGGAAACGGTTATTTGTGTTTTAAAGCGTACTATATTTTAGTGTAAGTTAGCCTTATAACATACCCATTGTTGAGTCGTAAGAATAACAATATGTGAATGTATACAAATTAATAAAGTAAAATATATGCTTTGAATCCTTTTATTTCTTTAGGTCTTGCAATGATAGCTTACACAATTTTATATTGAAGATGGTAGTCAGATAAAATTCTTATACTCTCTCTTCACTTTAATTAACTATCGTTTTAGAAATTTACATAAATTAAGAAAGTCATTTAATGATTCAATTTCTAAAGAATTATTAGATAATTTTACAATAATATTCTTACAATACATTAATTATCACTTATTTCACGTATTTTAATATACTATATGTAAGATTAAAGTTGGAAAAAATCAATTAACACATCTTTGAATTCTTAAAGCGACAAATAATTTGGAACAAGTTAAAAAGACTAAAATGACAGATAAAATGGAATGGCGGGAGTACTTTTTTCTCTTAATTGATTATGATTTTTCCCACTGAGTTTTTTCCTATCAAGGTTTTAAGGATGTAGAGATCCTAATAATGTTTTTGCTGGCCTTGTATGTATCATTGGTAGTTGTTGTTTTGGAATTGTATTTGTTGCTTCACATGCTCGTGAAGTAGCTTTTGTTGTTGGTTTTAGTCTACATTGAGCACATGATCGTGTACCCTTTTCAAATCCTTCATAGAAAGTAGGATTCATGTGTATAATTATGCTAAAGAAAGTGAGATAAAAATTCTTTTAATGTGATAAAGTTATGGGTCTTTCTTATGAGTGGTCTAAGAACATTGGTTAAAAAATATACTAATACAAATGATGAATTGAAAATTTAAGTTTATTAGTTCTCGAAAATTGAAAAAAAAAATTCAGGATATAATTATTTCTTTGACTACCTTAAACAATGTTCTAAAAGCATTTGTTAGCATTTTTTTAAAGTTATTTATACAACTACATTTGATAACTTTCTCTTGAATTTTTTTTTTTTAAAATAAAAATGACTTGTGGGGATCAATAAACTAGTAGAGGGAGAAACGGTAGAAGAGTGTATAATTAAGGAGAAATGATTGATCAGCAAGGGCAAGTAGCTAGTATACCCCTCTGGCCTTTCCTTGTCTTCATTAGAAAGTAAGGAAAAGTAGAACCACAAATATCCAGGTCGAAATCCTGTTGCTGCCAGCTCCAACATGTCATTCTGCATGTAACTGAATAAATGCTTGATAAGCATATGCTCTCTTAATAATTAATAAGGTGGTTAGAGTAGTCATGGACATAAACATCATGAGGTATGTTTAGAGCCTTCAAAATTAAATGATACTCCCTAGGGTCTCATATATAAGCCAAAATAACTAATTTTGCAAGTATTAAGAAAGTTAGTTGAGTGTATTTAAGTTTTTTGAGTTCACAAAAGAAATAGACCATTTTAGAAAAGATGTATTGGAAATGAAACAAAAATTAAATGATACAACCACTTTGTTGAGATATTTTAGAAATAATTGTATTGGAAATAGAAAGTTAGTTAAATTTTGCTTATATTTAAGACCATAAATAAGATGTTTTTATTTGCTTATATTCGAGACCGGAGGGAGTATATATGTATTTGATCCCCTTTGGTTGGAGAAATTAATATGTTATACCTACTGAACGATTCCATATCACATCGGTATATACTCTTATTTTACTTTAAATTTAGCCTAGGTTTAATTTCCGAATGCTTTCAAACAAAAAGAAAATACCACTTGGAGATCGAACTCTGAAAATTTCATATAAAAGTCATTCTAACACATAAAACCATGGTTAAAGGAACATCTATAATGTGTATAAATTTGTAATCCCAGTTGCTAGATTGAATTATACTTCTAAGATCATGAGAATCTTCATGATAATATCATTATTGTCTTCAACTAATCATGGATCCATTATTACATCGAACATTATTAGTTTTATTATGTAGTGGTTACTAAGTAACCTAACCACTTCTTTTTATTAGCAAACTTTTTTTTTTTAAGAGGGAGAGTGCAGCTATTAGAGTTTAAAATCATGCACTTATACTTCATGTCTCATAGTATTACCAATTACGTTAAGCTGATAAGCTGATTCTTAAGAATAATAAAAATAATTGCTTCATATTTAAAGAGTAAAATCAAATACATATATGTATAAGGTTTATTTATGACTTTAGTGTCTAAAAGTTAGAAGTGTTTTGATTTTGGTCCTTGGAAATTTTTTTTGATCTTGACGCATCCTTAATTGTTTTGAAAATTTGGTTTTGGTCTATGTTGTCATAAAAAATTTGTTAACCGCTGACGTGGCTAATGAAACGCCACATTGACATACATGTGTGCAAGTACCGCGTGCCACCAATAGGATAACGTGGATGATCTGGGTACTCATGGGCAAAAAGGCCTAAGCCCAACCCAAATGTGTTTGGGAATTGGGCTTTGGCCCTTTTGTTTCTGTGGGTTCAAATCATCCACGTCATCATACCGATTGTATGCAATACTTGCACACGTGTATGTTGATGTGACATTCCCTTAACAACATCAGCAGTTAACGAATTTTTCCTAACGGCATGGACTAAAACCAAATTTTCAAAATAATTAAAGGCTAGTCAAGGTTAAAAAAATTTTAGGGACTAAAATCAAAACACCACAAACTTTTAGGGACTAAAGACATAAATAAACCTATGTATAATTTATATTTATATGATTTTTTATTATGATGTGACAAAGAACAGTAATGTTCTTATACTGGAAAAAATATATGACAAATATGTCTTTTGTTTTGTTTTAATTTTTATGAATATTTTCTAATTGCATGAATATAACAAAATAAAAAATATGCTTAAATAGAAACAAATACATACGATATATATCATATATCAAATATCAAATTCAAATATTTTTGGTGTAGATATAAAAGATCTCTTCAAAGAGGGAGTAATGAATTATTATAAGACCTTAGATCTCACGTTGACTGGTACTCTACTCTGTCGAACACATGGAAGACATTTATACTATTAAACTAAATTAGTGGCTGAAAATGAAACACAATTGCCAATTGATTGTTCACCATTCACCAATGTCAAAAGTTGTCAAAATGGCAAATCAAATCCAAAGATATATATATATGTACTGCCAACTCAACCACTTTATGATATTATTCCTTCTTCATGCATTTCCCACTTGGGTTTTGATTTGAATGCCCATTTAGCAGAAAACGGCTACCCAATAAGTTGGACAAGGGTAGCCATACATCTTTGGTTGGAGATATTATTAACTTAACATTTTCATCTGATTACATGGCCACCAGTGACCCCTGATCTACCCTGCATATTCATTACCTTTGGACCCAATGTGATATTAAAAGTGCACCAATCCAACAATTATTTTTAATTTAGACCCATATACATGCACATTTACAAAATCTATGTGGACATGTTTAAGCATGTCTTGGTAAATGACCTGGAAGCTGGAATCAGACTCAGGTTTTGCTGCTGCAAAATATATTATATAAATGTTCTCTTTGTGTATAAGGGTAAAAAGAAATTCTCAGATGATAAAAAAAAAAAGAAATTCTCAAGATTTTCTTGTCTTCCCTTCATGTTGGAATTCAGTTTGTTGTTATTCAAATAAAATAGGAATATAGTGTCAGTGCCACCTAGAAACAAGAAAAAACAACTTTTTTTTTTAATAAGATATAATGATAATATTATAACTGAAGATTAATCATCTTTTTCGAGAAGTAGACTAAAATTTGTTTTTACCATCAAAGTATTTTTTTTCATGCATATGACAAAGATCGAAGTTTTAATATCATACTTAAAGAACTTAATTATTTGTTAATTGTGTAAAACTTTGTTGATAATATTTGTTTTAAAATGAATTTGTGAAATTTTAGTGACATGGTATTTGTTTTTCCTTCCCCCGGGCCACTTAACCACTTGACAACAAATGACATGAGAGAATTTATTTTCTTTTTCTTTTTTGAAGATAAAATAATTTTATAAAAGACTAGTTAAGTATCGTAGTAAGAACCCTCCCCCACCTTTTAAAAGGGTTAAAGAATAATCACTCTATCATTTGCTCAAGCAAGGCACTCAATGCAAATACAAAGAGTTCATACAAGGACAATATGAAGCCAAACCACCTAAAGTTACACATAACCCAAAGAGGGCATAAAACACAGCTCAAAAAAAATACAACAAGAATAACCTCCCAAAACTTTAATCTTAAGCATTACATAACAAATTATGAATGAAGCCAGAAGGCACGGCACTTAGGACCAGTAAGCCCATAAGGTGCTATCTCTAAGACATATACTTGCGTAGCTAGTTAATCAGTACCACAGCTTTCACTTTATGAAACGGCCCAATACGTTGCCTTGACCTATACCAGCAGGTCCAGAATTACCTTTTAAGGCTCCGTCTAATTGAATTGTAATGACATGTGAGGGGGAGGACACCAATCATACTTAATATATTTATTAATTAATTTAGGGTTTTCTTAACTAAGAGCCTAAAAGAAGATAAATTTCATAGGAAGAATAAAAAGACTTTTTATTTATTTTTTTAATGAAAGATAACCATTTTTAGACTCTTATCCTTAGTATTAAGGGCTGAGTATAAGAAAACCCATAAAACACATACACAGCAATATTAGGGTTTTGGATTGAGAGACTTTGATGAATTTGGGACATTGAATGAAAATCATACACCATAAATCAATGAATGTGTTAGCACTCCACCGTTTGTACTTGTCCCTAAACAAATTTTTCTTTTTTCATAGTATGAGACTACCTAGCCTTTTAGGTTCGGTTTGCAAAAACATTTCCCATTTTTCATTCATAATTATAAGTATATCAACTTATTTTTATCATGTTTCCTGATTTCAAAAATTATATAAAAGTAGTTCAATAACAAAAATTCGAAAAAGAATACGTTTTCACAAGCCAACCGTACTCTTGTATTTTAAAAAACTGCTAGGTTTGTTTGATTAAGTTATTCCAAACTTGATGAACTGGAAACAAAATTAATAGACTGGAAATAAAATCTTATCAAATTTGGGCCAGCTTTCGGTTAAATAAGAACATTTTTGGCACATGCAATAAGCCTTTTCCCAAAATATACTGTTACCTACTCTTACCTTTATGCGCTTATTTCTAGTACTAATTTTTTCAAAGTTTTGGTTCATATTTTGTATCTCTAGTCACTACTACAAATGGAAATAAAAAGTACAAATATTGAAGGTTGGCTCCCTCAAAATTCTCTTTCTTCAACGGTTGTTTTGTTTTGGCATTGTGAGTAATATTGAGCTATGCAATTGAAAGTTAATGATGTCTATTCTCTATACATACTCATAGAAAAAGCCAAAGTTAGAGTGAAGAGCAGTTTTGAGGTTATAGTAGGAAAAGTTGAGAGTAATAGCAACTAGTGAAATTCTTGTATGCTCGAAGATACTACCTGCATGTAATTTTATTTTATTTTTGCATTTACATCATGTTTCTGCAGTAGCTGCATTTTTCTGCAACTGAATAATCAGCAGTATCTCAATTAGTTAAAACACTCAGAATCCGGGTTAACACTTGGAATATAACATTTCAGACTCTGTAAACTAAGTACTGAGTTCAAAATGAACCAAGTCTAACACGCGTTTCCCGGCTTCAGCATCGATTACGATACCTCCTAGTTAGAGAGCTAACCAAAATCTAGCACACAATTTAAAATTCACAACACCTGAGATTGGATTAACAGATCCATGTTTTTTCTTTTATATTAATAAGGACAAAAATAGTAAAGGACATCAGAAATTATAAGAATTTTAAGTTATGGGGACTCGAAAGAGAAAGAAAAAGGAAGAAAATTAGAAAATCACAATGAATGTTCTAACTTAATTTAACAAGCACAATAACTTTACCAAAACCAGATCCTAGTTGCACGTATTTTTGTAGCAATCACTGGCAAAGCTGCTCAACTGCTGTCACAACCTGAGCAGGTTGAACAACTGTCCATTCCTCCAATGTCCCGGCATATGGGGTCGGCACATCCTGAGAGGATAAACATACAATAGGAGCATCCAAATAGTCATGGAAGTTTTCGTTAATGGCGGCTGTCAGACTAGCACCGATTCCACCCGTTCGCATGCACTCTTCCACGATTAGCACACGATGTGTTTTCTTCACTGAGTTCCCGATTGTATAAAGGTCAAATGGTTTCAAAGACCTGATGTCAATGACTTCAGGGTCATATCCCTTATTCACCAACGTCTTGGCAGCTTGCATAACATGATACCTCATCCTGGAATAGGTTAATATCGTGACATGCTCCCCAGGCCTAACCATCTCAGCTTCTTCAAGCGACAATACATACTCTTCATCCGGAATTCTCTCCTTGAGATTATAAAGCAAAACATGCTCAAAAAGTATCACAGGGTTATCGCTTCGGATTGCAGCTTTCATCAAGCCCTTGGCGTTGTAAGGGGTTGAGCAAGCTACCATCTGGATTCCAGGGATTGACTGAAAATATGACTCGAGTCGCTGCGAGTGCTCCGCTCCAAGCTGCCGCCCAACTCCACCAGGTCCACGAATAACAATTGGTATTTTGAACTGGCCTCCGGATGTGTAATGGAGCATGCCACAATTGTTAGAGATCTGGTTAAATGCCAGAAGTAGAAATCCCATGTTCATTCCCTCAACAATTGGTCTCAGACCAGTCATTGCAGCTCCAATGCCCATGCCGGTGAAGGAATTCTCAGCAATAGGGGTGTCAAGAACTCTGAGATCCCCAAACTTTGTGGCCAAGCCTTTAGTCACCTTGTAAGATCCTCCATAGTGACCTACATCTTCACCCATGACACATACGGTAGGATCCCTGTCCATTTCTTCTTCCAAACCTTCACGCAAGGCTTCAAAAAGGAGAAGTTCATGCCTGAAGATAAAGCGCATATCTGGTCAATTCTACCGCCATTGGTCATAACTCATAACTCTATATTTTCAGTACAGCCAAATAAGAGACTTTAAAAACATGCAAAAACAAGCTTTTGGCAAGTTCAAACAATCATGTATTGACGGCTGTTCTAAGTTAATAAGTATCATAAGAGAATTCCAAAGGTTCTCGACCTTCATCATGGACCCCACTCTTATTCTACCTCTTGTTACTGTATCCCATCAAACCCAAAGGAAACAAAAAATATTAAGACTAATTGTTATTTTGCATTAAGATCAACCTGGAACTAGTACTTGTAGCCGTAGGCTGTAGCTTCCATTATCCTTTGAAGTTTCAAGAGCTTCAAGATTATGCAGCAAATAACAAAAAAAACATAAAATTAAGTAGCTCATGGGGTTAGGTCATCATTTGTTGTTCGAGTATATCAAAAGGTTGACAACATTTATGAAGGTTGTACTTGTACATATTCACGGACTGCAACAAAACAGAACATCCTAAAAGTATGATGATATAAGGGTAGCTACATGGGTGTATCTAGCAGTCATTTCAGGTTTTGTTGAGAAAAAGAACTATTTAAAAAAATTGAGACACGGAAGGAAAAAAAGAGATCCATGCATACAATCAATATGAACATAACATTAAGCTGTGCATTTTATACTTGTGGCTATCTAACTTCAACTCATTTCAACGGTGCAGGGTGCCAGAGTACTTCCTTTATCCTCACTTCTACTATTCCATTCAAGTTCACCTCGGCAGAAGCAGCGGTAGGCTGTTGTAATGCTAACTAAGCAAAGTGTGGTCAAAACTCAGAAGGCCCCAAAGCTACCTCTTGATTACTCAGGTAATGACCCTTCAATCACGCTCTGCCTTCAGTGAATAGTAAGGGCCCTCGTTGTGCTTAGATGAGGACTATGAAATTAATTGCATGAAAGGCGCTAAGCTTTACTGTTTCTTCTTTCCTTTCTTTCTAATGCTTTTATTTTCATCTATATATACCAGAAACACAATATCTGAAGATATGCTAAATGGGAGTGAATATGGAGAGGTGGAAATCATGAAAGTGGCAAATGGATTTAAGAACAGGCCGTTTCTCACCCCTAGAATCTCCTTTATTGTTCCACTTAAATGTATCCCACTTCTCTTCTCAAATTCTATTGTGTTCAAATGCATGTCATTGTCATCTACTCCAACCAAGTGTAAAAACGAAGTGTTTAATTTATATGGAAGACCACATTTGATGACTGGAATAGAGACATTCAATAACAAAGACGTTCATCACATAATTAATGTAAAAAAATAATTAAATTTCATACCCGGGTTTTGAAGGTGTAGAAGCAGCAGCACTGTTTTCCTTGGTCTAAAAACAAACAAACACAATTTACAAACTTGATGACACCATGTAATTAATGTTTATCCATTGATCCTAAACTAAACAGTAAGATGACTTACAGCAACTGCATTAGTAATGAACAATTCATTCTTACGAGCTCCCGAATTCAGAGCTTGGCTCACCCTAGCATCAGATCTAACCACAAAAATGCGACCTTTCCTCTCTGAATCAACCAAACATTCCACACAAAATGAAACAAACAACCCTTCAACTCAAAAATGAGAAATGTAATATTACTAGCCCTGAAAATGGAAAGTACTTAAAAACAAAAATAAAAAATCCCAAATTTCCTAATATGCTACAATAGAAGAACCCAATTCATTAACTTACACCAAAGACCAGCAAATGATTCAAAAAATAGTAATAATATTAATAAACTCACTCACCACCCAGAGAATACTATATAACTCTACCATGCATAATTCTTATTCTTATCTTAGATAAAATAATAAAAAAGGAAGGAAATTGAAGAAGGAAACCTGAGAGTGAGAGGGATCTGGTGGTACGGGAGGGAAGGAGGTAAGAGTTGGAGTTAGCAGAGAAAGGGGTGAGAGCTCCCACTCCCTGGAAAAGGGACGCCATTTAGTATTTGGATCAATGCAAATGCAAATGCAAATGAAAATGATTTATAGCTATGGCTATGTGGCTATGTCTATGGGTCTATGAGTTTGTGTTATGCTCAGTTTCTGGTTTTGAGGTTGTGTTCAGTTTCTGACAAAGCTTCTTCTTTGACTAAACTGTCATTTTAATCCCTCAGCTTTCATTTTAGTCCCTGATTTTTCAATAATTCCTTTTTAGTCCCTCACTTTAAAAAAAGTTACTCACGTTAGTCCCTGACAACGTTTTCCGTTTATGGACGTTAACATCGCCGTTAACTTACAATATCGTATTTCATTTTAGTCCCTAACTTAAAATTTTTAATTCACTTTAGTCCCTCGTTATATCGTGTTTCATTTTAGTCCCTAACTTAAAATTTTTAATTCACTTTAGTCCCTCACTATAATAACAATGATGTTTCTTTTGCTTTTCTCTTGTAGTGTGACTACCATAAAAGTATTGACGGTATGTTTTTCTTGCTATTTTGTAAACTAACTTTATAGTTTATATAAGCACTGACTCCAAGCTTTGCATTTGAAGGTATCAATAGTTTTGATTCAAAAATATTCTATTGAGTTCTGTGTTTAAGAGTCATTACCAAAATGTTGTAAACTCCCCCAATTTGTTTAGCTTGGTATTCAAATGTCATACCTCAAAAATTCCTCTACAAGCCTAGACAAAGGAGCAATTCTTGATAGCAAGATACTAACTCGTTCACCTAGAGCTTGTTTTGTCTATCAATACAAACAATGTTTTAGTTTTTTTTGTTACAACAAAGTTTTAGTTTTGAAATCAAACTATGTGCAAATTTCATAAGTGTAAAGTGAATATGGAATACATTGTTAAACACAAGCCTATCAAACAGAGGCGCTGCTTTGTATTATGGAAGACCTTTCATATATCTTAACTTGTTGTCCGTAGGACTCCGGTTAGTTCACACATGGATAGATAACTAAAACACTAAAGAGCTTATAAAAAAAACTAAAACATTAAAGAGTTTAGAGTAAAAACATACTAGTTATATGGATAATGAAATAATGTACTTTGAAGTGTTCATCCGAAAGAAACTTTCCTATTGATGCCTTCAGGTGCAAAGTTTGGAGTTAGTGCTTATATAAACTATAAAGTTAGTTTACAGAATAACAAGAAGAACAGTCAATACTTTTATGGTAGTCACACTACAAGAGAAAAACGAAAGAAACATCATTGTTATTATAGTGAGGGACTAAAGTGAATTAAAATTTTTAAGTTAGGGACTAAAATGAAACATGATATAATGAGGGACTAAAGTGAATTAAAAATTTTAAGTTAGGGACTAAAATGAAATACGATATTGTAAGTTAACGGCGACGTTAACGTCCATAAACGGAAAACGTTGTCAGGGACTAACGTGAGTAACTTTTTTCAAAGTGAGGGACTAAAAAGGAATTAATGGAAAGTCAGGGACTAAAATGAAAGCTCCTTACAAAGTGAGGGACTAAAGTGACAGTTTAGTCTAATATTAGTACTTCATTTGACCAAAAAGTTAGTTAATATGGTTCGTGGTATTGAAAATGTAAGTATTTGATATACTTTTTTAAAAGTATCCCTATAATTATTATTGGAAAACTAAAAAGTTAGTTAATATGCTATTGAAAATTGAAAATAAAATTTATATTAAGAAAAAAAAAAGGTCTTCAAAAAGTGTTTATATACCAGTACTATTATGTCTAAAAGTTGTCACTTTAAGTTAACAACCATTACCACATAGTAGTAGGAGTAGGAGTACCTCATAGTTTTCGTCGCCAACACAGTACATAGTGCAAATGCTCTCCGTTTTATTATGGACGGTGAAGTTGTTGTTGTTGCAGCCTGTAGGCCTAATTGGACCCAACCCCATTTACAATGGGACCTTAATCATGGACTTCTCTAGGGGAAATGGGCTTGTCTAATTTTTATTATAATAATAAAAGGAAAATCTAATAAAAACCCTTTTATTATAATAGTAATACAACATGATAAACACATTATATAAAAAATAAAAATTGTGTCTAATTTTTGTGTTTTTATATTAAATTCATTATTCATTCTTAATTATTATAAATGTATGGATTTGAAATATGAAAAATGAAAAATAAAAGGATTTTCCTAATAAAATTATAATACATAATACTTTTTTTTTTATAAAACAAATTGATTAAAAGAGAAAACAAACATAAGGAAATCTTGATTAATAAACACCCATATTTGCTTGACACATTTTAGATTCTCAATACTATTGACATGGGTAATTTTAAAAATACATATCAAATGTTCATATTTTCAATATCATTAACTAAATTAATCAACTTTCTTGATAAACGTGAAATCTATCAAAAGTGTCTTGTATATAAGGACGAAAGGAGTAACTAATTACTATTAAAAAAATAAATGACTAAAAAAATAAGTATTCATTTATTATAAATTAACACCTTTAACACTGACTCTGTCTCTAATATAAGCACCAAATAGTTGATTTTTGAGTAATATGTCATATTAGTGTCTGACTTTGTTGACAACGGTCAAATTAGTCCCTGAAATTATTAAAATTTCAAATTAGTCTCCGAGATAGGAACACATTGATCATATTAGTCTCTGAAGTTAATGGTTCATAAAGCCAGAGACTAATTTGACCAATTTCGATAATCTTAAGGACTAATTTGACCGATACTAAACGGTCTTTGTTTATTTTTCGTCGTTTTGGCCATTCATTAGTCCACTTTAAGGATCATTGATGGTCATTAACATCAGGGACTAATATGACTGACATGTTCCTATCTCAGAGACCAATTTGCAATTTCGAAAGTTTCAGGGACTAAATTGATCGGTGCCTATAGAGTGAGGGACCAATTTGACATATTACTCGTTTTCTTGTTTCTAAATATTAGCATTTATCTCAATTTTCAATAACATTAATTACTTATTTTTCACAAATATCCATATTTAGTCAACTATTTTTTAGAGTTTCAATGAAAATTATATGATTAATTTTGAAAAAGTATACACATCAAATACAGTATTAACATTTTCATTATCACTAACAATATTAACTAACTTTCTTAATTCACGTAAAAGTTCATTACAGAGGATATATTTTTTAATTCACATAATATTAAAAAAAACGGAAATACTCCTTAAATATAAGATATTTTTGAAACTTTGATTTTGTTTTTATTTATAGGAAAATGATAAAAAGTGTCATTAGGGCATTGATTAAGAAAAAAAAAGAAGTAGTTTTATATTGAAAAATGCTGAATTTAAAACATCAAGAACTAGTTAACTTAAATTTTCAACGGTAGTTTTCCCTTAATTGATTCCTTAACCAATGTCTTTAGGGCACTGCTTAGCAATATCCTTATTTATAAGATCATATACTAATTTTCAATGGCAATTAATTATTGGCTTAAATACCGAAATGGTCCCTATAATTGTTGCTCATTTTGAAATTGGTCCCTATAAAATTTTTTCTTGGGTTTTGGTCCCTAATATTATTTATTGTTTTGGTTTTAGTCCCCCACATTTAAATTGGTGGAAATCGTTAACAAGGCCTAATAGAATGGTGATCAAGAGGCTACTGCTGTGAATGGTGGTCAAGAGGCTGCTACTACTAGGAATGATCATCCGTCTACACAACCTGCGCAGTCATGTAGAAAGAGGGTTTTATCAGTTGATCTAGCTCTCTTTCTACATGACTGTGCAGACGGTTGCTCGTTCTTAGCAGCAACAACCTCTTGACCACAATTCTCAGTAGTAATAGCCTCTTGATTACCATTCTGGTAGGCCACATCATTGATTTCCATCCAATTTAAACATGGGGGACTAAAATCAAAACAATAAATAATGTCAGGGACTAAAACCAAAACAATAAATAATGTCAGGGACCAAAACCAAAGAAATTTTTTTATAGGGACTAATATCAAAATAAGCAACAGTTATAGGGACCATTTTGATATTTAAGCCTTAATTATTTATTTATACATACATCTTTATTTATTTAACACTTTTTAGTTTCTCAATACTATAAATAGGGAAATTTTTGAAAATACATATCAAATATTTACATTTCTAATATCATTAATTAAATTAACCAATTTTTTAATAAACGTAAAATCTACTAAGATACTCCCTCCAGTCTTGTTTGTAAGACCGTTTTGGGATTTTTCTCTTCCAAAGGTAGTTAAATTTGTTAGTGGTATTGAAAATATAAAAATTTGATACTACTATTATTTTTCAAAACTACCCTTATAATTATTATTGGACTCTAAAAAGTGTCGAGTTAATAAGGATATTTGTTGAAAAAAATAATTAAATACTGTTAAAAAATGAAATAAAATTTTAAAAATAGGATGAAATAAAAATTTCAAAAGAGTCTTATACATAAAATTGGAAGGAGTATTATATACTCCAAAACAAAAGGAAGGATTGATAATAGTGTGATAGGGCATAAATTCTATCCCGGGTGTTGCGTAATAGCACACCGAACCGCAGCTGTCATTTTTTTAATCTCAATCTCCCACGCCATGTGAGTGTGACAATCTTAAAACTGTGAAACATGTGCTCAAATTGAAAATTACAGAAAAAAAATACGAGTAAATACACAGCAGACAATTTTTTTTCCTTTCTCTTTCTCTAAACTTTCATATCTTCCCCACCTTTTCATACTTTCATCCATCACATATATATTTTTAATCTATTTTGGAAAACGTCTTTTTTACTCTTTCCATGGTACTCCTCCGCTTTTTATTATAGGTTATTTTTTAGAAAATTTTTTTTATAATTGTAAATCATTTTGTACTTTTTATGAATTATTTATTATTTTTTCTATTTTTTACTTTTATTAAATATTTTGATTATCTAGGTTTATTTTTCATTAATAAGTGTGATTTTTTAAGAAAAATTATGAAGATAAAAGTGTAATATTACAATATATTCTCGTAGAATTCATAAAGATTAACTACTTTCTTTGGTTACTTGGTATGTATAATTTCGGTTAATATAAGTATACCATATAATAATGACCGGAGGTAGTACAAGCTGTTTAAAATTATGACACACAAATTAAGAAACATAATTAATAAATTTTTTTAATTTAATAATTTTTTATTCTTTTTCCTTTTTCTATTTATTATTAATTTCTCATTCATTATCTCTAGATAATCAGAGATAAAATTATAAAAAAAACATAATTAATGTTACATTAATTTGTAAAATGACTTATACTATATGAAAAAAAAATTCACCGGATATATCCAACAGTGGAGGGAGTAACACTTTCATGGAATATTCTCAGTAATATAAATATACAAGGTTAGTATTCTTAAATATTTTTTCTTAATATTTTAATATAATACTCTATTTTGTCTTATTTATACGATATATGAGTATTTTATAAATTTTTCAGGGTTCTTTTTATAAACAAGCATTTTATATTATTTATGAAGCATCTAATTTAATTTCCTAATTTTCCAAATTTATTTGTTGTTCATTAAATAGGAAATTTATTTTTATAGCTATAAGCCTTTATTGTTGAGAAAATAGGTTATGCCTTTACAATACTATTATATTAATCATTATTCACCATATATGAGTTTATGATTTGACTTTTAAGTAAAAGTATTGTAAATGAACTGTAAATAATACTACATCTTATCTTTATTATAGGTCATTTTCTATAAGATATTCTTGATCTTAATTATAAGTCATCATCTTATATTTCATACGTATCATTTATTGTTTTTTTTTTATTTGCCCTTATTAAATACTTTGATTATTTATTTTTTTTCCATTAATTAGTGCGAACTTTCCGATAAGAGTTGAAAAAGTAAAATTGTAATGTTATAATATTTTATCATAAAATTCAGAAAACGAACTACTTTCATTAATATGTGTTATTCGGTTAAGTATATTATGTAATAAGAACCGAAAGGTGTATATCGATAATGTAAAAAAAAAAAAAATTACATTATCAATACATATTAATTAAACTCTTTGTTACTTAACATTAACCATAATTCACCTTCTATTTGTTTTTTAAAGATTACCCATGATAAAATTGTAAATATCGGAACATTTATTTTAAAATCAATAAATTAAAGTAACAATCCCATCTCCCAATATGTCTAATCCTCTGCTAGGGTTTTCTTCTTCTGCCAAAGACTCTTCATCTCTTTCTGTCCAAGAAGAGGATTTGAAGGTCCGTAGTACAAAAAGAATCAAAACTGGGGAAAGCTCAACGCCACCAAGTCCTTCTATGGAAGTTGATACATTCCTTGAAGGTGAAGACATTAATCAGGAGTCTCCACCTAAGGCTTCTTATAAAGAATCCTTACTCAAAACAGGAGGAAGTGACACCGAATGGTATTCACATGATGAAGAAGATTTGATTGAGAATAGTTGGTACAAAGATCCAATGGATGATGTGCAAGACAAGGCTTTTGATCCATGCCCAGAAATTGCTGTTTCAAAGGAGGAATATGATTCATGGTGTAAGCCTTGGAGAAACTCCCTCATAGTGAATGTGCTGGGTAAGCGAATCAATCCAAGAGTCCTCGAAAATAAGCTCCATCGCAGCTGGGTTAAAGAAGGCACCTTGAAGATTGTTGAGATGCCCAAAGGCTATTTCCTGGTTCAATTTACCGCGGAGGCTGACTACAAACACGCCCTTTACGAAGGTCCATGGAAAGTTGCGGATCACTATCTTATAGTGCAAAGATGGAGACCCCTCTTCATGCAATGTGAGCAAAAAATCACTAAAATCGCTGTTTGGGTGCGCATCCCTAATCTTGATATGGAACTTTACAACAATAGTTTCCTTCGTCGTGTGGGCAACAAGATCGGCACTATGTTAAAGATTGATCACACCACCTCGATTCAGTCCAGAGCTAGATTTGCTAGAATTTGTGTTGAAATTGATCTCAAAAAACAGCTTGTCCCTAAAATCAAAGCTCTTGGCATGGAACTCAATCTTGAGTACGAAGGGCTTCACTTGATCTGCTTCAAGTGCGGGAAGTATGGCCACAAAATTGATAATTGTCCTGATAACCCTCCGGTCTATGGCGCACAGGGGGATGAAACCACGGTTGGTAGCCTCCCGGGGTCAGTCGCGGTGGCTCCCACCTCTGCTGTTCCGTCTAACGGTATCACGGCGGCGGATGGCAATAGTGAGCCAAAATTGGCAAGTAATGATTCGGTTGAGTAAATCTCTAAATCGGCTCCTACGCAGGTGGATCAGTTGATTATCGAAAAAGCCGCTCCTTCCATATTTGGTCCTTGGATGATGGTTCAGAGACAGCAAAAATCAAGGGGCAAAGCTAATATTAAGTTGACAGAGATCCAATCCCATGCAAAAAAGTCGGGCTCGAGATATGAGGCCCTTAATGACGTCAAAGAAGGTGATATGCATGAATATGATGAAACAAATAATATAAATGTCCCTACGGTTGACGTTAACAAGGACGTGGGTCCCTCCACTAAGCATCCTACTCCAATTAGATTTCGTAATCCCCATGCAGGCCGTAATTCTCAAGCAAGAGGGAACAAAAATAATAAGGCTGCAGTTCCCACTAAAAAAGGCCCAACTAAACCCACTTCTAGTGCTCATAATATTAAACCTTTGCAGATGAAGGCCTTAGAAGACTCTAATCCGGCACAATCACATAGCGTAGATTTGACCATTGAAGAGCTGATTCGAGTCAGGAAAGAGAAAGAGAAACGCATGCTTCATGATATGAGGGTCCTGGAAAAAATGGGCAATAACTTTATGGATACAACCTTCACCCATATTGTGCTCCCCAATAAAGAAGAAATCGAATTTGCCCATAGAGTCTCTGGAGTTCAATGCAGCGCTAAGGAAAATTTCAAACCCCCAGACGGTGTTATAGATATTGATATGCTTAAGGTTGTGGATCAACCAGTTAGCGATGTTGCTAGTCAACAAGGACCCCAGGATCCTCAGGATCACTCTTCCAAGCCAGCCCAATGATCATTATCTCTTGGAATGTCAGAGGTGCTTTAGGCACTGAGTTTGGTAGAACCTTTAGATCCATGGTTGCTATTCATAAACCGGATGTTGTTATTGTCCAAGAGCCAAGATGTAGTGGTCTCCGGGCTAAAAATACCATCCGCAAGCTTGGCTTCCGCTTCTCAATTGTCAATGATGCTATTGGTTTCTCTGGCGGAATTTGGGTCCTCTGGAACCAGCGCAATCTTAAACTGAATGTGATTCATAATGAAAAGCAATTCATTCATCTCTCGGTGCAAGAAGATAGTCACAAGGAGTGGTTTCTGTCTGCTGTCTACGCGAGCCCACGTGTAGAGGAAAGAGCAGTCTTGTGGCAATCCTTAGAACAGGTTGAAAGTCATCTCGCGGAAGATAGTGACTGGTTGTTAATCGGAGACTTCAATGATATTGCCAATGATCGTGAGAAGTTGGGAGGTGCTCCGGTGGACTACAATAAATGTCTTCTCTTTAATAACCGTATCAATCGGTGTGGCTTACAGGATCTTGGGCAAGTGGGAGGCTCTTTTACTTGGCGCGGTCCGCTTCGTTATGGCTATGATAGAGTGTTTGAGCGGCTGGATAGGGGTCTTTGCAACAACAACTGGCGCCTCCGCTTTCCTGATGCTCATGTTAAAATCTTGGCTAGAAGATATTCGGATCACCATCCTCTTTGCTTAAATCTGTTCATCCAAGATCACAGAACTCATAATAGACCTTTTCGTTTTCAAGCAATGTGGCTATACCACAATGACTTTCCAAACCTTATGCTTAATAACTGGAATAATTCTGATTTTATTAGTAACTTTAATTCTTTTGTTCCCAAATTACAGGAATGGAATAAATCAACCTTTGGCAATATTCTCAACAGGAAAAAAGTTCTTACCGCCAGGATTCGTGGTATCCAGCTTGCCAGGGATTACCAAACAAACCCTTTCCTTCATAAGCTTGAACATGATCTCCAGAATGAGCTTGACATCGCCTTGCACAATGAAGAAAGGTTTTGGCACCAGAAATCCAGGAAGGAGTGGATTCAGGGAGGTGACCGTAATACGAGGTACTATCATTCCAGAACTCTTGCTAGACGTAATAAAAATAAAATTTTTTCTCTAAAAGATAGTTCTGGGGAATGGAACTTTGAGGATAACGTTATTTGTGATATGGTGCGGTCCTTTTTTATTTGTTTATATACTGAAGAAAATGTTAACCGCCCTTTGCTTAACAGTAATATTACTTATCCTGCCTCTTCTCTTGATGTTAACTTGTTAGACAATGCTGTCTCTAATGATGAGATTAGGAAAGCTATTTTTTCCATGGGCTCTCTTAAAGCCCCCGGAGAAGATGGTTTTCCACCTATTTTCTATAAACATAACTGGGATATTTTGCAGCATAGCTTTTGTGACTTTATCAGGTTGGCGTGGCACAACAGGGAAACTATAAGATCCATCAATTCGACCCTGCTTGTTCTTATTCCGAAGATGGACCAACCGCAATATGCTTCTCAATTCAGACCGATAGCTCTTTGTAATGTGGCTTACAAAGTCATAACCAAAGTGCTTACCAATAGATTGAAGCCCTTTTTGAATGATTGGATTTCTCCCTTCCAAGCTGGCTTTATTCCGGGCCGTAATATACAGGATAATATTATTATCGCCCAAGAGCTCGTTCACTCCATGAGACACAAGAGAGGTAGAAAAGCCTTTATGTCTATTAAATTCGACCTGGAAAAAGCTTATGATAGGCTATCTTGGAAGTTTATTAAGAATTGTCTGCATGAACTCTCTCTTCCGAATAGCTTCATTGATCTTGTTATGGCTTGTGTGACGTCAACGTCGTTTAATATGCTTTGGAATGGCTCTAAAACGGTTCTGTTCCTTCCTTCTAGAGGTGTTCGCCAAGGAGACCCTATTTCTCCTTTTCTCTTTGTTATATGCATGGATAAATTATCTCACCTGATAGAGGAAGCTGTTAACAAGAGAGATTGGAAACCCATCACCGCTGGTAAGTATGGTCCTTCTATTTCCCATTTAATGTTTGCTGATGATCTCCTTGTCTTTGCAGAAGCGTCAATGGAGCAACTTGGAACTATCATGCAGTGTATTGAATCTTTTGGGGAAGCGTCGGGTCATAGGATAAATGAAGCTAAGACCAATATTTTTTTCTCTCCAAACGTTGACCAACAGGTTCGGCTGAATATTCTGCAGGCTAGCGGGTTTAAAGAATCCAAAGGCTTAGGCTCTTATCTTGGTTCTATAGACCACAACACAGGGAGGAAGAAGGATGGCTACAAACCCCTCATTGAGAAAATTAATAATAAGCTAGCTGGATGGAAAGCTAACTCCCTTTCTTTGGCTGGTAGAATTGTCCTTGCTAAATCCTCTCTTGGCACCATGGCAAATCATCTTATCCAACACTCTAGCATTCCCAAAAGCATATGCTATGAAGTTGAAAAAACTCAAAGACAATTTATCTGGGGGAGTTCAAGGGAGCAACGGAAAGCACATCTTTTAAGTTGGGATCACCTCTGCCTCCCTAAAACCCAAGGTGGGCTTGGTTTCAGAAGAATCTCCACCTTCAACGATGCCTTCATTCTTAAACTCTGCTGGGGGACAATCACTAAACCAGATTCCCTTTGGGTTCGTGTTCTTAAAGGAAAGTATGCCCGCGGTAACAATCTCTTACAAGGTGCTTCCTCTTCTCAATCTGATTCTGGTTTGTGGAAGCATATGACTAAACTGTGGCCTATCATGACGAACAACATTGAATACAGCATTGGCGACGGTAAAAACACTTGGTTTTGGCGTGATAGGTGGATAGGGGATTGTATTCTCCTAAAGGACTTCGCCTTAGTTCATATTGATGATAACAATGATATGGTGCTGGTGAGTGAGTTGGTCTCTGCAGATGGAGATTGGAATTATGATGTTCTTCAAAACTTGATTCCGCAGTATCTAATATCTCGCCTTAGATCTGTCCCTCCTCCCTCCAACGATCTGGATAATGATACCTTGGCCTGGGGAAATTCGGAAAATGGGTCCTTCACAGTCAAAGCGGCCTATAAAATGCTCTCTAATGGTGTTGCTACGGTTGAGCTTCTGCCGTGGGAAAAGCTTTGGCGTGTCCCATGTCTTGAGAGATGGAAATTGCAAGGATGGAAAGTCATGCATGATAGGCTCATGACTAATAAAAGGAAAAGCAAATGGGGCTTGTGTACTGCTCAATGTCCGCTTTGTGGTAATCTGGAAGAGTCAACCCTGGATGCAATGAGAGACTACTCCAAGTCTAAAAGTCTTTGGCTCGCCCTTCTTAAGCCGAATGAATATCAATCTTTCTTTAGTTCTGACCTTCAGGATTGGTGTCGCAGTAATCTCGTCCATGGCTTCGGGAACTTTCATCGGAATAGTTGGGGAAGTATCTTCCTTTTCTCTCTATATTTCCTATGGCATTGGCGTAACAACTCTGTTTATGATAGTGCGTATGTTTACCCTCACAATTTACACCTTTTTATTTTGATGCAGGTTAGAGAGGTTAACTCTATTCTTTCCAAGAAGTTAGATGGCACTGTGATCAAATATGAAAACTTCTTTGTTCATTGGCACGCTCCACCCGAGAACTGGATTAAGCTCAATACTGATGGAGCGTCAAGAGGGAACCCGGGGCAAGCTGGATGCGGAGGTCTTCTTCGGGACTGGCTGGGTCACTTTCTTGGTGGCTTCTCTCACAACCTAGGATGCACAACGGCCTATAAAGCCGAGTTGTGGGGCATCCTTATTGGCCTTCAGTTTGCTTGGAGAAACGGGCATAGACAAATTATGGTGGAGTGTGACTCTCTCTCTATTGTCACGGTTCTAAACAGCAACAGCCCTGCTCGCCTCTCCAGCACTTCGGGGCTTCTGAACCGCATCTTGCTCCTTCGTAACAGAGTTTGGGAAGTGAGCTTTGTTCATACCCCCCGAGAGGGTAATACTTGTGCAGATTATTTGGCGAACTTAAGCCTCCACCTCGAACTAGGAACTCACATTGTGATGAATCCGGACCCTGCTCTCCAAAACCTGTTAGGGCATGACTACAGGAAGAGTGCTCGTCCTAGAGCTCGTATTTTAGTGTAGTTGTTTCTTTTCTTTCGCTGGGCGTTCTCGCCCCTTTGTTTACCAAAAAAAAATAAAATAAATTAAAGTAACTAACTTTAATTATTTGTTTTGATCACATTTACATGTGATTTATAAATGATTTCGCCAAATGATTTATAAATAACAAGAGAGAGAGTAGTAAGTAAATATACTTGACTGATCAATATGGGTTGGGACGAATGGTAAGTGGTTTGATCTCGTTTAAGCTATGTATCGAATTCGATTTATTGTGAATGCAGAAAATTCATGTTGGGAGACTCACTTGCCATAGTCAGGGACACGACCCAAGTCAAATTCGGATATACCTAAGTAGTACCTAGGGAATCGGATCGAAAAAAATATATATATACATGACTGAAATGAATTCATAAGTATTGTTGTTTTCATATTTCTCTCTTGTTTTATAAATATACTCCCTCCGATCCTATTTATAAGGTCCTTTTGGGGTTTTTATTTTTGTCATATTTATAAGACCACTTTTCAATTTTTAATAGCATTTAATTATTTCTTTCCATAATCACCCCTATAAAGTCAACATTTTTTATAGTTCCAATAATAATTATAGGGGTAGTTTTGAAAGAGTATATCAAATTTTCACATTTCCAATGTCACTAACAAATTTATCCACTTTCCTTGATGGAGGTGAAAAATCCCAAAAAAGTCTTATAAATAGGACCGGAGAAAGTATTTGTTAGGGTACTTGAATTGATAAGGGATTTTGATGTAGTAAAAATATATTAAAAAAACATATTTTTTGAAAAAATAATGATAGATTTATGATTATTTTTCTCATATTAATAACTTTACTATGATCTATTCATTACTTTCATTTTTTTTACCATTAATTTTTTTATTTATTTTCAATATAGTCCCTACAGATTTATTACTAATATTTTATACTCCCTCTGTCCCTAAATATAAGACCCTTTTGGAAGATTTCACGTTCATTAAGAAAGTGGAATAATTTAGTTAATTGTATTGGAAATGTGAACTTTTGATATGTATTTTCAAAATTACCCCTATTAATATTATTGGGAATATAAAAAGTGTTAAATAAATAGGGGTGTTTGTGGAAAAAAGTAATTAATGATATTTCAAAATTGGTAAAGAGTCTTATAAATGAGGACAAAATAAAAGTGTCAAAGGGCCTTATATTTAGGGACGGATGAAGTATTAAATTATTGTTTAATCTATACCGTACATATAACCTTAAATAATATACTTATGAGACGGGAAAAGAATTTTAATATGTAAAATTTGAAGGAAGATTTTTGAAAAGTTTTGCCAAGTGGCATGATTAGATTAATATCATGTTTAAACTTTTTTGAATTTGTTTCGTTATTTAGTAACTAAGTAATTATAATTAATTGAGTTTTTAGGTGATGACAAAAGAGTAGTATTGGGAAGGGAAAGATTTTAAAATTTTAAATGAATTTGTGAATGAATAAAAATAACTTTATAAAAATAAAAATAGAAAAAAATAACTTAAAAAAAATAAAAATAAGTAATTGATCAGAATGGTTGGATTGAAAATTAAATATATTTGGAATGAGATATACTCTCATACAAGGATGACGAAAAGTTAAAAAATTAATGAGATATATATTTAATAATTTATTTAATTAATCAACCAATTAACAAACAAATAATTTAATATATTTTGTATTTGTGAACCATTGACAATTCAAAATTTGTAATTTACATGTTTTTTATTAATTACTTTAACTTTAATTTGTAACAAAATGTTGGATGCATAGGTACAATGGAAAAAGTATTAGTTAAAATATCAAAATGAAATTTTCTTATTATAAGTGAGCTTAAATGGGTGGGGATAAAAATACATGCACATAAAGTTATTAGATAACAAGATTGATTTGGTTTCAATAAGATAAATATTGGGAGAATCCAAATATGTTAAAAATAAATTGAATACTTTATACTTATTAAACTTATAATTTGAATTAAAGAAATGATTTTATAATTTATCATTTTAATTGAAAATATTTTTTTAAGTAATAGTAAACCCAAACCATACACTATATTGATCGGTTTTTGAAAAAAGTAATTTTAAATTTTAAATTTTACCATAATGGTTCAAAGAAAAAATAGTGACTTTGAATCATGTTGATTAGTTTTAATTCATAATACCTGGTTCTAACCTGATTATTTTGATAAGGATAAATAATTTGATATTCTAAAATACTACTTTATTGGCGTAAAGGTGTAACTTTTCAAATTATTGGAATTTTTAGATATGATTTTGAATTTTTTTTTTTAAATTTGTGGATAATAATTACATATTGGTCTTCCGGAAGATTTTGGTTGCATAAATTTGGAGGACAATTTATTTAGAGGATCTAAATCTTTAAAGATATAATTTTTGGATGATGTTCCAGTTTTTAATTATGGAGATAATTACATCAATAATTATCGTTTTCTATAAAATTAACCAGTTTAAGATTTAATTTGTTGCCACACATAATAATGGATTTTTTTAAAGTGACATGACAAATATATGAAAAAGTTAGATATAAAGAATTTTTTTTATTAATATGGATAAAAATAGGATAATGTTTGCTCATGTAAATTTATGCCCACTCAGAGTGCTCCATCCCGTGCATCGCACGGGTATAGATACTACTCCCGGTAAGATCCTATATCTAGAAGAAATATTTGGTCCTTTATACAGGGCACTTTATATTTCTTATGCATCATTAATTGTTTTTTTTTTGTTTACATGGGAGGTCTGAGACTAGAACCCATGACCTGGGGGATGAGGAAATCCTAAGTGTCCCTATAGCCACCAACTGGGCTGTCTTACGCGGACTGTTTTTTTTCTTTTTTGCCTTTATTAAATGCTTTGACTAATTATGTTTTTTTGTTATTCATTAGTGAATATGAAATTCCCAAATAAAGTGGAGGGGTTAAATTGTAATGTTACAATATATTCTCATAAAATTCACAAAACTAATCATTTTCTTTGTTCGAGAAATATGGTTAAGTATGTCCTATGTACAAGACAAGAGGAAGAGGGAGTAGTAAAGTAACAAGGTGATGTTTGCTGTGCTATACGTGTTTTGCAAGCACGTTTCCAACGCATCGATTTTACAATTAGTATATTTATACACATCTCATTTCATCACCTTTTCTCTCTATCTATGAAGCATCATCAATGTTATCTCTTACTACTGTATTACTTTCTTTCTTTCTCTCAAAGTCAATCATCAAGATGAGAAGGAACTGCAACTTAGAGCTACGCCTTTTTCCTCCCTTTGAATCCGTCCATCGCCCCCTGTATGTAATACTAATAAGCATTTTTCTTCTTTCTTTCTTTCTCTCCTCTCTTGCACTTTTTTTTTATGTTTCATTTTTTCAATTTGTGATGTTTCCTTTCCCTTTTTTTTTTTTTTTGGTTTCTCCAATAAAGGATGGAAGAAGAAGGCACTAAGAGTCCACCACAACAATACAATGGCCAACTGCAGCAGCAGCAACAGCATCAACCGTTGACCATTTTCTATGATGGCAAGATGTGTGTTTGTGATGTCACAGAACTTCAGGTATATTTATATTTTTGTTGGAGTTTTGTACTAGTAGTATTTCAGAGTGGTCTTTAATTTGCTGATTTTTGTAGCATACACTACTACCGTAAAGGTAAGTATGGGTGGCCTGAAATTTTTTGGGATTGGTAGATTATCTGTTTGTGGTTAATGTGACTTTCAAATTCCCAGTATAATCAGATCATACAGAAGTTATATATAATTAGTACTTGTATCTAGTTATTTCCATCTTCTTTGAGAAATGGAAGTTGTTTAATTAAGTACAAAGTTATTAAAAAAAATGGATATTGCTAACGAGTGAGTTCATTTGTTAAGGTTTTGTTAGTGAAAAAAAAAACATTACAGTTTCTTATTTATTTTTTTCTCCAAAACATGGTTAGCATTTTTCTAAAAAAATTGGGGAAAGATAAGAGGCTACATTACTTAAAAATAAAATTTAAGTCACACACCTTCCACTTTTATTATCACGAATGTGTTTTGCAAGGCATGTGGGGAAATTACTTTAAGTTAATCGACATCAATGGGTCTATTTGACCAAAAATAAACCAACAAACTTGTTTGACTAAAGAATAAATTTAGAGAAACCATGAATTTATAAAGCATGATTTGAGAAACTCCTTTTAGTTATTTATATGTCTTATGATCATCTCCTTTTAATTTTTTACTTAATTTTCTCAAATTTTCCATCAATTTATCAGATAGTTTTATCAAAAACTTTACTGTAGTTTATTAGTATTCAGCTCCAGACTTTTCAGCCGCTTTTACGGGGCCACCTTTGCAACCAATTTTGCAAAACATAACTATAATATCCATATAACTTTGAAGGATTTATCTCCTCTAAAGGAATAAGTGATGCTCGAAAGGATAAAGTTAATAATTGCAAAACTTAATGATTGGGCTTTTAAGATGTCAATAATTCGTACTCCTTTTGGACTTAAATATAACCAAATAAAAACATCATATTAGTGATCTCAAATATAAGCAAAATTTAACTAACTCTCTATTTCTAATACAATCATTCCTAAAATATCTCAATAAAGTGGTTATATCATTTAATTTTTCTTTTATTCTCAATACATATTACTTAAAGTAGTCTATTTTTTATGAATTCGAAAAAATTAAATGCACTCAACTAATTTTTTTTTTTTTTTTTGAACTGACTCAACTAGAGGAAGTATTTGCTTGTTTGACGGTAAATTTTGCATGTTTCCCATGAGGTTTTTCTCCAGTTTTATTTTTTCTTTTTTCAGGTCATCTTGTTTTGTGTAAAAAAAAAAAACTCATGTTAGCTGGTGTTTTAAGAATAAATTTTTTTTTATACTAATGATATCATCCGATCGACAGTCGAAGACTAATCTCTTTTGAGGCGTAGAGATCATCGAAGTGAGTTTTGCCTCTATTAACAAAACATTTTTCATATCCACGACAATAATCGAACCCCTGACATCATACTTAAAGAACCCAATCATCTATCGATTGTGTTAGGTTTTGTTGGTAGAATAATAATTTTTTTTTTAAGAAATACAAACATGATAATTTAATTTTGAAAATCTAAATCCAACACCTCTAAATATATAAAAAAAAAATTTATTTTCTATGCAAAACTAACTCATTTATTTATGTAAAAGTAGTATTTGTTAACATTTCCTTTGTTTTATTTTACTTTTTTCAAACTAAAGTCACCTTATTTTACCAAACTTTCTCCAGTTTGAAATATATAAAAAAAAACATATTTATTTTGGTTTAAAAGTAATTAATCTTCTTAAATTTTGTTTCATTCACAATGATACTTTTCTAAAACTTATCTAAAAGATTATTATCAATTTTTGTTTTATTCCCAATACTACTTCCTAAAATACTTTTATTTTTGATAAAATTAAATACAATCATCTAACTTATTTAATAAACGTGATTTTAATTTTTTTCTTATATTTTTTAAATCGGAGGGTGTACTACTTTATGAAGACAAAAAACAGGTGCGCCAATTTTGTTAATGGTTAGTGTATACTGTGTAGGCTTTATAGTTTATTTTTAGGTGTGTGCTGAATCACGTGCTGCATCCAATGACTCACGAGGTCAAAAAAAAAATTTGTTAGTGAGGTGATGTGACTAAATTCCATGCAGGCAAGGTCCATCTTAATGCTTGCAAAGAAAGAGATGGAGGAAAGAGTGAGAACACCAACCGGAACCGGGTCATCAGAGCCATATTCACCATCACTTCAATCACCACATCATAACTTGCATAGCCCTGCCACTCCTGGTCTTGCCATGACAAGATCTCTTCAGAGGTTTCTCCAAAAGAGGAAGGATCGGATTCAAGAAGCATCTCCATAACTACTACTTCACTACTTGCATTGAAGTTCGGTTGTTTGTTGGTTTGTTTATATATATATTTTGCAGTGATTGTTAAATATATCCAGAATATTAATCACACGCTAATCGAATGATTTTTCGAATGTGTATTTTTTCATTTGAATGATTTTTTCAAATTTTTTGCACTTTCGAAAAGATATTACAATAGGTGTGAATAGAAAATTTTGGATGTATTTAAACAATTTCTTTGTTGTATTACTTTTGAAGGCAATAGATCTAAGTTAATGTATGTTAAGCACTTGCAAATTATTTGGCATATTGTAGGTCCGAAGGTTCATTTTCATGCGCAAGGTTGTGGGATATTCACTCAATTTCTTCTTCAAATATCCAATTCCGTTTTTACGTGTGTGTGTGTTTTTTTTTTTTTTCATTTTCTCGAAGATTTAACGATTGAGTCTTTTTCTAATGAATTAAAATGCAAATATGACTTACTAAGTATTAAATAGACAAATTTATCTAACTAAAAACATAAGTCTTTTGATTTATTATACGTATTATTTTCAAGAAATTTTAATCACTTTAGGGTGTTTATCCTCAACCCTTAAGATTGAGGTTAAGAAAATCCAAATATAAACTTCTTGACAAAGAAATATACAGACATTAATTAATTTGATGGAATATGAATTTTGAGATTGTTTCAATTAAATTTTGCCTGTGTGATGTTTTAATTTATGGTTCTTATCTTTAGTCCTAAAATTGAGGTTAAGAAAATCTTTTAATTTATTTTAATTTCTTGTGCAAATAAATCTTGAAGGATAGGAAAGGGAAAAAAAGGAGAACAATACTCAAAATTGGTTGGTTGCAATGAGAGTAGATTCTCTCTAGGTGAACTTTATATGCGATGTTAGGAGCTCAAATCTTGTAGTTTTTACTTTTTCTAGAGATTTTTTTTTTTTTTAAAAAAAAGTTTTTAGTTTCTTAACCAACATTGTAGTTTGAGGGTCAATTTAACAGCTATAATGTGGCGATATATACCCACTGAAAGGGGAAAAAACATCGACGACAAACACTTATGATATATAAATTAAGCCACTGTTAAAAGAATTACTCCATCATTAGTCTTTATTTATAAATTATTTTACATATCTATCAATCATTAAATAATTTGTATAAAATATATTTCTAATGATTATAATTTATAGTTTATGTTCCAAGAAATATTTTTACTTTTTTTTTAATAATAATCACTGTATCAATCTTGGTAGTATTAAAATTAAAACAGGGGTAATTTTAGAATGTTGATATATTTTTTAATAAATTTAAGAATATTAATTATATTTAACTACTTTTTTTAATCCAAGTAAATTAATTAAAAATAATAATTATAAATAAGGACAAATTGAGTAATATGTGGCATGTATCTGGACCATATATGATACGAATTTCTCAGTTTGGTATCCGGTACCAGTTTTCGTTGTCTCTCCAAATTAGTAGTTTGATAATGGTTAGTTAGTAACTTAATTACTTGAACCATTTGCATTTCGAATTTTTTGGGGTAACTTTACCTTTTTCCGGTAAGATTTGGAGTTTGCAGAGTTGTCCATTAATGGTATATGGAGTACGTATTTCGTTAGGTTGCCATTCAACAATGTCCAACAGTGACAGGATTGCGCACAAGATAAATGAGGTGAGAACTTTGTCAAGATTAATAATAATGATTAAAGTGAAAGTAGTGTACCTACTACTCTATTCGATGCCCCAAAAGAAACGAATGGGCAGATTAGGTATGCGAGATAGCTACACCCAAGCCCACATATACAACCCCATCTACCAAAGCAATTTTATGCTATAAAAAGTGGAATTTGCGCTTAGATTTTACAATCACTTGTGACATTGTAGACTACTGTGATTGAAGCCATTAATGCTTATCCTAGCTATACGCTTATAGATCGATAAGAGAAAAGGACATACTACCATTGTTAAAGAAGACAATATTCTATGCATAAGATTTTTTTCGAAAAAATTACGCTCATTAAATAATGGGTTAAGGTTATCAATGACATTGAAAATATAAATATTTAATATATTTTTTTAAAATTACTTCTATAATTATTATTGAAATTCCAGAAGGTGTTGATTTAATAAAGATGTTTTTGGAAAGAAATAATTAAATATTTTTATAAATTATAATAGGATCTAACAAATTGAAGCAAAATCCTTTTTCCCAAAAGAATCTTACATATAGGACCGGTGTGACTAAGATTCCGGTGTGTTGTGAGCAAAATTTGGCTGGAATTGATAAGAAAGGTATATGTCGAACACATAAGTAATTTCAAGGAACTAGATATCGAAAAAAATAAGAATAATGGCCTACAACAAAAACGATTGTAAAGTTTAAAAACCGCACACATAATTAAATCTTATCACATTATCTCTTCCTATCACATATCCTTTGATCACACTTGATTCCACGGTCTTTTTTGCATGATTCCGCTCAATCATTCAGCAACAATTAAGAATAAGAAGGGTGTCAAGGGGTCTTACTTTTTCATCATCATATAGTCGAGAAAATTTCAATTGACAAGTGTTCAAAATCTGCTTTAAAGATTAGACGCCTCTTTATTTTTTGTCTTTGTTTGAGTAATGATTTCATTTGCAATTATCATATAATCGAAAATGTTCCTCGATCGTCCAATAAATGCGAATTATCATTTTGAAATGATTAAGCAAAATACTCTTTTCAGGCTTCCCGCAAGGAATTTTGATATGACATTGTATACACAAGCCATTAGAGAAACTGACATGTAATCACCAAGGCCTTAGGGGTTATCCTTCTTTAGTATGACATTTTCTTTTTGAACCCCACTGTTTACTCCTTGGCCCCCGTTTGTATTATTATGGACGAAGTTGCCCAGATTTTGTTTATCAAATCCCAGTACCAACTACCAAGTGCAATGAAATGAGAGACTTGGTAGAAATTTATTTGATAGTTGATACAGTGAATATCATAGCAATTATTATTGAATAACTTATTGCAAAAACAAAGGTTTTGTATTGAAACATCAACCAAAAAGAAGTTATTCTAAGATTCTTATAATCTTATTTTCATCAAGTTCTTGATGTATAAACCCTTTCCGGCTCAAACCAGAGTGGTGAACAATCTGGGAGTCCTGAGCCCGTCATCTCATAACCTGGGAGCAATTCTTGGGCGGTCCCACTCTGTCACAACATGGTCGCGAGTAATCTCCTTGAGCGAACGGCAACCACTTAGTGCCATGGTTAATTCAAACTCATCGCGAAGCATCTGAAGTGCTTTACTTACACCGGCCTCACCATCAGCAGCCAAAGAGAATACCACAGGTCTTCCAATCTAAAGATGAAACGTAAAATATATAAATAGCACGAATATGGGGATAGATGGTTATTCATATGCACAACCAGATGGGACAACTTTTGGTTTTCTAAGGCAAAGTGCTGGTACTCTGCCAATCAGCCAAAAGTTGTCTTGGAATCTGGTTGTACACATATCACTTTTGCTAGTTATATTAGACCATCTACCTATAATGAAACACTTGTAAAACACAACCCTGTTTAGATCATATAGCATTTTCTTTAGGTCAAATTGGCAAAGCTGGTTCTCAGCTAAGACATCTTTGGTTCAAACAGTTAAAAAATAAACTAAAATCATACTCCATAAAAATTTCCTTGGTATTTGTGGTAGATTCATATTCTGAGGAAATTCTATTCCTAAGATCAGGATCATATGCTTCTCTGTGTTACTTATGAACTACAGTGCATCTCTATGATGCTGACATGTGTCTTCAGTAAGGCAACAAGCCACACTTATCAATCAATTATATCACTTGCTGATGAAGTTACGTATTGAACAATTTAATTTTGTATGATGGAGAGCAGACTTCCATATACTTACAAATACACCGGATGCTCCAAGTGCCAGAGCTTTAAATACATCTGTCCCTCGGCGCACTCCACCATCCAGAAAAACAGGAACTCTTCCTTGTGCACCTTTTACAACCTATTCAAGGCAAGAAACCAAAACCTTAATAAAAAATAATTAAAAGGAATATTCCTGCAATGTTTGGATACTAAAAAATGACTTAAAAAACTAGGACTTCCAAACATGACTAAGAGATATAATCAAAGATGGAAAACTAGTAAGAACAATCTTTCTAACATTTTAATAAATCCAAATAAGACTTTATTAATAGGACCATAAATGGAAGAAGAAAAAAGAAATTGAAACGAATCAGAATGAGTAAGGTTAAAAGAGATAATGAAGAGGAATCTTGGAATGATGTTAAAATATAACAGCTTCAAACGTATGCATAATACATGGTTAACTAAAATCAAATAAAGACTACGCAAAGACTTTTGCCTTCTGGTCCTCAACCAACAATGATAAATAGACTAGAATCAAATTGTCAAGAAGTGATTCATTTCTATTTCAAATAATATGAAATTTTCAAAAAATGATTCGGACACATCACCTCTTCCAAAGCCATAATAGTTGCCGGGACATAGTCAAGCTGACGAGCTCCATGATTGGAAACAATGATTCCAGCAGCTCCGATTTCTACAGCTATTCTTGCTACATTTTTAGCATAGGATATGGGATTACATTCAAGATTTGAGAAAACAATCCTAACAATGATCTAACGGATTGGGAGGCATCATAGTGCTAGTGCATCTGTTTGATATGCTTACCATCTTCAGCGGTAAGTACACCCTTAACCAGAATTGGCAGTGAGGTGATTGTTTGAAGCCACTTCACATCCTGTAACAAGGTTTACCGCAGTATTACTAACACATTCAATGTCACAGATTACAAGATCACATGTTAGAAGGTCTACGGTACCTTCCAGTTGAGAGACCGGTCAACTTGGCCAGCAACATAAGAGGCTAGGCCAGAATCACTAGTCTGCAAGGTGATAACAAAAAGTATAGCAACAACAATGACGACTAAGGCGACGATGATGACGACAATAATAATATGACACTTTAACAGGAAAACACATCTGATTTCAAAATTTCTTACTAAAGACTCGCCTTATCCAGCTTTCCAAGATCCAGTCCTTCAAAATTCTTCAATGTCAGGTGTGATGGCAACGTAAATCTATACAAAACCCCATCAAACAAGCAAGTAGTATAATATCTTGATGATAAAATATTCATCAGTTCAACTGTTCAAGCATTAAATAATGTTCACACTGAATTTTTCAAACGCATGCCAACCTGTTCTTAATATCAGCCTCCCTTCGACCAAGTCGAGGAGTGTCCACAGTAAGTGCAATTGCCTTGAAACCTGCTCTTTCAGCTCTTCTCACAAGTTGTGTAACAATATTTCTGTCTTTATACACCTAAGAGAAGACAGCTGTGGATTAGGTTATAACTCAGGATAGATGAGAATCTTACATAATCATATTAATCTCTATGTATCTGTAGCAAGGAGAACAGTAATTTGCTTTCCATAGGAAATATTGCGAAATTACTGCATAAGAACCGGAGGATACTTAGGGAGGGAAAAATAAATGGCATGTGAAACTACTACTAGAACTATGATATATTTCTGGCTTGGGTCATGTGAAACAAAGAGCAAGTAATAAATTGCCCTGATAGTATGCAGGATTCAAGCCTTAACTTCCAAACACATAATGCATTACTATAAAGGCAACAAGAAAAGATACAAAAGTTCATATAATAAAAGAAAATTCCTATTTCACACTAAGTTGCATGGAAATGCTTCCTGGAAAAGGAAATGTCTTGACTTTAAGGGGGAGACTTGTGTCACACATCACAGAAAAAATGAAACGAGTGCAATATACCCACATAGAGCTGGAAAAACCGAATGCCAGGTCCTGTTGAAGAAACCTCCTCAACACTAGAAGTAGCCCATGAGGATAGTGTCTGTGACAAAATTATGAAAATTAATCAGCTGGAATGTTAATAGGTACAAAAATGCATCGGGTGAATAGGTCTTTAAAGTCTCATATTAGAGTAAAAAATTCAAAGAAATGAAATATAGTTCTTGTTTGGGAATAAACTAAAAGAACAAATATGGTAGAAACAATACCATGATCGTGCCAGCTGCTGACGCAGCTCTAGTGACAGCATATTCTCCTGCACAAAAATTGAGAAATTAAGAATCAAGGACTACAACTGTTATGCACCAATAAAAACTGCAAGCCTGATGTTTGATTTAATTTCTGATAACTTTTATAAGTTGAAGCATATTCTGAATATCAACCAAGGCAGTCTGTTGATGTCAAGATGGACACATTCTTCTGTTTAAAAAAATAAATAAAACACATTTTCCAGAAGCTAAGCAAATCTTCAATTTCATTTGAAAACACTAGTCTTCCTGAGATCATTGTAATTCGGCCAATCTAAATTACTAACATGTTAGTGATAATTTTAGCAAAAAACTAGAAAGTATGGAAAATGTTCTCTGATGTTTAAAAGAATAGTTCAGGAAGTTACAGAGATACCGAATTAAAGTGTTAATAAAAAGTACAGGAATAAGAGAAATGCACCCTGAGATTTTCTCCCGAGATGTATATGAGATTGAATTGGATTTTCTCCTAAATTATGTTGCTTCATGTGGATTGTAGTCCTATTTAAGGAAGGATACCTGCAGTTTTTCTTAAGGAAAAGTTCCATCGCTATGTAATTAGCTAAAACCTTTTTTAAACCTCTCTTTATGTACTCATGCGTACAGTACAGTGATTACAGTCTAGTTAGATAGACTGAGTAAACTCTAAAGGCCCCATAGCCCCCACAGAAGAATTTTCTTGTTCAAATTACTGATGCAATTTTTATGCGGTATTCACATCGGTATTATGCTTTATGTTCTTATTCTGCAATGATTAAGATAAAGTATGTAGAACCATTACCAGTTTCAGTATATACATACTCCTTAGGCTTTCTATGGAGAGGCACAAGGTACCATCTCATTCATTAAATGAAAGAAACCTTCATACTATAGCTCTTCCTATAATCAATCGACCTCAAGGTTTGCAAATGCATAATTCAGTTATACATATACATATACATATGCATACATACATATATATATATATATATATATATATATATATATATATATATATACCAAAATAAAGGATGCAATGTCAGTATCCCAATGCAACAAAGACAAATGAGTTTAATCACATACCTTCAGGATGAGCCATCTTTAACATGGCTGTAGGAGCAATCATGATAGGCATTGATATTTTGAAGCCCAGAACAGTCATTGTCAAGTCTATACTGCTTACATCAATGAGAATACGTGGTCGGAACCTGTTGTAAGTAAACCAAGCAGAAATCAAGAGAAGGGCATAGGCAACAAATACAAGGTTAAAGGGGAGACAAAAATTAAATAAAGGAAGCATAATAAGTAGCAATCTCATAACAGTGGCATATCATCTTAAATTTGAATGAAAAGGAGGGTAAGAACAGATAAATAGAGTTCTAGAGAAATGTAGATTACAGAATCCTTGAGAACGCATTGCGATTTTCTTTCAAACTCCACTGGTCCTCTGCCCCTGATGCATAGTAGTCATAGATCATCTTTGGCAAATTTTCCTTTGCAATTGCCTCATATTCATTAACATTGGTTATCTCCATCATGCCCATATTTTCACTTATTCTCTCCCAGGATCTGCTGAAAGTGAGTTTATAAGACAGATGAATTTATATTTTATATCAAATATATTCCAAATCCAAAGATGACACGCAAATATGCAATTGCTCTAAAAATATTAAATACATGAATTCATACAAAAGGCATCCTATATCCAAAGATGACATGTACTTGCAACCACTATAAATACAAGCATTGACATAATATATCTTTAAGTTCACTGACTCATTCCAGAACACTACAAAGCATTATGGTTAGAACTCTGTCAAAAATGCAACCTTGGGCAGTGCAAGTAAGTGACAAATAAAAGCAGCACAGCTTAGTGTTTTGTGGTTCCAACTTCCAAAACTTTTGGTGCACCTCAAATTGTGCTTCAATTATTCACCATCACAGAGCTGTCCTTTATGATAAAATCATCATACAATGTCAAAATTCAAGATTTTTATCAGAACCCATCCCATGAAAAGCAGCATCAACTTTTCAGCACAAACCCAACTTTCTGGGATCATTTTGCTTTATGCGTTACTCGTGAGCATTTGAACAAACAGAACCAGTTCTAATAATATTAACCCACAAGATTCTAATAAGTCAGCCAGAGCCAGATTCTGAAACCCATGATAGAAAGCAAACAAGGAAACTAAAAATCCAAACTTTTCTTAATTCAAACATCAAATAATAACCAAAGCAATAAACTTGATTGTTGGGCGTAAAAATGAAAGAATATAAAACAAAGTCAAATCATGTTCATTCTATTTAATACAAAACAATACAAAAAACATGATCCAATATATACAACACTGCAAATAATTAACATGCAGTGCATGAAAGAAAACCATCATTAAGAAGAACAAACCTTTGGTTTGAACTTTGAAGTGATGACGTGAGGAAGAATAGAAGAAACTAAAAGAAAAATGATGAGACAAGACTGAAGAATAGTGCCAAAAGTACGCTGATATATATTCGCACTTTAATTAACCTAAAACCTTTTTGAAAAAATAGAAAATCATTGTTTTAAAATTATATATGTATATGTTTAATATTAGATGAGATTAATGAATATGTATCAGTTCATCATTTACCATTCATTTATATTACTCATATTAGATATGACACATTAATTATTTTTTATATATATAACCAGTAAGTATTCGTGTGTGATGCATGCACATGTCGTTTTATTTGAGATATTAGTATTGTATGTAAAATTGCAATTGACAAAGTATGAGTAAAGTATCTTGAACTTGTAATGTATAATGTTAAATTACTATTATTTTATTAAATTATGTCGAGTCAATGTGTAGTTTATGTTTTATATCATTTAAATAAATTATAATTTTTTTAATTGTATAAAAATAAACTTTACAATTATAGAAAACAACAATTTTGAGTTTTATATATAATTTATATTAAAGAGTTCTTCCAACTAATGTTTATGACGTGTTGAGGTTGGGTAAGGAGTTTAAATTCTTATTGTAATATTATTTATGAATAATCTTTATGGAATCAAACTAATCAATGTTTTTTCCTTTTGATTGTGGAGCTAATATTTTGATGTTTCGTGTGCTAGTAATTATTATCATTCATGATGCATGTATAATCAATAATTAGACTGATTTTATGAATATTTATCATATATATCATTTTTATTCTTTTATTATTATTATTATTATTATTATTATTATTATTATTATTATTATTATTATTATTATTATTATTATTATTATTATTATTATTATTATTATTATTATTATTATTATTACATTTGTCCCTAAATATAAAATATTTTACCAATTTATCCATGTTCATACTTTTAATTTATCTGTGTTTATAAGACATTTTGCCAATTTTCAATGATAATTGATTATTTTTTTCTACCTCTATTTATTTAAAAATTTTAGACATTCAATAATATTAATAAAAGTAATTTGGAAAATACATATTAAATGTTCACATTTTCAATATCATTAATTAAATTAATCATTTTTTTACATATTATATATAAAATTGAATATAGTATTATTTATTATTATTTTGATTTTAATTATTAATATTCGTATTAGTTATAGAAAAGAATATAGAAATATTATAAAATTGCAACTTTAAAATTATTTGCTTATATTAAAACTTCATCACTATATGAATTTAGATATTGTACAAATTTACTAGATTTTTTTTAAATTTATTAAAATATGATGTTTTATATTATGCTAAATTATTAAAATAATTTAGAATTTAAAAAGATTCTTACTTTAAAATTATTTGCCTATATTACAACTTCATAATTGTAAATATGTAGAATATTGTCTAAAGTATGAAATAACGCATCATTATTTTCTAAAATCAAAATTACAATACTTTGTATAAATTTTCGAATTTTTTAAAAATTGAATTAATGACGGAGTGAATATTTGTTTGTAAGTAATAGCATTTGGCTTAATTAGAGTTCATGTGAGATTGGTATCAATTAGTGCTCTTTATTCTTTATTCATATTCTAAGAACAACTACCCGATTATGCTGTTCTTTTGCAGTATGCTTTTAATACATTTGTTCTGCCAAATGGATATAATGAAGAAGAAATGAAAATGGTCAAGTTATGCACTTCATGTGCGTGTGTAGATATGACAGGTATTGGATAGGTACTTTAACTCGATCAGTTGCCAACTGCTCCATTCGTCTTTTACTGTAGTTACTAATACTATGTTGTAGGGGCATACACTTTTATACATGGAAATGTATTTATTTGCAAACTTACTTTGAAAGTACAAACCTTCAAAGGATATGATGTTGGACCCTAGTAGTAGTCCAATAGAAGAAGTCTATTTGCTTAACAAAAATTAAATAATTGATTGTCTGCTCAATAGTTAATAATTGCAACTATGGCCTCAGTAACTTGTAAGCTAGCCTATTAAATGCTGCTGGCAATCAGTGTGATCTGGGTTATTTCAATCATTATTTATCAAAACTTTTTAATTTTTTAATTTTTTTTTTTGTACTATGAACACATGCTATGCTAGTCCTCTCTAATCTCTATTGTATGTATTATTGGGTGAATCAATGGATGGTTTGTTGTTGTAGAGTTAACAATGTCATGGTTTCTTCCTTCCTTCCTTCCCTCCAAATGCAAATGCAAATGCAAATGCAAATGCAAATAGTAGCAATTACATTAGTAGAGTCCCTGATCCAGCGTTGCACAACCCTCTCCCACCTCCACCAACTCCACGCCCTCCTCCTCAAATCCTCCTTAGACCACCACCCCATCCTCATCAACCACTTCCTCGCTTCTTCCTCCTCCATCTCTCTCCCTTTCTCCACCACCTTCTTCCACTCCCTCCCCATTTCCCCACCACCCCTCTTTTCCTTCAACACTCTCATCAGAGCCTTCTCCAACTCCTCCACTCCCCAAACATCCCTCTCCCTCTTCCAAAACCTTCGAACTTCCCACCTTTACCCTGATCACTACACCTTCCCTTTTGTTCTCAGGGCTTGCGGGCTATGTGGCTTCCTTGGGGCTGGTGGGCTGGTTCATTCCTTGGTTTTGAAGATGGGTTTTGCTTCGGATCGGTATATCGGGAACACCCTTTTGAAGATGTATGCTGATTGCGGCATTTTCGGGTTTGCGAGGAAGGTGTTCGATGAAATGCCTGTGAGAGATGTCGTGACCTGGAGCTCGTTGATCGCTGGGTGTGTCACGTGTGAATTGCTGTCGGATGCTTTGGATGTTTTTGGTGAGATGAGGGTGGTGGGCGAGAAGCCGAATTCGGTTACTTTGGTGAGCTTGCTCTCTGCTTGCGCCAAACTGGTTAATGTCAGTGCTGGTGAATCTGTTCATTCGTACATTGTGAGGAATTGTGTGGAAATGGATGTTGGTCTTGGGACTGCTTTGTTTGAGATGTATTCGAAATGCGGGCAAATTGATAAAGCCATCAGAGTTTTCAATTCGATGCCTAGAAAGAACTTACAGTCATGCACCATCATGATCTCTGCCCTAGCAAATAACGGGCATCGAGAAGATGCTATTTCTTTATTCAACCAGATGGAAGATGCAGGGCTGCATCCAGATAGTCTGTCTTTTTCGGCGATTCTGTCGGCCTGCAGCCACATGGGACTTGTTTACGAGGGCAAGAAGTATTTTGATCGAATGGTGAGATTGTATGGCATAAAACCAACTGTTGAGCATTATGGATGCATGGTTGATTTGCTAGGAAGAGCTGGTTTGATTGAGGAAGCATATGATATCATCAAGAACATGACAGTGGAAGCCAATGCTGTCATACTAAGGAGTTTTCTAGGTGCCTGCAGAAACCACGGGCAGGTTCCGAAAATGGATGAAAAACTTCTTTCAAAGCTGGAGTCTGAATTGGGGGCAAACTATGTACTTACTGCTAATGTTTTTTCTGCCCGTGCTTCCTGGAAGGATGCAAATGACTTGAGGTTGGCCATGAAACAGAAAGGGTTGAAGAAGACTCCTGGGTGTAGTTGGGTAGAGGTGCAAAATTGATATTGAGAAAAAGCATCACCCTTAGTTTTTTGGTCGAGAGAAACAATGCCTACTTTCATACTATACCCATTGAATTATTGATCGATTGTAAAGATGATCCAAGTGGATGAGGTTTAGAAAGGCTTCCAAGTGCTAGGTGCAGGCCTTGAAGTCCTTGTACCAATAAAATAAAATTGGGAGGCAGAATATGTACCCAAAAAAAAAAAAGAATACCTTCTAGGGAATTGCTTTTTGGCCCCCATTTCGATTTTTTGGCCCCCTTTCATATTTTCGTGGATCAAAATACCTTTAAGGATGTTAACATTTCCGGTTTTCATATTTTCGTCCCTCATCCCTCCTTTCTTTTTCTCCATTCCATATTCGATATATATCCACTCCCTAATTTGAATTTCTCACCCCACGCACACACACTAAATCCTAATTTCTCAACATCCAGACCCCAACCACACTCAGTCACCAAATTATTATTCTTGCTCTTGCTCAGCTCTTCATGTTTTGTTTTTTATTTTTAAGATTTAGTTTTTTAAATTTCATTTTTATTTTTATTTTTTTACAGTAAAAGCAAATCTGAGTAATGATTGCATTTCTTAAAGGACGTGTTTTGTTTGAAATAGGACAGATAAATAGGAACGGAGGGAGTATTATATTATATTGATGATTATTATTATTCCAGTTGAATCACCAATCCGGTAAAGACACCTCTTAAACTAAACCAAGGGATTGAATTGAAGGATGGATGATGATGATGTTGATGTTCCTTTGCTGCCACTGGATAAATTAGCTTTACCACTCATCACTCCTCCTCCTCCAAACAACAAGAAGAAGACATATGGAATTCTTGTATCAACTGGAAGCTTCAATCCTCCTACTTTCATGCATCTTCGCTTATTTGGTTCGTTTCTTTCTTTCTTTCTTTCTTTTCCCCTCTCCCCTCATTTCCATTCAATGTTGTGTACTACTTTCATTTATTTTCAATGTTGTGTACTACATTAGGAATGCCTTGTTATTTAAATGATTGATTTATGGATTTAGGTTTTAGGGCAAGTTGTCCTCCCTCTTGGTTTTAGGTGGGACATTGAATCTAGTATTTTTAGAATTCCATAGTTACCATATGAAACCTTCAAACTGATCTATATGTTCACTGTTTGTAAATGTGAATGCAGTCTAAAATTATGACAAAATGGAAATACAGTAACTTGCTTTTGTATTGGTTTGTGTAGAAATTAGAATCCCTCAAAGTCATGCTTGTCTGTGGTTCTGATCTGCTTCAATCTTTTGGCATTCCCGGATTCTGGATTCGTGATCAGGTACTTATCCATTCGGTATAACAGAAAATTATAATGTGATTAGATTCACATTCAAGGATTTGTGGATATAATGGACTATAATTTTGTTCTTCTACTTTAGGTTAAGGCTATATGTAGAGATTATGGAGTAGTCTACATTCGTAGAGAAGGACAAGATGTTGAGAAGATTATCTCTGGTGATGACGTTTTGAATGATAATCAGGTAAATTTTTCCATGGTTTTCGTTGTACAAGAATAAGCTTTAGAAATGAACTACTTTGTAATCAGGTTTTATACGAATTTGAATTTACCATTACATTTTGCTAGGCTAATATCAAAGTTGTGGATGAACTTGTACCAAATCAAATAAGCTTGACGAGAGTGAGGTAATACTATGATCTTGTTTATTTTCATGATTTGAGCACGATGAAAGGGTGGGGTGACAATGTTCAATTTTTTTTTTGTGCTTTTTACTAATTGCAGGGAGTGCATTGCAAGAGGATTATCAATAAAATACCTTACTGCAGATGATGTGATTGATTATATCAGAGAGCAGCAGTTATACTCTAACTCAGATGATAAATAATTACTATTTGCTGTATGATAGTTTATTGGTCCTAATCTGCAGGAGCCATGAATGTTAAGAGGACCAATTTCAATAATTAGATGGCTTTTGGGTTGTACATTTGGTGATTACATAGCATAATTCGTAAGTCTATTGCAAATAATTGATTTAAGATTATTGTTGAAAGTTGTGAGCCTTAACTTATATACATCAAGTATCAAAATACAAGCAAGGGGCACCAATATACACCTTTAGTAGCTGTCTGCACTTTTTTGTATCAGTATTTTGAAGAGTAAAATTAAAACTGCAGCTAATCGTAGGTTCGTAGGAAACATTTGTTTCAGCCAAAACTTAACAAGTTCCTGTTCTTTTATCCTTTAGAAGAACAAGACAAGAAATAGAAAATCGAGAATTTATGAATGCTATATTGTTCCTGCTTCCAGCCATTTGCACACAAGACTCAAATGTGTCTATTTCTCTGACTTACTGTATAGCTTTTGTCAATGATATAAGATTCGAAAACCTTCCCCTTAGTAATAGGTGTATTTTTATGTCCAACACTTTGATGAAGTGAAGTAACCTATGCTGGACTTAATATTACTACTGTGTGGGAGATTGATCCAGGCCTTCTCAATTCTAGTACGAATTGAGAGGTTAACTTCAACATGTTTGAAATTAAAAGTTCAATCACAAAACTAATTAAGCATTCATTTATTTATTCTCTCCTTAAAAATATGATGAGAAAGATGGGTTTGGTTCTGTTAATAGACAGACATAGTTCTGGACTTCTGGCATAGGACCCATTCAGCAATAACAGGTCTGTCAATATGCATAGGCATGTTAAATCAAATGAATTTTCATAGGACCCATTTAGTAGATAAATGATTCACATTTTTTTTTATATAGGCAGAATTTTCACACTGCATATTACATTTAGAAAAATGAGCCCAAGTGATTGTCTTACACCTCATTTTGAGGTGTAGATGATGTACAGAGGAGAGAGATAGAAAGAAAAGAGATCAAGTGATTGATGGTGTGATTTAAAAGAATGAAAGAATTAAAAAAAAAAGAGGTGTAAATGAAAGTGTAAAAAAAAAAGTTATAAAAATATAAGGGTTGTTATATTTACATGATTTTTCATCAAAAGAAACCCCCCTTAAGATATGATATGATCCGGTGAAAGAGCAGCATAATGGTGAGGATATGATCCAGTGACCTGACACGGTGACACCCTCCCCACCCCAAGAGAAAGTGGGCTATACCCCACGGTCAATGATTTACATTCACCACAGTAATAATATTTTTCATAATCATGTGGCTTCACATGGGGGTGTGCAAATGTATGAAGTATCAACGTTAGTTAATTATACTCCATCTGGTCCTATTTACGGGGTATACTTAACTATATCACATGGATCAAGGTAGTTAGATTTCTTGAAACTTTAAAAAAATATTTCAACATTACAATCTTACCCTCTTAACTTGCATTGGAAATTTCATATTGTATTACTTCACATTAATGGGCAAAGGGCAAATAAGAGAAAATAATAATAAATGCCTCCTAGAAAATACAAAGTGACTTATAAATAGGAACAAAAAATCTTTCTAGAATGTGACTTATAAATAGGATCGGAGGGAGTATCTCCCCGTGGATGAGGATTTGATAAAAAGTTATTAAAACTATCAAATGATAAAAGGAAAAAAGAAAAGAAAAGAAACACAAGAATCTTGATGTCATAAACACATAATTCTACTGAAATGTACTGAGATAAATACATTATGGACAGCTGGCTTTGTACCTGAGCAAGCTTTCTCCACATTCCACACTCCACACACTCCTTATTATGCTTTTAGTTTCAGAGCTACTTTGCAGTCACTTACACTTCCCACTAGTCTCATCATCCATGGCTCCTTCAGTAACCAGATCAACTTCAGGCTTCAGCTTCTCAGAACACTGGCTTTTAATAGCAGCCATTGCTCTCATTTGTGGATTTCTTGGCTACATAGTCTATGATGCAATCATGGCCACTGCATCAGAGTTGCTGCAGAGGTTGCTGGTAATTTCTCCATTGCTCTTAATCATCATTGTTCACTGGCTTTCCACTGGCAACCAGCTAAGCTTCCCCATGCCAGGATCTGAGCCTAGTGCCATCCATAGAGCTGGTGGTTCCCCTTGGGGTGTTGCCTTTGTCCTCCTCTTGCTTTTCTTTTTCATTTCCTACCAACCTTCCCTCCATGACCTTATTTCTTAGTAGTATGTGTGGTAGGTATAATTAATCTAAGAAATTTGTAATGCATGCATGTCACTCATGTGTAAGGGCAAGGTTGCTTTTAAGCACATTATGTAACAATTAAGTATTCCATAAAAGTATAAAATGGATGGGTCTTAACTCTTAATTAAGCTAAGAAAATGTAATGCATGTCCCTCATATGTAGATGGCATGGTTACCTGTAATTTTATGCCTTGATATGTGTGCTACTTAACTTTATGTAGCTCATAATGAAGCTATTATTTCTAAGAAAACTTGAATGAATATAACATGTAGTGCTTTTATTAAGTATGAAATGATGAGTCTAAGGTAAATTTTGGGGCAATTTTTCTGCCTCTACAAAGGTAATTGCTTTTGGCTTGTAGCCAAATTTGGGAGCTGTTTTAAGTTTCAATCCCGGTTAACCAAAATGGTGCATGTTCGTTCTTCTTTTGAGAAGAAAATTGCAATGGATTTGTGTCAAACGGTAAAAGTTACACATAGGGAAAGATAACTTGATTGTCCAATTTATGAGTAAATAAGAGTTATTCAATGCTACATTACTAATGTAAATTGTCCAATCTCTCCTAGGGCAGTAGTAATGCAACACTTCTATTTTTCAAATCATGCCTAACAAATTAAAGGTTACTCCAGTAATACAATTGTCTAAACAATGATTGCACAGTTCAATGCAATTGTGCAATTTCCGTTGTAGATGCTCTTAAAAGGATTAAAATAGTGGTCTTTCAACACTGACCATTAATGTCGTATGCTACCCTTTTGCTGAAAGAATTAACTAAAAACTGCCAGAACTTGAGTAAAGCAAGCCAAGTTGATTTATCATTTAGGACTTAGGACTCGTGCGGCTTTATGAACGAAAGATGACCCGTCCTACTACATAGAGTAAAAATAGATTGGAGGGCCATAATAAACCAAACTTTTATTTTGTTAGACAACTTTTTAACATAGAAACTTCCACGCAATTTATAAAACTTTGTTTAAAGAAGAATTTAATTTCTCGTTAAATGTAAATTTTACAGCACATTCAATCATATCAAAATTAAGCTCTTATTCATTTTTTTTATTAAAATTAAGCTCTAATTTAAATGATATTATCTCAAGAGAAAATGGATTGTGCACTATCATTATGCTAATTGAAATTAATTTTTAAATAAAAATAATTAACATGAATGATCAATGATGCATCAACCTGTCTATGAACCGAATTTGGACCACATTAAACTCTAATCTTAAAATGGTCTCTTTTACTGAACAAGACTTCAAATCAATATTTTTAAAATTTGACCAAATCTATAATAAAAGAAGAACCGAATTGGCTGCTTAAACTAGTAGATAATAATGTGTGCACATTGCAATAAACCGTTGAAACATGTCCAAAACCAATCTTTAACTACGAGAAATCTCAGTGATTGCTGAACACATCGAAAAAATATTAATCGCACCTAATTGAAAAGACTTTTCAAATGTGTATTTTTTCATTTAGGATGATCCTTTCAAATTTTTTTTATTGTCGTAAAAATCTTCCAACAAATAAATACAAATAAATTTTTTTAAATGTATTTAGAAATCACCAAAATCTCAACCCCACATCTGCATCACAATGATCACAAATGCTGTGGTCGTAAACTCGTAATAAAAGAGGTCACGAGCAATTTAAAACCATGAGTCTGTGTCATCATAAAAGAAACCCAATGATCATAGCCAGTGGTGACATATGGGTTTGGCTGTTTGGACCACCCTCCCATAAGTTTGTTGAAGGACCAGGTTAATGCAAACTAACCCACGTAAATAAATATTCAAAATTCAACCAGATTAGATAACTGAATTTTATTAGGGGTAGTTCGATTCATGTCATGAGTATGAAAAAAGACTTTGTTGATAAAGTTAAAATTCACTTTGATGATCTCTACAATGAACGAGTGGGGTGACACTGTTCAATTTTCTTTTGTCCCTAGCCCCCTTTTTGATTCCAACCCCTATTATATTTTGATGGGTTCAGTTGGAACTTTTTTCAATACCTTTAAATTGAAAAATGTATTTTTTGAAATTAAAAATATATTTTTTAATAAAAAAGTTATCAAAAGATTACATTTTTTGACTTAGAATGTCGAAAAATATTTCGACTCAACTCGTTAAAATAAAACGGAGAATGTGGATCCAAAAATGAGAACGGGGAATAATTCTCTTTCCAAACCTTGAAAAATACTGAGTTTTGGGACTTTAATTAGAAAAGCCCACCAACAAATGGTTGACATATTATATGTTAGTGCAACATCATTATAATGTTATTGAGGGATTGGAGTAAGTTTTGAGTTATTGTTATTTGGTTCCAACTATTTAAATAATTTTTATTTATTAAATTTAAAGAATTCATTAAAATCAAATTAAAAGTTACTTTTCAATAGGGGTGTAAGTGGGTCAATTTGCATCCGCGAACCCGATTAACCCGATCCGACCCAACTCATATTTGACAGGTTGAGTTGATTTTTTAAAAGGTAACCCAATCAAGTACGGGTTGAGTCATGGGTTTATCATTTAAAACTCAACCTAACCTGACCCAACCCGCATATATAAATATATATTATTTATTTTTATTAATATAGGTTATGGTTAATCTATTAATGTTGAAGGAAACTGCTTGTGATGCTCTTTGTTTATGGATAATTTGGTTCACAATCAAAAAATAAATTTAATTATTGTTTATGTGATTTTTTTAATTTTATTTTTATATTTATTCATATTTTTTTTTATTTATTTTATTTTATGAAAATTAGAATACAGATCCGATTACCCAACCCAACCCAACCCGTATTTTTATGGGTTGGGTTGAGTCGGTTTTCACAATCAAATAGAGCACAACTCAACCAAACCCAACCCAATTTACTTTGGTTGAGTTGGGTGCTAAATCTCCTCAAAACTCAACCCAACCCGACCCGTTACACCCCTAATAATCAAGATGATTGAAATTTGACAATATTGGTATAATCAATAAATTTTAATTCAAGTAATGACAAATTTCAATGACCTTGATTCTATTATACCAAAGAAAAAACTTTGAATTTAATTTTAATGAATTTTAAACATAATAAATAAAAATTAATTTAAATAGTAGGGACTAAACAAAAATAAGCCAACAACGTATTTTCTCAACAGCACAAATTTAATGATGCGTGGCATCCTCAAATAATATGTGAAATACTTATTGATGAACTTTTTTTTTTTTTACGGTAACGGAACCACTGTTTTTTTTTCCTTTCGCAGGTGGTGTTTAGGCTTTCGCACTTTGGCAAACCCAACTAAATTCATCCCGACCCTATGGAACTCCACTTTGTGGACAGGGGTCTCCCAACACGTGCCTCTCCATTCTCATAGGTGTCGAACTCGAGACCTCATTGTTAAGGGGCCTATTAAGTTGCCACTAGACCAACAGCACATTGGTGGAACCACTGTTTTTCAACAACTCCAAGGAAAAAACAATTAAATTATTCTACTTGCAATCCTCCACTTCCAGCTGTGTCAGCGTTAATTGTTCCGGAAGTACTATGGTTAAGCACTAAAGCAGCAAGAGCCAAGAAGAAAAAACAAATTGTTTCACTACTCTTCATTTGAAATTAAATGGTTTAATTATTAACTTTTAATTTCTACATGGATGATTATTATACTGTGAGTATTGTTATCATTATAAAAAGTGCAACTATGTGTTGCTATTCCCACTTAATTACCTTCAAAGACCATGTATGTTCGGTTATATGACAATAGAAAGCTTATTATAAAAATAAAAAGAAAACTTTAGTCTATATATGCTATGCTATGTGCTTCTTTTCGCTTCGCACATACTAAAAAACGAAGACTAGTCATAAACTTGAGGCAAGTAATCCTCAAAAAAGAAAATAAAGTTCACCAAAATCTTCCAACCTAGTCACGTAATGAACTTTACCAATCTTATTGAGAAATTGAGTCTTTGGTGGCCAATTGTATGAGTTGAAATCCATGATCCTATCAAAGCACAAGAGTCCATTGATTAGAGCTAATCCCTTCCTATAAATTTCAAGCTCTCTGATCTAGCAAACACAACTCATCATCACAATTACAATAACCCAAATTTACTTAGCTTGAAACATTTACAATAATCATACCAAAACAATGAAGACCACATTGCTAGCTGCTATGATCTTTCTCCTTGCTTTAACCTCAAAACCACTGCATGGAGCAGCAAATGCAGCACCCGAGCAAGTGGTAGACACATCAGGGAAGAAGCTCCGAGCCGGTGCAAGTTACTACATTGTTCCAGCTGCTACCCTTAATGCATTAGGTGGCCTTGCACTTTCAAGCATAGGTGAAAAAGAATGCCCTCTTGATGTTGTGGCTGTGGATGGTTACCAAGGCCAGCCCATAGTGTTCACACCTGTTAACGTTAAGAAAGGTGTTGTTCGTGTCTCTACTGATCTCAATATCTATTTCCCTGTAGAAACAACATGTCCACAGTTCACTTCATTGTGGAAGCTTGATGACTATGATTATTCAACTGGACAATGGTTTGTGACCACTGGTGGCGCTTTTGCCAACCCGGGCCCTCAAACAATTAACAATTGGTTCAAGATCGAGAAGTATGAGGAAGGTTATAAGCTTGCTTATTGCCCAAGTGTGTGCAAAGAGTGCAGTTATCAATGTAGTGATATAGGTATATATGAGGATCAATATGGCAAGCGTCTTGCTCTCAGTGACGTGCCATACAAAGTTCAGTTCCAATTGGCCTACAACAATAATTAAATCTCTCTAGCTATATATATGTGTGTGTTTAAATCTTTATGAATAACGAGTGCAATAATGCTCCACTTGTCCTTAATTACTCCTTATAACTATGCAAGGTTTCTCTAGTCGAGTTCCTTGTTATGTATGGACTAAAGGATGAAGAATAAATAAACATTATGTTATCATATACTAGTACTGATTTTGAGTATTTTCGGTTTTTTTTTTTTGGATTTTTTTCCCTTTGTGTTCATCATTATTTGTGATAAAAAAAAAAAGCGAACATAATCCACTTTTGATTTGTGTATTGTGGGTTATTTGATAGGACCCAGATATAAACCGGATTTATTCGATAGAAATAATAATATATCCGACATAATAATATACGGGATAAATAATTTGAGCATTGTGAATATTATTTAAATCTTAAAATAAAATTTACAATAATATTACACCATTGAGTATAAATTCAAATAGCTCAATTTTCATATACTTTTAAGATATATATTTCGTTAATTTTGGCGTATGTAAATAAAGTACTAAATGATTTTGGATTTTTGTGAAATTTGATATAGATGATCTACATGATAGAAACTTTCAATCCAACGGTTGATTGGATTAAATTTGATTTGGTGTAAGAGTTATGTGCGGTATAAGAGTTGGTGTAATTCAACATGGTGTAAACGGATCTCTCCTCTTATTTGAATATCTATATCTCTAACACTTATCATTTTGGATAATGAATGGTGGACCCTTCAATTTTTCTTTCTTACTCATTTTCACATCTTTATTTAAAATGATAGATGTTATACTTGATAGATATAAATATCAAAATAGCATTATTGTTAAATTAATATGAACCTCAAACCAATATACTTCATCTGTTTCATATGTAGTGTGTTTTAAGAATATGTACAGGTTTTAAGAAATTGTTAAATAATGTAATAATTTGGTGTATTTCGACTATAATGTCCTTATATAATTACGTATTATTATTGAAGAGAGAAAAATATTGTAAAGATAATGAAAAAAAGAGTGTAATAAATATGAGTGTGTTTGGAAAAATAGTGTTGTATAATTATGTATTAAATTTTGTAAAAAAATAATACATATGAAACATTGGACAAAATCTCCACGAACCCTGCACATATATATATATATATATATATATATATATGGTTTTATTAGGAGATTTCTTATAATAACTTTATTTTAGATACATATTGAATTTGGGAATTGAGTGAGGTACGTCCAAATGCTTCAGTAGACACTTTTTATAATATGGGCAGAGGGAGTAATAATTTTATAAAAAATATATTAAGAGACTTATATATATTTTTTATAAGCATTAAGAGACTTATATAGAGATTAATACACAAGTTTAGTAAGATTTTAACACTTGAATTTCTTTAATTAAAAAATAAAATTAAAAAAAATATCAATGACAAATATCACAATCTTATATGTAAATTTATATGTAAGTCTCTCAATCATTTATCTAATTTTGTTACATATATTTTGTGGTGTTCCGATATTGTCCATTACATATTGTATGTTGGATCGAACTCATACCTTATATTCTATCTATTCTTGAGTTAAACAGTTTGAGACCACGTATACAAATTAAAAAATAATTTAGTATATTTTGATTAAAGTATACTCATTTATAATAAAAAATAGAGTAGAAATAAATGTGTGTAATTAGGTTGAAGTGAGATAATAAGAAGTTAATATTTTTTTTTCGATTTTGTTTTATAAATTGTTTTTTAGAATAATTCTTTGATTCTATTTATAATTTCTTTTGTATTTTTTAGGAGATATTTATGGTATTTTTCTTTTGTTTGTCTTTTGGTTATCAACGTGAAATAACATATTGTGAAATTTTTAATGTAAGTTAAGAAAGTAAAATTGTAACGTTAAAGAACATTTTTAAAATTTTAAAAAATATAACTACATTTCTTGATTTGCCTGATATAATTAAATATGATTGGTAAATAGGATTAGAATAAATAGTAAAAAAAAGAATAATGTAATAATCACGATTTTTATGAAGATATTAGCCAAAATCTAATCCAAATAGTCACGAATGAACTTAATAACTTATGAAGAAACATGAAATCGTGACATCCATGCTTAGTCGATCGGATATGCTTGGGAAGTTGTACTCAAGGGACAGCCGCCACCTCATGGACTCAGAGGATTGGAATGGGAATTGGGATGATGATAAAAAATAACCATTGAATAAAAAAATAGACAAAAATTGAGGAGAGTGAAATTAAAAGGATCTTTAACGGTTTAACTAGTGTAAGTCATAATTTTTAATATAAACTAATCTATAAAATTTTTAACATAAATCCAAGTTAAAAAAAAAAAATCCTATTCTAAAATTGTAAGTAATTCCCAAATATAGTGCATGTGTAGTGTGTGATAAATGATAGCAGCTAAACTACTCATTTGATCTCTTACCTTATTTTTTTAATTTTAATTTGGTCTCTTATCTTTGTTTGGTATCAATTTGGTCCCTTACATTTCAAAACATTAACACCATTAGTTTCAACTGTCAGTTGCTGTTAACACTGAAATTTAATCCTATGTGACTCTTAATTATACACGTGGCTGTTAATTTGTGTCCCTCTATGTGTCCACATAGTTTGTGGCCCAGAACAATGTCGTTTTGTAGCCTATTTTCACTCTTTTCACTAAAAGTCTTCATAAAGGAAGGAGGAAGAGTATTTCTGAAATTTATTCACGGCCTCTTGAAGGGCAATGTTTCCTTTGTTGAGGTACAAACCGAATAGACAAAAATGTGAGTTAGAGAAAACTATTTACGAGGATAGAGTACAATGAAGACGATTTTGAATTAACAAAAAAAATTAACGGTTGGGATTAACATGTTAACAATTTGAAACCGAATAGACAAAAATGTGAGTTAAAGAAAACTATTTACGAGGATCGAGTACAATGAAGACGATTTTGAATTAACAAAAAAAAATTAACGGTTGAGATTAACATGTTAACAATTTGAAGCATAAGGAACCAAATTGATAAGACAAGGGACAAAATTAAAATTAAAAAAAAAAGGTAAATGAGCGAGTTAGCCGTTTAGCCATAATAGTAAATCAAAGAGTGAAAAAAGGAAGTTGGGTTAAGTTGCAGTTGCGTTAATTGTAATAACAGAACGAACATTTTCTCATTGACGGTACAATCAATCTTAAGCAGCAAAAACTCTCTCATCCATGGCTTCAAGGAAACCACTTCAGTCTTTGTTGCAAAGGGTTTGTAGCGGAAGCAGAAGTTTTGGTGTTGCCCCACAAGGCATTGCTTCTTCTTCTTCCTCTTCTCAGAAAATCATTGACAAGGAATATGAATTCAGTGCTCACAAGTAAGCCTTTTTTTTTTTAATTTTTATTATTATAAATTTTACCCCTATCTCTTACCATAAAGATTAGATTTTGGGTTTTGGCTTTGTCTTATTTTTTATTTTTTTAACTTTACTCGATCTCTTCAAATGTTTGCATGTTCAAACCTGGGGATTTTTGTTTCACTTTGATGATCAATTTACACCTTTGCATTTTGAATGAATATAATTATGAATGATACGAGTTTTAGAATAATCTATTGAGATGCTTGAATTTGAATTGTGCCGAGAAAATGAAAGAAAAAACTAATCATGAGTAAGCTGAATTTGTCAAATTGCCCTGAAAAAAGTGCACTTTACCATGAAAATTGTTTATTCTGCTCTTTCATGATGACCCTGGCATCAAAATCCAGGAATCACGGATAGGGATACAGATGCGAGATAAGGATATGACACAATATGGATAAGTTGATACGAAAAAGAAATCGTCAAATAATTGAAAGATATGTTGACACGGAAACTATTCAATACGATACATGGTAACTATTTTGAAGTATTGGTGTTTTGTAGATCAAAATTGTACTAGTAGTGCTCTGCTAACAGTAAACATTGGGAATATCCGCTTTTCCTGAACTTTCATTAAGCTTATTCTGTAAATAATTTTTTGGCAAAGAATTGGATAATGGGGTATTTGCTATGTTTTTGGGTATCAGCTCATCCCTTCTCATGTTTCGTGCTTATGCGGTTATCAAACTCAAAAATACAAATACTTGCTTTTAGATGCTTGTTTGGGGATCTTGTCAAGCTTCAGTGCCTTTTTCCTTTACACCTTGCATTAGTCTAGATTGTTGCTAAGTTTGATTAATTGTTTTTGGCTTTTTGGTCCAATTATTGAAATGATCTTTCCTGTTTCAAATGCAGTTACCATCCGATTCCCGTCGTGTTTTCTCAAGCTAAGGGATCGACTGTATGGGATCCAGAGGGAAACAAATATCTTGATTTTCTATCCGCTTACTCTGCAGTCAATCAGGTAACACAGAATGGATTACGCAAATTCTCAAGGTTCTAAGTCTGGAGTTTTCTAAAGAATGGTGCCCAAATGAGTAAAGGAGTTAATATAAATTTTAAGGTTTCCTTTGTGGAGTGAGGTTTTTTTTTTTTTTTTTTTTTTTTGTGGTACTGTTTACCACTGCTACTACTTTTCCTATGTCTTATTTTTAATTGTTACGCAAAAATGAATGCCATCGAATCTCCAATGACTTAAGTGCTTGTCATTTTGTAGGGACATTGCCATCCTAAAATTATGAAAGCATTACAAGAGCAAGCAGAAAAGCTGACCTTGAGCTCTCGAGCCTTCTACAACGATCGTTTTCCACCATTTGCTGAGCATCTGACAAGCATGTTTGGTTATGATATGGTACTTCCTATGAATACTGGTGCTGAAGGTGTGGAAACAGCTTTGAAATTAGCAAGAAAGTGGGGTTATGAAAAGAAAAAAATCCCAAAAGATGAGGTATAGCTATGAGAATCATGCTCACAGTAATGATATCTTTTATTTTATTTTTCAAGATTACGAGGTCAGATTAAATTTTTGATTAAAAATTTGGTAAAAAGCGAATTGAGGAATCTCTTGATATGATGAACTTTTGACAAAACTTAAGGTCGTTTTAAAGTATGGCCTGAGGCATCTGAGATGACAAATTATTAAGATAGGTTTTCCAAACTAGACGCATCTGAGATACCATTATTCTTTCTGATATGAAAATGTTAGAAGTTTATTTACCACAAAATATGGTGTCCTCTTTTCAGTTGTAAGTATGATTGCAGATGAGTTTTTTTCTGTTAAAGAACTATTTATATTTATTGTATTTTTCTTCTTCTTTTTGTTTCCTGTGATGATATCAGGAATCTACTATTTAATTTAAAAGCCTAGAAGTCATTTTGCCATGTGCACGAGCAACTATACTTCGATGTTACTCTTGTTCGGTTATTCTTTATATGATAATCATTTCAGTAATTTTTTCATGTGAATCCTTTTGACTATGGGCACTTGTTTCAGGCTGTTATCGTCTCATGCTGTGGCTGCTTCCATGGTCGTACACTAGCTGTCATATCTATGAGCTGTGACAATGAAGCTACCCATGGTTTTGGTCCTTTATTGCCTGGCCATCTTAAAGTTGATTTTGGTGATGCAGAAGCTCTTGAAAGAATTTTTAAAGGTTCTTAGCTGTGCTATATACATTTTCTTTACTTTTTATCAGTACATTTTGTTTTAGCACGACATGTCTTTGACGTTTACAATTTGATTTATCTCTCTGATGAACTGCAGAAAAGGGAGAACGCATAGCTGGTTTTCTTTTTGAACCCATCCAGGGTGAAGCAGGGGTATGTTTTTTAAGAATACATATTTAATCAGCTTTGCAGCACTCAATATGTTGACTGAATTGAGATGCTAAGGAAGTTTCTATGTACCCATCTCCCTCTCTTAGTCTCTCTTTCTCTTTCTAATCTGTTTTAGAAATTAGAACTCAGATATCTATCTTTTCATTTGAAAACTTCTGTGTTCCATGGTTAAGTCAAATATGTAATGCATTTCTAGAATGGGAATTTTATCCAGCAATGTTGACATTTTTGTTTAAAGTGGATAATAAATCAGAAAAAAAATACCACAAATTCTTTATTAAGCAAACATGTATTTAGTGAAAAGAACATGTAGCAATGCCGAAAAGTTCCTTTGCTTAGTAGAATAACGCAGAACTTGCCTAACAGTGTAAGATTCGAAAAAAATTCATTGTTTTTTTTTTTTTTTTTTTTTTTTTTAATACATGGGGCTTGTGAAATGCTTTGTTTTGGATCTGTGTTCCTTTCGTTGTATGTTTTGTTCAATCCATGTAGGAATATATTAGTTTGCTTGCGAGAATGTAGATATTCTGATGATACTTTGTGGATCTGTCCCTGGTGACCTACAAGTTGAATGAATTAGCGTTTTTATACTATTTTATGTGTGTTTTGGTTTGTTCTTCCCATTTTTCCTTCTTTCATTGCCCTTTTTTCTTAGTTTAGTCCAATGAGTCTGTCATATTATTCGTCAGTCAAATTGATTCATCATTTTTTCTCTCTCGTGTTATGAAAAAAATATGAACTCCTTATTTATTGTTCAAATTCTTTGTTTTCTTATACAATAAAAAGCTTCTACGGGGTACTTACATATCTAATCCTTTAGAAAGATTCTGATATTCTGTGCACATTTCTAGTATTTTTTTTTCCATCTGAAAGTATATCATCTTCCCCAAATTCTTTTAATATTAGTTATATTACTTGTTTGAAGGTAATAATTCCCCCAGATGGCTATTTAAAAGCTGTTAGAGAACTTTGCTCCAAATATAATGTGCTGATGATTGCCGATGAAATACAAACTGGGTTAGCAAGGACAGGGAAGATGCTGGCTTGTGACTGGGAAGAAGTTCGTCCAGATGTAGTGGTTAGAAATCACCTTAACCTCTTGTGTACTCTATATATCTTGATTCTTTCCCAACACTGTGATATGAACCTTATCATGTGGTCATGTCTCATGTGATTAATAAAATCTATAAGCAACAATTATAGAAGATTTGATTGTGCACCCCTTAATAATTAAGGTCCAAAGGTGTCTTAGTAAGACAGCAATAATGAATTATGGACTTAGAAATGGAATTGAAACTATGCGGCAAGAGGAAAATCATGTCTGATTGATTCCCATAGGCAACATACTTCCTTTTACCTTATGATGTCATTCTTTGGAATGCTTGTACTTTTTTGTTTGACTGGTAAAACAAAGAATATCATGTTTGGATTAGTCGTAAAAGAAAGTTATTGTATGATGGATCAGCTTAAGGATTTAGACTTTTATTCAAATCAATGCAATATTTTATTCTATTCCTATAAATTTCGATTTTAGATACTTGTCAGAGTCAAGTATGGAGTTAGATTAGGTGCATTCAACCATCTGCCATTTCAAAGACATGCCTGTCCAACTTTATATTTTACTTTGATTAATTATTTTTTAAAAGAGAAATATTTGGCTTCTGCTGCAAACTCCTTTTTTTTTAACTTCTATTGTCATTTTATACCATCGCTCATACAATAACCTTTTTTTACATGCCTTTTTACTCAGATACTAGGGAAAGCATTGGGTGGAGGAGTTATTCCTGTTAGTGCAGTTCTTGCAGACAAAGAAGTAATGCTTTGCATAAAACCTGGAGAGCATGGAAGGTTCATTTTAATACAAATATTTTTGATAAATGGTCATTTTTATGTTCTCCCTTTATTTAGCATTTTCTACCAATAGTTGTCAAACTTACGATTTATGAATGTTCTGTTAGGCATCTGTTTTCATGCTTAAAATTCCCTTGATTAGTCGGATGATGTGAACAGACAGAAGTCTCCATTCTGCTGGAACCTTTAATCTTATAGTAATAATTAGATGTTTTGCCACATAGTAATTTCCCATAGACTATGCTTTGGACTTTGTAACTAATGGTACTTATAGTCATATACACTGGTTTCATGATTTCACTCCTCATCGGGGTTAGTGTTAGAAGTTCCAATCATAGGACGTATCTGAAAATTAAGTTAAATAGTGATTAGAACATTAGGATTATGATCGTGTTAGGATTCTTATTGTGTAGCATTTCAAAGTCACATTGAGGATCTAAATAATGTTCAGGGCATCTTTGGTCCGTTGAGAAGCATTTGTTCCTGTAAGTGTGTTGAAATAATTTCCTCTTTGGCATCTGGTCTCCATACTAATGAACTAATACAAACAGCCCGTACATTTTCTTATCAAACTCAAGATACCTTCAATTAAGACCTCTTATTTTTTTTCTTCTTTGTCATCCTTCACTATCTAGGGATATTTTACTTTCACTTTTTCACTTTTTTCCTTTTTAAGCAATTAGTTGATAATATGTAGTAAATGGAGAAAGCTAGATCTTTTAACACTGAATCTTTCTATATTGTTCACAGTACCTTTGGAGGAAATCCATTGGCCAGTGCTGTCGCAATTGCCTCACTAAATGTGATCAGAGATGAGAAACTTGCTGAGAGGTAACAATTAACAAATGCAGTGCAAAATCTTTTGTTGTCATTACATACTAAATACACTACAGACTTCGATCCAAAAAAAAAAAAAGAAAAAGAAAAAAATACAGACATGAATACAAGTCTTGACAAGTATGTTTTTTTACGTTACTTGATTCATTTCATTAGCCAACATCAGCATGTGAATATAACCTTTAACACTAAGCCTTGGTTCTATTAGTTCAGTAAATGTATGAAAACATGATCTGATCTTTGGGGAATTTTATTTTTTGAATATTTAAAATTTATCTCCAAGAATATCGTTTTTCTTTTTTGGTCCATAAAATCCTATCACTCTGGAATATAGCTTTTAGGGAAGTCTTGCTTAAGGAATCTTTATTTATACAATATGCTAAATATTTGCATTTCCAACTGTCTCCATTTTTGTTTTTGATCCTAGTCCTTCCTCAAGAAGTAACCTAATCCTCAAGGAAGCACGGACACGACACGACACGGGACCCAGCGATACGACAAAAAAATATAAAATGTTAAAGTAAATGATTAAGAGTGTCTAAAATGGATACGTGTCTGACACGGGACATGATACGTATCAGACACGATACGATGACAAATATGAAATATCGGTGCTTCCTTGCTAGTCCTCTAGCCTGCCTAGCTTTACCACTTATTTATGTTTTCCGCCTGTTTATTTTCTAATTCAGTCCATGTATAACCTGACTTATCAACAATGAATACTTTTTTAGCTATATTAACTTGAATCCACTCATATTTTAAAGTGCTGTCAAGTTTCAGTGAATGGTTTATTAATTTGGTTCTTTTATTGTATCTCTCGTGAATTTCTCTCATATTGCTATTAATGTCATATCATTGAACAGATCTTTCCAACTAGGAGAGCAGCTTACTCGTCTGCTGCTTAAGGTACAACAGCAATACCCGAACTATGTGAAGGAGGTACGGGGGAGAGGATTATTCAATGCAGTGGAGCTTAACAGCAAAAACTTGTCCCCTGTATCCGCCTATGATTTATGCCAAAGACTAAAGGATAGAGGAGTCCTTGCCAAGCCAACACATGATTCAATTATCCGCTTCACTCCCCCGCTTTGCATGAGGTAAGGAAGTAATGGAAAATGGTGTAAAAAATGGATCAACCTAATACAACATTAAAAAGTCTATCAAGATTCAAGGCAATGAAAGTAGAACAAATTTATGAAGAGTAATTTATCATATTCTGATTTCGATAGATGCTAGATAATCTTAAAGAAATATTGTTTCTGTCAGTTTTGTGTCACTCTATCCTCTCAAAGGCACTTAAAATAAGAACTAGTTTACTTGTCCATTGTATGTGTCTCTGATATTATATGCTCTAGGATGTGACCTAAAGTAATCTTTCGCAGTTCGGATGAGATCCAAGAAGGTTCTAAGGCCCTGGTTGATGTTCTGGAAATTGATCTACCAAAGTTGCAGAAAATGAAGCCAAAAGATGCTTCTCCAGTTGCTCCTAGTGCTTGTGACAGATGTGGTCGCGTCTTGTATGGTTAACCAGATAAAAACCGTATGAAGAAGATGAAGGAAAAATATATAAGTGTAATTCTCATGAAATTTGGTTGTAATGTTTCGTGTCATTAAACTAAATGAGATGACTTGATAGATGGTTATTGTGTTTAGATGAGTGCTATCTATCTCATTAAACATTTTATTTGGTGAAACCCAGAAATCTTATGCAGTGTGAGACCTATGCAATGCAATATGCAGCAGCTGCATGAATTGAGAATGTGACACAGGAATTATCTTGGGCACTTTAAAAAATAAAGTTCACACCACGAATGAGACAAGATTTATACATTAAAAAATGGTAGTTACTACTCTCTTTATCCCAATATTTTGATAAAAATTTGTAAAGTCAAAGAAAATAATAATAATAAATAATAATAATAATAATCAATACAATTCATAATTTTTTTAAAAAACAAAACTATACATATTTTATCTTTTTTCTTTTTTTTTCCATTAATGAATCACATGTTTTCTTTCTTAATAATTTATAATGACTTACTCTTCTTATCATAAAGAGTCACTCACTAAAATAGTTATCGTGTTGGATTGGTGGATAGGAATGGAAACCCGACAATGATTGGGTCGTGTTGGAGTTTGGTTGAATTAAGGTTTGTTTGGATTGTATTAGGTTTAATTTGTTTGGAACGAATTGGATTATCAAATTGAACTTGTAAATATGGAATTAACGGAATAGGGAGGTGGACAAATTTCAAAATAACCGCAGAAAGCAAAAGAATACCCTGAGTCAAGTTTCTTTTACATTTCTCCAAAACACACAATGATCTTCTTGCAAGCATAGATCAATTTTTTTTTTTAATCAAAATGCAGAATGTATATTTTGTTTTAAAAAAAAAAAAATCAGCTCAAAACACAATTGAGTGACTTCAAAATGATCCAACAAGAAATAGCAACACTTGATGATAACAGTGTCATCCCTTTTGGCGAAGGCAAACTTCTAGGACACAACTTGCAACTTGTACTCTCTATCTTTGGGGTCCTACATCAAAAGGAGGCCACAAAGAACAAAAGTGAATTAATTCATAGCTTCAAAACTTTAACCACATTTTCTTAACAAGCTTATACAGTAGTATTAGTAGTTAGCCTTTGAACAACTTGCAGTTTTACAGCAATTTGTAATATCTTGGAAAACTCTTAAAATGGTTTCAACCCTTTGGTAACTAAAACTCCTTGCCATGTTTTCATAGATATTGAATAAGGACCTGGTAAAACAAAGTTTAGTTTAATAACTTTATAACTTGAAGGGCAAGCACAGGATCCATAAGGGTAAGGGTAACAACATATCACCAGCATAACAAGAAAAAGTTTAGCGTATATATAACACTTTCATTTGACAAAATCTAATACTATTCAATGATTAACAAGAAAAGTTTTGCATCCCTAATAAGATTATTTTACTTTACAAGTTTAACTTCAATTCTCTAGATTTATCATCAAGGTCAAATAACACTTAAAAAAAAATCAGTCACATAAGTAGCAAATAAAAGAATCACAAAAACACAGGCAGATCACCAATGAGCACTACAACACGAAAGACAATAGCGACAAAACAATGTCACCGAGGTCCATGGATGATAAAAATCCCTAAGTTGTTAGTAATTAATTTTACAGATATTATTACCATCTCACAAGGCCTCTACCCTTGCATGCATGTGTGTAAACTAGACTTGTGAAAAGTATTTAAAACATAGAGGGATGAATAAAGTAACCACCTTAAAACAAGCACTAAGTGTTATTAAATTTAAAGAAAGATTTTAAAGCTTAAGTTTATAACTGAGGCCATTCTCAATATCTACTGTTGCATAAAGCTAAGTTGAACTTGCACTATAGACATTGCTCAATCCGTACATTTCTCTATGAACTAGACCACTAGCATCCTCCATTGCCTCTTAAGTTATTGCACATGCTTCAGAAACACAGCCAACAATCTTTTGGGAGGGACTTTACTAGTACATTTGAATTTTGAACCCTAACAAAACGCTTTGGGAGGTTTAAAAGTTGATTTGGGTTATTTTTATTGTGAGGTTTGTCAAAATATATCATGTGGACTTATAACTAATCTTGTGATGGAGAGAACAGTTCTTGACTCAAGATATGATCTTATTGTATTATCAATTGAACAGTTACAAAATTTGGAGACTATTTCATTGATAAATTATAAATATCTTTGCCTATCCCAAGAAAAAAAGAAAAAGCCTCTAGTACAAGCACTCCAAACAGAGGATATGGTAATAATTGTATATGGTTTATTATACTGTATATGCTAATAAGTGTTCCCATTCTCCCACCAATCCCACCTTGTTTTAGTGAAAGAAGATGAAGATTGAAGACAGTTTTATAAAAATTACGTATATTTTATCTTTAGTGCAAGCAGACATATGAGTGACAACAAGGAGTTATTGAGCAACCAAGCTACTTTAACCTTTTCAATAAACAATGAATTGTATACCTTTTCCAACTCTGGCTTCTCAAGATAACCAAGTAACAGACTTCTTAAATGCCTACTGTTATCAACTAAGCTATTCAAAATTATTATTTCTTCCTACCTAGGCCTAAATTAAAGTCAGTGAAGCAGCTTCTATATGCCTCAACCCTATATGCCTAAAATTGAAGTTAGACCATGGAAGTTTTAGTATGTTCTGTTCTTGACATAATGAATTATATATCATTCATTTCAATCGTTTGCTGCATTTTAATCCATTCTTCCCTAAAATGATTAACCCTTAATAAAATCATGTTATAACATCATCATGCATATGCCCTTCAAAAAAACAAAAAAAAAATCATCATAGTCTGTCACTGAATGGTAAGAGGAATATATTAGGCTGATAGTAGTAGTATAATTCACTGTGATAGTATGTGCAGTGTGTGTTTGGATGAGTATTTGTATGAATTGATTTTGATTAAAATTAAGTTTGGGATGAAATGATTTATGTTCGAAAACTTATCATTGAAAAGTAAATTTGTATCAAAATTTATTGAAAATTTCCATCCCAAATACAAAAAAGTCACGTGATATAAAACAACCAAAACATAATATCAATGACAAAATCATGTTTGAAAACTTCCAAAAGCACATTCAAAATTTACAAACGCGAAACCAAACATGCTAGTATGGTAAAGGATTTGAACAGTTTCAATTATATCATTCAACCTTAGCTTATATTTCTTATGTCATACTTTATATAAAAAAAAAAAAAAAACTAAAGTATAGAAAGTATAATTTCTCCTTCGATCAAGGATCTAACAGTAAACCTACAATGTTTCTTATTCTTTAAAATATTCCCCGTAGGTAGTACATCGTCCCTGGTTACTTCATATACCTAGATTTTAAGTTCAATACCACACCTACCTATAAATAAATAATATAAAATGTATGCATAGAGAAGTGTGTGTGTTTTTTCAAAGGCTAAAAGTGTAACAAAACTCAATAATCACTTATCCTATGAAATCCTAATACATTTATGCTAAAATCTAAAGGTCGGGGGAATTACAGTAGTAAATGAAATCATGATAAATGAATAAATGATGATAGGATATATGAGAAGAGAAATGTTATACATTCTTATAACTTTCTCTGATGAATTCTACAAATTATAAGAGTCAAATTGTTAAATGTTTTAAATATTTGTAATATATTGGAAATTATTTTAAGTTGATACTACTTTCCATTAAATATATGGAGGACTCATCAAAGGATAAACAACGATACATATAGGTGAAAAATTAATCTACATATTAATATATATCACACAAAAAATGACATATATCATAAAATAATACTTAATTTACTATTAATTAGTTAACAAATGACATGTATCACCTTTTTATCACGTAAACTTATTTATAGATTGATTTATAAACCTATATATCATTACTCTTTCCAAATTATCACAGGAGGATGCAACAAGTTGAGAATACTTGGTTATTAAAACAAAAAAAAGAATAGCAAAGAGCCACATATTAAGTATAAGAATCATAAAACCTTTACTTTAGGCCCCAAAATATAGATAATGGTTAATATTCTCTCCACATAAAAATAAGTCATCATATATGCTCACCAAAAAAAAAGTCATCATATACTTTATGACTAAAAAAATATTGGATAAACGATTATATTGCTTGTTTTAATTTCTTTAACAAGAACTCTAATTAGAACAAATGTCTCTTCTTATTACTATACTCCCAAAAAAATATTAGTCAAATCACTCATACTAATTTTTTGTTAGGTTTAAACGTAAATAGAATTGATATTGTGATTAGTTAATTCAAAAAAAAATTGGCCTATTTTAGTCATTAAAATGTTTTAAAATTTTGAAATTCATTCCCTCAGTTAGTTTTGACCTTATGTGATCGTCAACTTCACCATGCCGTAGCTAATATCACCACTCGTTGACAATTATCAACAGGAGGCATAATTGTTTATTTTTTATTTTTTCATTTAATTAAATTAAATACTTAAAAAAAAAAGTAATTATGCCCGTGGTGTTGACATGTGTCAACAAGTAACAAGGCTAAGCACCACTTGGATCCATTGACGTGTACTACTTACAGCCACATCATATAATGACTAAAAACCAACAGATGATGATGAATTTTAAAAGTGTTACTACCATGCAATCAAAAATTGAATGGTTGTTATGTAACTCATTGTTAAACCAATAAAATATTGCCACCTAAGACATGTATGTCACATCATTACTTAAATTAGTCAAAATTAAGTTTTGCAATTTAGTCCAACATAAAAATTAAATTAAGTTGTGCACATTAGAACCACCAGCAGCATACTTTGATTTTTTTTAATAATGTTTTTTAAAATTAAAACTTATAATTTATCTATAGGTACAAAGGACTAAAATTTTAATTTACTATTTAAGTTGGACCAAATTGCAAAAAAATAAATTTGACTACTTCAAATGATGACATGGCACAGGTAAATTAAATGACAACTTTCTATTGGTTTAAGAGAAGGTTACATGATAACACTCCAATTTTGGATTGCATATTAGAAATCTCCATTTTAAAATTGTGCAACTTTAAAAAAACTAAAATAGGCCGAAAATTATTACATAAACTAATCACAAAATTAACCTGGGAACCAAAAACTTATTTACCCATATCACACATACAAATAAAAGAAGTTAGCGTTTTTTATTTTTTTTTAAAAGATTCTAAGGTTACTCCCTTTAGTCCTTATTATATATATAGATCACACTCAACTACTTTACAAAGACCAAAAATGACAGTTACTTTTCTTGAAACTTTAAAAGAATGCTTTAACATTACAGTTTTATCCTATTAAGTATTATTGGAAATTTCACAAATGTATTATTTTACATTAATTAACAAAAGGCAAATAAGATAAATAAAACAATAAATATCTCCTAGAAAACACTAAGTGACTTATAAATAGAACTAGAGAATTCTTATAGAAAGTGACTTATAAATACTACTTAAGGGAATACAATTTTACCCTCAAAATCTCATCGAAAAATTCACATCATTAATGAAAAAATAAAGAAGCATATATAGTGAAAGCCTTTAATAAAAACAAATAATAAGAGAAAAAACAATTAATATTCTATAGAAACTGTATAGCGTCGTGTTAAAAAATCAAGATGGGCAAAGATTAATTAGTTCCACTGTATTGTGGATGTTTCTTTTGGACTAGAGGGAGTATTCAACACAATCTCCTCGGACCAATAGGCGAAGATCAATACATTTCTTTTGGAATTGCTTTTGATCCAAAATACCATGGGAGAAATTTTTTAGGAGATTTCTAATATGCAATCCAAAATTGGAGTGTTGTCATGCAACCTTCTCTTAAACCAATAGAAAATTGTCATTTAATTTACCTGTGCCATGTCATCATTTGAAGTAGTCAAATTTAATTTTTTGCAATTTGGTCCAACTTAAATAGTAAATTAAAATTTTAGTCCTTTGTACCTATAGATAAATTATAAGTTTTAATTTTAAAAAACATTATTAAAAAAAAAATCAAAGTATGCTGCTGGTGATTCTAATGAGCACAACTTAATTTAATTTTTATGTTGGACTAAATTGCAAAACTTAATTTTGACTAATTTAAGTAATGATGTGACATAAATGTCTTAGGTGGCAAGATTTTATTGGTTTAACAATGGGTTGCATAGCAACCATTCAATTTTTGATTGCATGGTAGTAACACCCAATTTTTTATAGGGAGGGTTAGCTCCACTATATTTCTCGAATATGATTCTACATGCGGACGAAAAAAAAAACAATATACATTAGACCCATCACAGGACAATCTAACAATTATTCCTTAAAAAAAAACATACATTTTAAGAAATATAATGATTAACATTTATTTCAATAATAAATTAATTGTGTTTTTCTAATATGCCCTTTCTTTTTGTAATTAGTATTGATTTTTCTTCACCATTTACATAATTTAATAGTAAACATGCAAAATAACAATTACTCTCGACTCCTAAATATAAGCATTAGTTTTGCACTTTGTTATATATATATATATATATATATATATATATATATTTATAAGCTCTTATTTCAATTTTTAATTATATTAATTACTTATTTCCCATAAATATCTTTATTTATTCATCACTTTTTAGAGTCGCTATGCCAATTAGAGTTAATTTTGAAAAAGCATAAAAAAATTAAAAATTATCAATTCCATTATAACTAATAATACTCCTATTAAATAATTTTTTTAATCCGCATGCTAAATCATACTTAAGAACGGAGGGAAAATTATACTTTTGAACTTATAAACACAAGAGATAAATATTAGTAACATTTTTTTTCCTCAAACAACACAGATAGATTAAAACGGATGAAATAGTGAGGAGAACAGCAATTTGTATGCTTAAGTGTGAGGAGTGAAATTTCAGCCTACGTGCATGGACCTTTCAGGATATGAAAAAGCCCTGTGAGTGGTGATCCACTCCTAGCCTAATAAGTAGCTAGGCACATAATTTTGCTTGAAGAATCTGACATTGAGCCAATGAGGGGACATGTCATGTGGTGGCACAGCATAGGAACGGGAAAATGAAATTGGGATTATAAAGCAATTAACATTATATTGCCCCCACTAAGTGACTTACACATGGTTTATGCCACACATGCACAAAAGCTTACACCTGACTTGCTAGTGAGGAGGGAACCAATAAGAGCACAAACAAGGAGACAACATACCAATAATGCCCCCATTCACGGTAACCCATGCAGGAATAAACAAAAAGACAATAAACATTTGATACAAAAACCATAAATATATCCCCAATGGCCAATGACCATCTTGTTTATGATTACCAAGAAAGCAACCGGCTCGTGGTATTGCACACTACACTTACATCCAAAAACATTATCGTTCAAGCGAAGAAACTTTAATGTTATCTCGTAGATCAACTTAGGTTTACCATACTACTCTCTCCGGACTTGTTTTTTAGCAAAAAAAACTAATTTCATAGGTATTAAGAAAGTTAGTTAAGTGTATTTAATTTTTTCAAATTCATAAAAAAATTGACTACTATAGAAAACTTGCATTGTGAATTAAACAAAAATTAAATGTTACTCCCTCTCGTCCTATTTATAAGACCCTTTTGGGGTTTTTATTTTGGTCCTATTTATAAGACTTCTTTTCAATTTTCAATAGCATTTAATTACTTCTTTCCACTAACACCCCTATAAAGTCAACACTTTTTAGAGTTCCAATAATAATTATAGGGGTAATTTTGAAAAAGTATATCAAATTTTCACATTTCCAATGTCACTAACAAATTTATTCACTCTCCTTGGTGGGAGTGAAAAACCCCAAAAGGATCTTATAAATAGGACCGGAGCGAGTACGATCACTTTGTATGGATATTTTAAGAATGGTTATATTGGGAATAGAAAGTTGGCTAATATTTGCTTATATTTAAGACCACTAATAGGATTTTTTTTCCTTATAAATGAGATCGGAGGGATTACGTGTCATTGGAGAAGAAGAAAACTAGTCAGCATTTCAAATCAAACAAACATAATAAAAGGGGTTTGTTTTTTAAATATACTAACAAGTACTGCTAGTAAAAATTAAGACATTCATTTCAAAGATAAAAAAACCCTTGACCTTAATAACAATAATATCTTTTACTGCCACATACTATATCATAGATAAGGCTAAAATAAATATATAGTAGTATAAAAAAAAATTCACCTAACAAATCAGTCTAAAATATATTATAATCATAATTTTATATTTCATGTTATTTATATGCGTGATTATAAAATATTTTATATTAATTTGTTATGAGAGTATATTATTGTTCATGTTGTATATAAATGTGAAAGAGACTAGTCCAATTGTCATGTTATTGGAGCATTTGACTTAGGAATAGAACAATAACATGTTGGAACAAGATGTGCTATTATCAAGGTTAAGGGTAATTTTCAATCCCTGGTATCAATGTTTGGTGTACAACATTATTTTTTCTCTTTGTGTTTTTGTTTTTTTCTTGGAACCAAAATGTTTTAAATTTTTTTTAATCTTAGTCATGTTTTATTTTTATTTATAAATTACATTATGAATACAACTATCAATAATCAATATTAGTACATGTATTCAAATATCAGAACAGGCTAACAAAACTCAAATAATAATGCAGCAGTGGATCAAACATTTACAACAATCAACTGAATCCATGTATAAAGAAGAGAACAAGATCAATAACATATTTCAAGCCACAAAGTAATGAGAAAGGGAAATGAAGCAAAGAAGGAGTATTATTGTCTTACCAGCAGGAAGGAAATGGAGCCAAAGGGGAAAAAAAAAGTGATAGTTGCTGAAACTCAGTTCTTGCCTTTCCCCTTCTGGTCTGAATGCCGGCTTCCGTCGCCGTAGCAGAGTTGCAAGCCACGGCCACCAAAAATAGGTGATGAGAACTGTAGCTGTTGATGGTGGTTGTTGTTGTTGTTCTCCATAGTTGGAGCTGCAGCTGAAGCAGCAGCAGCAGCAGCACCAATGAAGAATGGTACAGTGGATCCATCCATAGTTGATGATGATGAAAACCTCTGCATATGATGTGGTAACATATGATGAGATGGTGAATTGGACTGAAGGGTCCCCCTATTGAAACCAGCAAGGCCCGAAGAAGAGATTGTGAAGTTGAGATTATAGTCATGACTTGGCTGGTGATGTTGATGATGATGAGAGGATGATGATGATGAACAGGTAACCACAGCTGGCATGAAATGATGATCAGGAATGAATGAGAAATGATGCTGAAGCTGTTGATCTGATGATGATGATGATGTTGTATGGTTCTGATTATGATTACGATCGCCACTGAGAGTGAATGGTGAAAGTGAAACTGGCATTGCCTCCTCATGAAGTGAATGTCCTAATTGATTGGTTCTTGAAGATGAGGAAGGTCCTAGAAGCCCTGAAGTGAAGTAGTCCATTGGTGCTGTTGAACACCATTGGTTTTGGATTTGGTTCCTAGCAGCTGAATCAGCATTAGGACTACTAGTTGTGGCTGGAACTGCATTATTATTATTATTGCTGATTCCACCTGTGAGTAGCTCAGTGAAAGAAGCTGTTTGAGAAATGGGGTTTATTACATGATCATGATGACGATGAGAAGCAATGTTGTTGTGATGTTCGCTCTCTTTCTCTTTTGCAGTTCTTTCCCTTGCCCTCTCTCTGGCCTTGACGCGGTTTACGCGTATATCAGGCCGAGAGAGGGACAAGCCAGAACCTTTGCTTGTCTCGGAAGTGCTGCTACACGCAGACTTCGACAAAGAAAGGTTCTGGCTTTGATTGTTGTTATGCTGCTGCTGCTGATTAAGATAATTTGTCTCACCATCTAAATCCACATCGGCTGAATCAAATCCTTGTTCAGTTCCCACACTTGCAGCCCTCTTCTCGTCACTCGGCTGCTTCGGGGTCTCAGGGAATGTGGTGTTCAGTGAAGGTAGCTCCGAAATTGCATCGGAAGCCGATTTGATTAACCATTCGACAGCTTTACTGGGTTGGTCTACGCCTAATCGATCTTGAAGGTCATAGAACTGAATAGCTGTAGCCACAGAAAGCCTAACCCTTCTGTCCCTTAAGCCCTTTGAAGTCATGACCTTGCTGTGCCTATCTTTGCCACCAGATGCTCTAGAAACCCTTATGATTCTTGAAGAATTGTGCCAATTGTGGAACCTGTTGGTGCTGCCTCCATCTACTTCCTCATCTATTGGATATTGTTGCTGCTCACCACTCCCTCCAGCTCCTCCTCCTCCTCCTCCTCTAGGACCTACCTTGTTAGAGGACTCATTCCTTCCATTTCCAAATCTAGGGAACTTACTTGCCTCTGCCTGAATCTCATCCTCCTCCTCCATACCACAATCATAGCCTTTCCAAATATCACAAGCTTATCAAGCTAGAAACACAACAAAACAAAACCACTTTGCCCTTTCTATTGTTTTTTTTTTCTTTTTTTGCACTTCTTCAGAGGTAGAGAAAGAAGGAGAGAGAGAAATGAAAAGTAATAGTAGTGAGAGTTTGAAGAAGTGTGGGGTTGGTTATGTCCTTTGCATTGATGATGATGATGATAATTCAGAAACTGCTATGGATGTTTATTGTGTGATGAATAAGAAAAGCTTTATTGATATATCACAGTCCAAGTCAGAGAGGCCCTTGTTAAGCTTTTTTGCAGTTTGCAGAAACCTTTCAAAATCAAAGACTGAAAATATGTCTCAGACTCTTCTTAGCCTTCAGCCACAGGCCACAGCCTCTCCTCCCTAAAAAACCCAAAAGTAACACACCATAAAAAAATTTAAAAATAAAATTGCATTAACATCCAACCACAAAAAATAAACAAATTAAAATATAAAGAAGAAAAAATCAAAAATATCAGATACTATGTGCAAGTGTACATACACATTCTCATACTCATTTAGTACATCAGATAAGATCTGACTGTGTTAACTTAATATATGTTATATCTTTTTCCAAAAACTCAAAGCTTTAAGAAAAAGGTAGAAAAGTGGTGTATAGTTAAAGACCTCTATCTATATCTATCTCTATATCTATATATATATATATATATATATATATATATGTATTTATATATAGACTGTAGACTGTAGGGCATGTACCTTTGATCTAAGCCTTTTTTTCTGCTTTGTATTGAAACTAAAGCAGCAAAATTTGCAGAAGGGTATCTGATCTGAGCCAAACCCTTTTTAGCTTCAGCTTGTATATTTATAGCTTTTCCCTGACCATACATAAAATGCAAATCTCATTAGTTTTGCAAAATTATCACAAAAATATATATTATTAAATAAAACCTCTATTTCTGAAATGTTCAATGGTTTTGACAGGTGTTAAGTTCATAACTTTGATCTTAAAATAAAAAATTATTAAACAAAGAGGTTGAAGCCCCATTACTTTGAACAATGTTGGGTTGGGTTGTTGGATTTTGTGACAGGTGTTAACCTCTCAACCAAAGACAGAAAAGAAAGAAGATAAACAACACACAGCTGATTCCTAATTAACACACACAATTTTGCACTGTCTTCTTCCCACAGCTCACAGATCTGTGTACCTAGAGTTCCAAACATTTAAACAAAACAAAAAACAGAAAATAAAATAAAAAAATAATCAAAACCTGAAAATTTCAGCTCATTAAAAAGACTCTTTTTTTTTCAGATCAGGAGCACCCTCATTTTGGTAAGGGCCAAAAAAAAAAACAAATAAACAAAGGAGAGAAATATAAGAAGAAAACCATGGTAACAAATATCAAAGTCAGATCAAAGTTGCTTCATTATATAGAGAGAATGAAATATATGAGACCTTCTTTGGTGTCTGGCTTCATGAAATTGTTGAATTTTCCAAATGGTTTTGCAAAATAATAATAAAAAAAGTTTATTTTTTATTATTATTTCTTCTCTTTCATAAATCTAAAACACTCAACTCGTGTTTTATGATAAGAGAGAGTCACCAAGCATGCTAGCATGTTGGCTTATTAATTTTTATTTTTTTTTCATAAGCTGAATTTATAGTTTGGTTGAAAGTTGAAACTTACATAGTTGTATTTTCTCTGTGTGCACATGTAAACAAGTTGTGATGAGATAAAGAGGGAGAGAGAGATGAATAATGAATGGAATAGGGTTGGTTTGTTTGTTTGGTGGGTGAGAAACAGAAAGAAGGTGAAAGAAAAATAAGGGTATATGAGAATTGTGTGATTTTTTCTAGAGAGAGAAAGACATAGTACTATGTATGTATGTGTTGCAAAAGGGTAGTCAAACACAAACTCAAACTCAAACACAACTCAAAGTGCTTGAAGCTGAGAAGGAATGAAAGAAGAAGAAGAAGAAGAAGTAGAAGATGTGGTGGTACTGTTGGTGTTGAGATTGTTTTCCGTGGAACAATGACCCAGCTTATCGGAACTTACTTGTATCATTAGATTAATATATTATTTTATATATTTCACTTTTTAAAAAATAAAAATATTTGTTTATAATTATTTGCTTTTGTCCTTAATCAAGTGCTTCAACGTGCAGTGTGAGACTAAACTCTAATCACTGTAGTGGTTAGTTTAAGTGTGTGTTTGGAAACGCGGTAAGAATCCGCGTTGAGGCAAAAGCCTCTCACACCAAGCTTCTTCAAACGCGCGTTTAAGGGGCTGAAACGTCGTTCCAAACAGATCCTAAAGTTTATATAGATAAATGATTTTTGGCATTTACTAGTATACTTCGTATAAGTTATTTTTATCATGCTCCGAGCAATTTTTTTTTAATGTAGGGAAGAGTTCAGTTTGTCTTTATCCTCACCAACACACAGGCTGTCACCTCCCCTCTCTTCCCCGCCCCTCCTCTTTTCTCTCTCTTCCCAAATCCTTACTTTCTATCTTCCTCACCACCCTCGTCGTCGCACCTTTTCCGTCCGCGCCCAATCCCAAAACGGCTTCGATGCACCTTGCCACTATGACTTCGACCTCTTCACCATCGACCTAGGTACCGATGACGTTCGCCTCTCGCTGCGTCGCCAATCATCACTCTCAACCATCGAAGGTTTAAGTTGCGAGGGTTTAGTTATGGTTAAGCTTTCAGTTTCGCTTCGTGGATGATTTCAATTGGGAATAACAATGATGCAAGAAAGGGGTAAAGGTTAGGGTTAGGGTTCAATGATAAATTAAAGCTAGGGGTGGTGGTGGTATGAGGGAAATGGAGGAGCCTGAACTTGAGGAAGGTGAGACGTGCTCATAAAACACAAAGATAAGCTTTTGGATTTAGGGATTTCATAGATCTGAAAATGGAGAGGGCTCGTGGTCCCTACATTCGGCGGCGGTGAATCCGAAGGCGAAAAGGAGCGTTGGTGGTGGGGTTTCAGTGGCGGTGGTTGTGGGGGAACAATAGTGGTGGTGGGTGGTTAACCGAAAGGGTGAATTTGTCATTTTTTATTATTTTTTTCCTTTTAATTGTAGTTGTTAAAATTTTTTAATAATAAAAAAATAGCTACAGTACGTGGTGCATGAGTTTATCCGGAGCAGCTTAGTAACACCCATGATTTTTCAATATTAAGATATCTTAAATAAAGTTCACACATGGTCATAATTCTTTATAAATAATTACTTTTACATTATCTTATTAACAAGTGTTTTGAGAGCCAAAAATTCAAAAAATACAAGCATTGCATTAGAAATTACAACTCTTAATATATTGTAATCTATATTCCTTTTAAGTGCAAAATTTCTTATTGAATTTTTTAGTTGGCTGTTTCTTAAACACCTCATTAGCATTATTATGTGCAATTTTTAGTTGACTGTTCTGAAACAACTTATTATTAGATTATTTATTATATCAAAATCTCTACTTCCATCATACATTTATACCTTTATTATGTGCATCGAAAAAGTTTTGTTATTAAAAATATAATTTATTTTGATAATTTTTATATTTTAATTAGGATTAATCTTTGATTATCGTCTAGAGGACTTTCGATGCACGCCCAAAATATAACTATGAATTTTTTTTCCCTTCTCAAAATTTTTCTTAACAAATATCTTTATTTAGGAAAAAAAAGTTGAGATTCTCTTCTCTCTCCTATGGTATATATCATACACAGTACATAATATAAAAAAAATCTTTTATACCAAGTTAAATTACATCAATAATTTTTATGATATTCATAACTTTTTATATAACATAAATTATTTTGAACCAGTCATTGGATTGAAAATTCTTATCTTGTAGATATTCTATATATCAAATTTTGCAAAAATACAATGCAAATTTGTTTAATACTTTGTTTATTTATGTCAAAATTAACATGATATATGTGTCCCCAATATATAATTCAATTAGCTAAGTTACGAAACATAAAATGCAAGCATCTGAATTCAATTCTTGACCACTACACAATTTTTTCCCTTCAACTTGTTTAAATTTTCTCATGTTTGTGACGAATGAACTATGTGGGGTATATAGCTATTAATTAACAAATGAATTCATAAAATTGAATTTGTTAAAATTAAATTGTATACAAAGTTATGAATAATGTAAGAATTAAAGTAATTTAAATTGATCTAAACGATCCTCCCTCTTTTAATAAATATCTAATTTTACTCACGTAAAACTTCCTGATTAAAAAAATTAACTTAAAGGTTTGACTAGGGGGAAGACCAGACCCTGCGCTGTTCCACGGTTATCTGTTCTGCACCCCTTCTCTTATATTTATTCGTTATTAATGCCATCATAAACTATATATAACCCGTTCTGTGGGGTTTTTTATTTGATTCTAGCAAGTTTTTTGCTGAAGCATACCATAGAGTTGTGCGGATTTTCCCCACAAGCATAGACTTTCGTGACTAAAAATAAATAGATAAACTATATATGGGACGTTTCAACCGCAAAATACACTCTTGTAGTCATTGTACCAAACAAAAATATGCACTACATTTCTTATTATCAAACTCAAATTGCAAGAAATTAAAAATAATCCGCATATCAAATTGAATTTAAGTGACCAATAAGACTCAGTATAGTTGGTAGATGATTGAGTTCTTTAAGCATGATGTCAGGGATTTAATCCTCACTGCGAGTATGAAAAAAATTTTGTTGGTAGAGACAAAATTCATTTCGGTAATATCTATGCCTCGAAAAGAATTAGTCTTCGGCTATTGATCGGAGAATACTTTGATATTATAAAAAAAAAAAAAATGAACTTAAGTGAAACTTACCAATGTGTTGATTCAAGATAGAGGACGAGTTGAGAAAACAAAATTTATACTATAAAACTTTGTTCTTTTGAACTGTTATGTAAATTTTAAATTAATCGCAAGACTTATAATTTTCATCATCTTTTCGCAGCTCTTTTCTTCTTATTGGGCTTCTTTTTGAGTGGGGTGACGGCCCGTTTTCGGGTTTCCAAATACAAATTTAAAGGAACAGAAAAACACTGTTAATTTCAAATTCCATCTTTTCCTAAATTGCGAAGAGAATATCTTGAGCATGTTGAGAACATGTACAAACATTTTGAAGGATATGCAAAATAAAAATCAAATGAATCGATATTGATTATTGAGTAAATCGAGTACCCAAGTTTCCAGGAATAACAATCTACAAATCCATTTTAAACTTGTCACTATTTCAAGAATCAATTCAAAAAATAAATAAATAAAAGAATCAATTTTTTCCGATCAGGGTTTAAAAAAAATTGAGGCAAACTTTTCTTTCTTTCACTTTTTTAAATATTGTAGGAATATATTACTGATTAATTAGTAATGTGAACCAAAATGTTATTGTGAATGGCAAATCTAAACTTGGACGAGACACAGCTTGAACCAAGTTTAAATAAAAATAAAAAGGCTTTTTTAAGCGATAGGTCCCTAAATTTAGGGGATGTTTTGGATTTAGTCCTTAATCTTTTTTTTTGTTGGATCTGGTCCCTAAACTTCAACGTCGTTTGGAATTAGTCCTCTCGTTAACCCAAAGTTAACTTCGTTAGTGTCTTCCAATAAGATGTTGCCACGTGTCCCAACTTGCATTTTTTTTTTGGCTTTTTTGACTTTGAGGTCCCTAAACTTAGGGGAGGAATTGAATTTAGTCCCTATCCTTTTTTTCGTTGGATCAGGTCCCTAAACTCTGGACCATTTTGGATTAAGTCCTTCTGTTAGCTTTAATCTAAGACCGTTACCCTGGGAAAATTTTTATGCCATGTGGACCAATAAATTAATGCCACATGGAATTTTTCTTTTAAAATTGAAAAATTACAAAAAATAAATAAAATTAAAAAAAAGCCAAATATTACCTGATTTGAAGTACAACTGAACCAAGCATCATTAACAGTTCCACCATGCCACAAAAAATTTTCAGGCCAGAATGTGAACCACCTTCCCTATCTTCCTCTCGTTCCTCGTCGTACTCGATCGTCTCGTTAGGGCTTGACATCATGATTTCTTCACCTTGCTTTAGGGGGTGACATTGTTTTTCAGAATATAAAGATCTAAACAAAACAAAAAAAAAAGAACACACACAGTGTCAAGTGATAAAAACTGAGTTAGACACCTACCAAACCTTTATCATCAAACTCTAAAGTAATAAAAAAGAGATTTTTCTGTGTCAATCAAATATACTTGTTGCGTTTCTTCCTCCCTCCAGACTCTACATATGATGCACCGCTAAGAAGAAGGCAGAGGAAGCGGAGAAGAGGGCGGAGGCTGGAAAGCAGAGGACGCTGAGGTTGTTGAAGGTTCGAAGTTGCGAGGCTGCTGCATGGTGAAGGAAACGCAACTGGTCTCCTTTGTTGTCGCATCAGATTTGCAGAGAAGATGACCAGGCGAAGGATGAAGAACGAAGAGAATCTTCGGGGTCGCCGCCGCAACTAGGTTGCAGGGGCTTTGGCTATAACTAGCGCCGCCGCACACCATCAAACGAACTTGTGACTGTGACAATGATTTTCGCTGTAAACCGAAGCAAGCACAAAACTCAAATCGAGGCTCGAGCTTGAGGACGGTGGCGAAAGCTTTTCAAATCGTTACCCTGATGGCAGTGGTGAGTGCTCGAGACATCACGACCATGACGATGATGCATCTCGTCGCAAACGCGTTTTATTCCAATAGTTATAAAAAAATCATTTTTTTTAATTTTATTTATTTTTTGTAATTTTTCAATTTTAAAAGAAAAATTTCATGTGGCATTAATTTATTGGTCCACATGGCATAAAAATTTTCCCAGGGTAACGGTGTTAGATTAAAACTAACAAAAGGATTTAATCCAAAATGGTCCGGAGTTTAGGGACCTGATCCAACGAAAAAAAGGATAGGGACTAAATTCAATTATTCCCCTAAGTTTAGGGACCTCAAAGTAAAAAAAAAAAAAGCCAAAAAAAAATGCAAGTTGGGACACGTGGCAACATCTTATTGGAAGACACTAACGGAGTTAACTTTGGGTTAACGGAAGGACTAGTTCCAAACGACGTTAAAGTTTAGGGACCAGATCCAACAAAAAAAAGATTAAGGACTAAATTCAAAACATCCCCTAAATTTAGGGACCTATCGCTTAAAAAAGCCAAATAAAAATAAAAATTGTGTTGAAAAGTATTGGAAGGATCGCCAATAACATTATCTAAGCCTATTACGGATGATATGTAATATGTTAAGAAATCCAACAGCTATCAATACTACTATACTAGGGAGCCTCCTCTTAGCATTGGTGCATGTGTGCTTAACAAATGTCATTAGTACTCTAAAAAAAATTTCTCAATCTCAATTCTTAGGGATGATGGTAATTATATTTAATTAGATAAATTTTCTTAAAAAAATAAAAATATGAGATTTTATCCCTCTTAAATGCATTATTCCTTATCAAACTTAACCATTTTTAAAATTTTACTCTCATAAGTTAAACAAACTCTTTAAAAGACTTGCATGTCCGTGCGATAAATCTCTTTGCTTCCCATTCTAGATCTCTCTCTCTCACACACACACATCAGTGTCATGTGCTTGTACGTGGATGGTTTATACAGGAGCAGCATTTGATGGGCCATGAATGGAGCAGAATGGCAATTGGAGAGATACCAACCATTTGGCCACGTCCCTCGTTCAATTTGTAGTGCAAATGGATCATCTTTTGTGATTATATATATATATATATATATATATATATATATATATATATATATTTTGGAGTTCACTAGGATGTTTATATAGCTTAAGTTTTACTCTTCCTGCATCTCCACTACACAAGTTTTGTTTTTCTTTTTAATTAGCACCATAGTCAAAGTAGTTAACCATCAAATGATGGAGCAATTATTAGGTGGTCCGGGCAGGATAATCACCACCCTTCATTATTTAATTTTTAATTTTTTTAAATTAAAAAATAAATTATCAACGGTTGAGATGTGTTTAGACCACATGATCCAGGACTAACTAATAATTTAACATCATAATCGTTCTATGAAATTAGCTCAATTAATAAAGCTAATATTAGTATTTGAATTTAAATGCATAGAAATATTTTGTAATTCTTTTTCACTTCCTCTGCCTCTCCCTTTGTAGGACATGTTTGAGCCTCGCTCTCTTTTTTTCTTTTTAAGAAAAAAAAGAGCTATATACTTACGCAAAAGGTTTTTTTTCCCTTTTAAACCAAATGATGTATTGTTTATATATAGTAGGTAATTCTTTTGTATTGATTAAACTTCCAATTTTTGTTCTCAGGTTTGTATTTGTTTATTTCTTTTGTTTTTGGCCTTATCAAAATAACACGTTAGACTTTAGTAAGGATTAAAGTGAACAACATAATTATGGTGTTAGAAATTAATGGGAATAACTTTTGTTAATATGAAGATCGGTATAATGGTGTCATTTAAAATGTCAGGAAGGAGAATAGTAAAGACACACAAAGACAAAGATGAAAATGGTATAATTTACTTCTTTTCTCCACTAGTATAGCTAATATGACTATTAATCACTTTTTTTTATTATTGGATAAAGAAAAAAAAATTATCCTGAGATTTACCTATAATTATTAATGCTTAATTCTAAATTACTATATAAAGTACTACGAGTATAATTTTTAATTTATTCATTGGAGGAAGAGATAAGTTTCGCATTTAAAAAAAAAAAACATTAAAGTGTTTGGATAAAGGGGAAAAAGAAAATCTCCTTTCTAACCAACTCTGTAAAATATAAACAAACTCAAAAAATGACTTAATCATAGTCCTAAACAAATTCGTTGAGGTAGGAAAAGATTACTTCCTCCGGTCTTATTTATAATACTTTTTTGGAGTTTTTATTTTGATCATATTTATAAGATCCTATTTCAATTTTCAATAGCATTTAATTACTTCTTTCCATAAACACCCATATTAAATCAACACTTTTTAGAGTTCCAATACTAATTATAAGGGTAATTTTGAAAAACTATATCAAATTTTCACATTTCCAATTTTACTAACAAAATTAATCACTTTTCTTAATGGAAGTGAAAAATCTCAAAAGAATCTTGTAAATAGTATAAGTGGGAGTATATAAAAAGGATCAAAGGAGTAATGAATTAAAAGGAGTCTAAGATCAACTAAACCCAATACAATAATGAGCAATCATTACAACTTACAGTAATGAGAGATACAAGAAAGTGAACTCATACACCAATAAAAAAAGGAATAATGCAGTTTGGAAAAGTTAGAAGCCAATATCAAAAGTGGACTTCAATCAAACCCAACGATCTAACCAGATTGGTCTTCATATTAGAAAAAATAACAATAGTGTTATGATGGTTCGAGGTACATCAATTCATTGTCAACCAAAACATCAAACCATACCTTTTAATCCCAACGGAAGGTAACAAAGCAACAACCCCAATTAAAAGAATCCAATGATGTAGTAGCAGGCAAGAATATGACCCCTAATCAGGCTGCCACTGCAAACCATAAGCACTGACCAGGAACACATAAAAAAACACATGATGTGCTGATTCTGAATAATAGTTAAAAAAAAGCTTAATTATGTCACGGGTTTAGTGTATTTTTGTCGGATACCATTATTTTTTTTTTCAATGTCTGATTTCCCGAAGTTACTTCTGAGTTTGTCATATACCCCTATTACCAATTCTGACAAATTTTGTTGATATGTAACATGGGAATTCTGATCAGATGCAGGAGGTTAAGCACCTGGTGCCCCGTGGTCGAAGATCATTTTTTTAAAAAATTTAAAAAACTAAAAAACTTAATATTTTATATTTTTACTTAAATAAAAAAAGAGAAAAAATAATTGAATAGAGAGGTCGTCTTCGCCCTTGTGACATCACTCGACACCACATGACCAACCTCCTGCATCTGATCAGGATTCCGATGTTACATGTCGACAAAATTGGCCAGAATTGGTAGCAGGGATATATGACAAACTCAGAAGTAACTTCGGAGAGTCAGACATTGGAAAAAAAAGAATAAGGATATCTGACAAAAGTACACCAAACTTCAGGAACTTTATCATAACTAAGCCTTAAAAAAAGTACAATCACTCTGAATAAGAACACCTTTGTGCAAAAGTTGATTATAAGTAAGGAGTCTAGCTATCAAGAATAAGATGTCAACTGAAGGTGAAAACCTTTTTTAAAGTTTTAATCTTCCACGGGAAATTGAATGTATACTAACATCATCAATATGCTCAACACCTAACGAGCAACATATCTAATACTAACAAACATTAAAAGTAAAGAAAATATCAGTCCCATTCTTAAACTACATCCATTTATCAGGTATCGTCCCCCAAATCAAACAGAGATCAATCATCCTTTCATAATTAGTTAGAAAAATTTATCAATTGATTTATTAGAATGATATTTCATTTCTTTAATAATTTTTCTTACATACATCGTATCATCACGCTTCACAATAAATAGAACACACGTGAATGCTGAAAATCATCTCAATGATAGCTTGAATAGTAAGTCACGTATAAATACAATGTCTAATTGGGTAGTGGTTGGTGATTAACTAACCTGCCAGAAAAGAAAAACTACCAATTACCAGATGCAATAACTAACTAGTTAATCAAGTTGTGGTGATTGATTGGTGATTAACATGTCTTGCATTGTTGCATGCTTTGTTAGATGAAAGAAATACAATCAAGTAAAATGTAAAAATGAAGCTAGCATTTAACCCTTAAATAGATTAATTTGAATAGGAATTATTGCAATGTCTACCATGATCCAAAAGAAAAGGAAAAACAAATCAAAAAGTTCTTTGAGGGAGTGTTGCTCTATTCTCGCGATTCCATGCTCAAAAACATGCCGCCGGGTTAAGAGAAACCGAGCCTATTTTTAATACAACTAACCCCATAAAACCCACTGTCCACACTACATCATTATTATTAGTATTATTAATCAAACTCCTGGAGTCTTTTTTTTTATTTTCAATTAAAGCTAACCGTACCCCTCCATGCTCCATTCATCAGCTTTAATTCTATTATTATTGTATGTAATAATAAACACAAGAATAATATACTCCCTATAGTACCACCACCATTGAGTAATGCCAATGGCGTGTGGAAGATGGGCGGAGAGAAGTGAAAGAAAACAAAAGTAAAAAAGTTTAAATATGTTTTGTTCATAAAAGTTTAATGATTTTTTATTTTAGTCATAGAAATTTTTTTTAAAAGGTTTTAGTTCTTAAATATTCTGAAATTTTGGGTTTAGTTCTTAATGATGACATGTATATATAACTCATATGTAACATATAATGTAATAATTGTTGATGTAATTGATTGTAGTATTGACACGTCATTCGCATTGGCTAAATTTACATTTTTGAAATATTTAAGGACAAAATCAATGAATAAATGTCTAAAAATTAAAACAAAATAACGTTAATTAGTTTTCAGAAATAAAAATATATTTAAACCAATTTAAAAAACTATGCTATTTGACGATATTATGTTTTTTATACTCCACCATGCATTTCATATATAATATGTTTTAAGATTATACAGGTGTTTTAAAAAATTATTAATTAAATAAGGTAAAAATTTGGAGTATTTTGATTATAATATTTTTATATAATCATTATTGAAAATAGATAAAGATATTAGAGATAAAAAAAATTATGATAAATAAAGGTATAATTGAAAAAAAAATAATTATATATTAGATTTGTAAAAGATCGAACAATATATATAAAATAAAATAAAATAAAAAATTTATAATTAAATACTGTGTATAAAAGAAAGAGAGTACAATATTTAATGTTGTAGTGTATAATTACCAATATCCTTATTTTATAATATCTTTTCTTATGTATGAGATCATTTTGAGATTTTTATTTTGTCTATGTTATTAAGATTTTATATCAATTTTCAATGACAAAAAATTATTTCTTTCTACAAATATCCCAACTTAATCAACTTTTTTATGAACGTGAACTCTGTTAACAGAGTTTTATATATATATATATATATATATATATATATATATATTATGAGTATACGGTTTTTTTTATTTTTAATACATTAAAATTTTGATGTAAACTTAGACATTTTTTCTTTCAGAAAATAAAAAAGAAAAAAAGGCACAAATGCTAGAGAAGTGGAAGATGGAAGAAAAGTAGTTTTAATTTGTTTTGAGTTGTTCTATGTGAGTGTAATAGTCCGTGTATGTATGTGTCGTGTGTAGGGAGAGGGGTCAAGTTGTTGGGTGACAGACTTTGTGACACGCTCGAGAGAGAAGGTCTATTGGGGAGCAGAAGCACGTGTCAATGTTACAGATCTAATGCCAACGAAAAAGGCAATGGGCTATGTACTGTAACTTTACTTTTGTTACGCCAAAAAGTGTCTCGAAAATACTACCATTATTTAAGCATTTAAAAAAAAAATCAATATTAAAAAAATCAAATTTAACATTTTTAAATATATTAAATATATGATTTTGTAAAGTAAAATTTTTTTTGACTTAAATAATATTCTTAAAACACTAATTATCGTTTTCTTTATTTTTTAAGTGATTATGTACAGTTTAATCCTAACACTTTGTTCGGATCAAGAGTAATTGGAGAGAAGACATTTTGAGGGAAGAAAAACAGGGAAGAAGACAGGATTTTCTCCAGTTTGGTACAACGAAGAAAATGAGGGAAAAAATAAAAAAGAGTGGACCCATTCCAAATTTTTTTCTCCCATGCATAGGCGAGATTTTGTGGAGAAAATAGACTGAACTTTTGAGTAGTGTTGTGCTGCTGCCTACTGCAGTAATGCATCGTTTATTTTTTTTGTTTTATTCATGGTTATGCTATGTTTTTTGTTCTCTCTTTTTTTATTTCTGTATAATTTCTTATTATAATGATACAACAAGCTTAATTGTGTGTGATTTATTAAATTTTGATACAATTTTTTTAATCAAAATTTTTATTATGTGAAAAAAATTGAAATAAGCAACAAATATTTGGTTAAGTTTGATTCTGAGAAAGAATATATATATATATATATATATATATATATATATATATGTGTGTGTATATATCTTTTTATGTAAAACAAAGGTTTATTTGACTTTTAAAAAATTTATGGTTTTTTCTCTTCAACCAAATAAAAGGAGAAAAAACTCAACTTTTTTCTCTCAACTTTTTTCTCTCATATTTCTTCTCGTTTTCTTTCATACCAAAAAATCACAAAATCTACTTATTTTCTCATTATAATCTTTCTTCCCTATTTCTCGATTCTCCTTTTCTCTTTTCTTGTAAGTACTAGTACTGTGAGAAAGTGTAAAAGTTAAATCGAAGTAAGTGTATGCACTGGTTTAGGAGTGATTTTATATATATATATATATATATATATATATATATATATTTTTGTATAATGTTTTATTTACAAGTACTTGATTTTTTTTAAGAATCATTACAAAATAAATTTTTATTTGGAGTAAATGCATGATGTTACTAATCTTTTTTTAAAAAAATAATAAATTTTATAAGCTTTTATTTACAAGTGTTCTAAGTGTTTTTCTTATTTCAAATCATTAGATAATAAATTTTTATTTTGGAATTAATATATGATGTTAATAAAATTTTATTTGGAATCACTAGAAAATATTTTTTAACAACAACTTATTTTTTCTATTGTGCACCAAGGATATTTTTAATAAATAGTTTAAAAAATTACTTTCCCTGAATTATATTTTGCTTTTATCTATAAGTACCTACACACAGCCAAATCGAACAACTTACGTATTTTCATCACATAAAAAGTGTTTAAAACATATATTTGTTAGATTTTTTTTTATAAACCCTTTTCATAATTAAAAGAAACATTAAACCAAAAAAAAAAGAAACATGAATATATCTATATTTTCAAAAGATATTTATTAAAAGAAACAATATATTTATTGTTAATCTCGTTTGAGACATGAACATAAATGAAATGAGTATTATCTATGGGTTTTTTCAGTTGTGCACCGGGGCGTATAGTAAAGAATTTATTAAAAGCAAAGTTTAATGGTTGGTGCCATGTGATAAAAAATATGTTTTAATGATGTTTTCTTTTTATGATATCACATGTCACCAATATTGACAGATATGATGTATTTGTTGGACGTCAACAATCGACCGGACTTATTTGAAGAAAAAAAATACAGGACTAACTTTTAACAAAAAAATAATTTAAGAGACCAATTTATTAGTTTTACCTAAAAAATTTCAAGATAAAATTTTCATCTTCTCTTTCATAAACAATACCTTTAAAACACTTGATAATATTTTTCCCCATATCAAAGAGAAGTTGTAACTTTTAAAAACTATATTCTAGAAAACTACTAAGCATTCCAAAACCTATAAACGTACTATCCTATAATTAACCTATAATTAACGTCTCATTCTTGCCCTTTATTTTTTTATTTATGAAATAACATTTTTATGGCGACCAAATGAAATTTAATTATTCGATGAAATCAATTAAGCAATTAAAAATAAACAAACAAACAAATGTCTAAAGGTCTTGCTAACAAATATTCTTTGGGCACTTAGTAAGGTTTCTAAATTTAGAAAATTAACCATGAGTGCACATTACTCTGTGTTTCGAAAATCTATAAAAATGCATTTTTCAATGGTTATTTACTTCATTTGCCTTCTTAACAAGTGCATCAAAGGCACTTGCTAGCATTTGCCAATATCTAATAAGGTAGTATAATATTATATGTTTTCCCCCTTATTTATCAAATTTCAGCTGTTTGCAACTTTAGATTTGCCAAAAAACTCTCATACCTAAACCAACTTATTATATAGTTATAAGTTTTTACCTAAAATTTCACAATTTTTAGTTGGTTTCATATAATATCACTACTTTTAACTAATTAATTTTACTTCTATAAACTATATAACATATTTTTTAAATTTTTTTTTGTGTTCATTCGGTTCTCCAAGTATTACCTAGGTCCATCCGAATCTGACCCGAGTCGCGTGCCTAACTATGGCAGGTGAGTCTCCCAACACGAATTTTCTGCATTCACAAAAAATCGAACCCGAGACCTTGCTTAAGTGAGATCGAACCGCTTAGCACTCGTCCCAACCAATGTTGGTCACTATAGCATATATTTCTTTGAAATAAGAAAATGCCCCTATCTAGAAAATCATACTTTTGTATATTGAAAAATATTTTGAAAATATAAAAATATTTTTCAATATATTGGTAAAGTCGAAAAATATATAAAGTGTGAACTCCTGAATTATGTCTATCATTAGTAGCTGTACAATTTTCTTCCTTTCTGTTACGCATGAAAAAAATTCTGTCTATAAAAAAGAAATATATATATATATATATATATATATATATATATATATATATATATAATCCTTAAGCACCACAAAAGCATGTGCTACACTATAGCTTTTAGGTTCAAAATCAATCAATCACAGGCGCAGGGAGATTATTCCACAGCACTGAAATCTTTGATGCGTTTGGTTATTAGGTGTAATATAGCATTTGCTCAAATTATTCCAACAGAATCACTAGATATGATTGATACATGTATTCCTTCTAATAATGGCAGAGATTCTGGCTCAACATGCCTTCCTTTATGGGATATCACAGATCATGTGTCCTAATAAAGCTGTTAAGCCTTTGTTTATTAAGCAAAGTAAAAGGTTAATCAACGAGTCTGGTTATTTAATAACCTCGCCTTGCCATGCTCCCACGGAAACCTCAAACTATATATTATGCATGTTTAATAAAAATATATAATGCGCAACATTGAGCTAGAGAGTAGGAGGAATCATCATGATGAGGTGGATAGGGACATTGTTATGCCACTAATGCTGATCAAGACTTATAATAATACATTAATGCTTGTAGACTGCCTGGCCTATTAAAAATTATTAATGGTGAGGAGGTTAGAACCAGGGGGAACCCTAGCTAGCTAGTAGTAGGTGGCCACTCGTTCTTGTCAATGCATGCTCTATTATGTGTAATAGGAGTATCTTCATTAGAATATTAAGTTGCTGATGACAAATAATCGTTAAATTAACTAACCATATCTCTCATTCCTTTTATGTATTACAAGCGAATCAGATAAAAAAAATAATATTTTCACACTTTTTTAAGGTGTAGGAGATATATGGATAGAAGAGATGAGAATGGAAGAGAGAAAAGGGATTAATAATATGACAAAAAAAGAAAAAATGAAAAAAGAAAAAAAATTGTAAAAGTTTATCAAAAATAATATATAAGCATACAAAATCAATCAGCATATCAGTTTATATCACAAAGAAAATGACATGTGTCATAAAATTGTATTATGTTTATATTAATTAATTAACAAGTCATATATATCATCAATTTCTTATAACAGAAGCCATTTATAAATTAATTTGTAAACGAAAATATATAGAACGAAAAGAGATCGAAAAGAATCTTGTAATCCAATTGGTAAAGTTTTACTTCTAATAAAGATAACTTCACTCATTTTAAAATAAAACAAAGACATCGTTTAATAATAAAAAAACTGTTTATTTTATATTTTGATATCATCATTTCATCTCAGATTTATGTATAACACAGTCTTGGATATGTGTATGTATGTCAAATTGTCAATTATATATGGTATGTTAATATTATTGTTTAATCGAAAGCGGACATGATATTTTATAATTATTTAATTATTTAATAATATAGACAATAAGACAAATTTATAGTCTTAGATTTGTACAAAGTAATGAAATAAAAAATACAATAAAAAAATAAGAATGAAGGATCGACTGGAGTTCTTTTTGAATGGATGGTTTATTGATTATTGCCTATGGATCTGTTTTGAAAGTGAACTGATGGCAAGGTAGGCTAGATTCTTCTCCAATCATCAAGCTTACAAATGTGAAAACAAAAGCAAAATATCTATTATATTAGATCAATCAGTCATTCAATTTGTAATTTTCTAACCATGATTCAAAAGAATCCAGAATAACATGCAAAGAAACTCGTAAGTTGAAGACATGCTTCTTACCCATTCTTTTTCTTTTTTTTTTTTGGTTAACCTTACCCATTCTTTTTGGCAAATTCTTTAAAGCATGTTAAGTGATAATATGCAATGCTGCATGTCACTTGTGTGCCGTTGATTGATGTACATGTGGCATCAATGGCTGGATTGCAGTCAAACAAGTGACAATGTGTTCATGAATTTTTTTCAGAACAGACCTTATTGGAACAACGCCGTTTTGGAGAGTTTGCATAAAGGGGCTGACTCGAGTACTCGAGTAACTCCAGTACTCGAGTAGTATTTGGTTCTCTGAGGATATTTTTTTGCAACGTTTCGCGTACTCGAGTAAATCTATTACTCGAGTAGTTCAGCTATAAACGCAAGTTCCGCTAAATTTGCGAACTAGAGTAAAACTATTACTCGAGTACTGTAGTGAGTAAAACTATTACTCGAGTACTATTAGGCTGGAATCCTTCTGAAGTATTAGCATTGCATAAGATTCTTATGAAGTTCTTGAAAAGTTGTGGATTGGCATGTGAGATATCTGGAGCCTGAATCATCAAGTAAAGCAAAGCATTTTGTTTATCATCAACCCATCTGAAAAAGCACAGTCAGCACTTAAAATATTGCGGCAATAAAATTGTTTCTATTCTGTTTAAAGGCACAAAAAGTCAAACCAAACTTCAAGGAGAGGGAAGAGGGACTAAATCGAAACGTGAAGATGGAAGAGGGAGTGGTATAGCTCGGCTAGGAATAAGGAATGGGGGAGTGGTATGGCTCGAATATGTAATCTGGTAGAGGGAAGAGGAACCAGATCTAAGAGGAGGAGCAGGGGAAGATGAAGGGGAAAGAGGAGATGCTGAAAAATAAAGCAGGGAGAAAAAAGCAATTAATTAAAATCAAGGCTAAAATGGATATTTCCCACTCATACACCATTTAACAATTAAAAAATAAAACAAGGACATAAAAACAATTAAGTAAAACTTAATAAAATATTACTGGGTCAAAAGCTGCACTGATGCGTGTTATGTCTTAACATGCAGTGCAGCGATGCCTTCTTTTTCTCTGACCACAAATCAAAATTAAATTTTACAACGAAGTTTCCAAATTAGGAAAGGTAATTGACTTGAGAGTGAAGAAGCTACAAGCAACCTCAAAGACTTTTACCGAAATTAGAAAAAGAAGCCAGCTAGCTAAGTACGTAGTATCAAGCAACCTTAGCAGGTAATTAAGTAGGCCCTATGCATGTGATGAAATGCAAGTTGACTCTAAGTCTTAGAGCGATATCAAATTAATGGGTCACAACCCTTGTGTAGCTGATGAGTGAATCAACCCATTTAACCAACCAATCTTAATGAGTTGGTTTGAATAAATCTTTCTTTATAGTTTATACTCACTAGTCACGACTATATAGTCAATAAGATATATATTGATCCAATAATATAAAGTCTCGTTAAATTCTTATACTATATTGTATAAAGTTAAATACTATCAATATTGGATATCCGAAAACTACTACACTTGTTGAAAGACAACAATGATACCAAAAAATGATTAGTTTTTTAACCAAGGCAAGGATACCATTGTTTAATTGAGTTAAGAACAACTGAGTCAATCCACTTTGACTGATCCATACATGGTCAATTATTAACCCAGTAAATAGAAATGACACGTTTTGAATTCTCTGAGAACTGTCCCACCTCCTCAAATTATATGCTTGCCTTAGCTACAATGTTGTATGAAACATATGAATGAAAGCGATGATATACGTACGAGTCTTAGTGGCTCAAGTTTTAAGAACATACTCATAAGTTAAGTATGAACATAATGTTAAGGTTTTGAGTAACATCTCAAAACCAATTGACAATGAGATGAGTAGTCCAATAGGTATTTAAACCATGCCACATATTATGAGTCACGCGATGTGAGATTTCCAACACACTCCCTCCAACAAAGCCTTCCGGATCAGGCAAAGGGTAACTTTTGACCCAAAATGAAAGGGCAACTTTTGAACACATAATGAAATGTTTTAAGAACATTTCTTAACCCTTTTTTTGTTGGGTTTTTGCTGTTAGGTACTGTATGGTTCTCCAGCATATTTTTCAAATTGAAGTTGTTTCATGTTATAACTTTTTGTCGATAGATCAGACGGTTTTCTTTGTCAGTAGAGTTGTTGAGAGTGGGGTTTGTTTCATTTTATTTATGATTGTATTATTGGCGTTCGGTCCTATTGGTGTACTTGTTTGCCAAAAGTGCGTTTGGAATGAAATTTTTGCTTATAAAAAAAATTTAAGTATCTTTATTATTAAAAAAAAAAAATGAACGAACGTCGTATAGGTTTTAATATATAGTGGATGTGGAAAGATTAAAACTACTTCACAAACGGTTAAAAACAATTCACTTCATGTCATTTCTTATAAGATTATTTAAGACGTAAATAAAAGTAAATTTAAAAAATTACTGTAATTTTTCATTTACAAAAATTATAATTTTTCTGTAAGAAACCAAAGTTCATATGTCATTTTCAAATGGATGATGCATGGAGGAAAACAAAGCAGAAGAGAGGCAGGAACCGTCGTTACTTAGATGGCTGGGGGAATAGGTCTTACTAGGCACCGTAAAGGCATTTTATAGGGTCCAAATTAGGACAGGTCAAGGAAAATCTACTGCAATGCAATTGACCTAAATTGTAGGTACAGGCTGAATAATAAAAAAGGACGTTTCCACAACTTTCACGTTATGGTTTCTGTTTTGTGTGTTTGGTACGATTCCATTAAAAATATATTTAATCCTTTCGGTCCTAAATACTAAGTTTGCTTTTTTATATAAGTTTTTTCTATTAAAAAATATATATTTAAAAAATTAGTTAGTATTGTTAATGATATTAAAAATGTAAATATTTGATACACTTTTAAAATTATCCCTATAATTATTATTAAAACTATTAAAAGTATTATTAAATAAGGAGTAATGATATACATAGCTGCAAAATCAAGCTATACCACAAGAAAGTGACATATGTCACTTGTTAATCAATCAATAGTAAGCAAGTGACACATGTCACCCTTGTAGGCTAAATTTGTCGGTCTATAAATCATTTTTGTTAAGTAAATGAATGTGTTTGTGGAAAAGAAATAATTAATACTATTAGAAATAGCCTTATATTAAGGATAAAAAAAATATTCAAATGAGACTTATGTACAAGATGGGAGGAAGTATAAAATATTTTTAGAAAAATTTATGCTCATCAAGAAAGTAAATTAATTTTGTTAATGGCATTGAAATATAAATATTTAATGTTATATATATATATATTTAAAATTACTCCTATATAATTATAATTATCATTAAAATTCTTGACTTAATAAGATTTTTATTTTAAAAAAATATTATTAAATGTTATTGAAAATTGCAATATGATTCTATAAATATAAAAAAAAAATCCAAAAAGTATTATACTTAGAAATTGAGCGAATAATTAGCACTTGAATAAGGATGATATGCATATTTCATAAAAAAAAAATAATTATGGTACACATATTATATTCATTATGATAAAATAGCGAATGTACTGATTGCGTAAAGTTTTTTTTTACATCGTCAATAAATCATTTACTATTTATAGTTGAGAATGATTGACTTTCAAATAAAAGTAGTACATTAATTCACATAGATGAAAAATGATGCACTGGTGGTGTAAAAAATTTTACACTGTTAATGCATATATATTAAACTAATATATTATTTATATACAATTTTCATTGTCGGTTAAAATTGTGATGCTTTCATATTTCTTATACTCCCTTTATCTCCAAATATAAAATCATTTCGAAACTTTTATTTTGTCATTATTTATAAAATACTCTATCATTTTCCAATTAATGACTTCTTTTCCCAAACACCCCCTATTTAACAAACATTTTTTACAGTTTCAATAAATACTGAATGTTTCTATTTCGAATACAATTGGACCTAGATCCAATGGATATTGGCAAAAAAATTATCTACAATGGAGAGGAGATTTACATAGTAGACGAGGAAGGCTACAAGGATGAGCAATTACTCAAAAATTTAGGAGGATGAGTACTAAACTACCCAATCGGCTTTATATTCACACATACATGCTGGTAATCTTTTTCCCCATATAAGATGTTTAAAATCAATAAGTTGATATGATAATTTCAACCAAATCACTAATTTTTAAGACATCTATAACCGAAAACACACTAATATATTTAGCACTAGCTTTGAACACAACCCACATCTCTATTCTTAAGGCATATCTCTTTCCTATTGTCTGTCATTGCATAATAAGAAATTGAATAGCATTACAATTGCTCAATTTGTGAGGTTAAATATTCTGTTGTTTTTTTTTTTAGAATTATAAAAAAGAAAGAGGTATTCTATTCCGTTATAAAAATATTTTATATTAAATTTCATACTTTGTAATTTTTTGAATAAGTTATGTTAAATCCGCAAGTAATGAATATAGGTATGGGTATACAAATACCTATCCAACATGAGGACGGGCACTAGGCTACTACCTACCTACCTAAATATGGGGACCGACAGTAGTTTTTAAAAATGGAAATAAGGAGATAATAATTTAATACCATACTCAAACTTTGCTCATTGTCATTCCTATATGCAAACATCCGAAGGAGGAGAAAGGGAATGTCCAAGATTTTAACTAGATCGCACTACAATAATTTTGGTGTTGGGCCACAGAGAAACTCTCTGCCTCTGAATGCGTACTTGTAGAGCTGTACCTTACAAAGTTCATTACTAACATAGAATATATTGACATAAATTGTCAAGGTTCACTTCTCCCATCTCCAACGATAATCAACCCTCCCCTCACTAGATGTATGATTATATCCAATATGCACACACTTGTAAACCTACTTTACTCAAATCATTTTAGGCAAAACTATTAGATTGGTCCTGTAAGTTATTTTTTTTTTTTTTTTGGTTTCGTACCTTAACTTTTTTCGTTTCAAATAAATCCGGAAGTTTGTAACTTATTTCAAATAAATCCTTCCGTCCAATTATGTTTTAACACCGTTAATGGGAGCCTCCTACGTGACAACCAATGGTCTTACAAGGCTAAAAATCAACGTTACACCTCAAAACGATGTTGTATGAGACCAAAATAGAAACTTATTGGGTTATCCCCGACATTTTGGTTTTCTCTTTTGGCCTCATATGACATCATTTTGGGGCGTAACATTGAGTTTTAGCCACGTAAGACCAATGGTTGCCGCATAGGAGGCTCTCATTAACGGTATTAAGACGAAATTGGATGGAAGGATTTATTTGAAACAAGTTACAAACTTACGGATTTATTTGAAACGAAAAAAAGTTAAGGAACGAAATCGCAACCAAAAAATAACTTACAGGACCAATCTAGTAGTTTTGCCATTATTTTATCTACTAATATTAATATTTATATTATTTCATAGTTTGCATCCTGTTGGTAAAGTGGACCGTTGATATATTACTAATCATTTACTCTTATGTAAAAATAATACAAATGAATAATAGATATATACTAACAATATAAAATAACTTTACTCCGTCGGTGAAATTAAACTCTAAAATTAATCACTTTATGATTCACCAAACCACCATCATATCGTACCTCTTCTACATTCATGTTTAGATTCAAGATTGCTAACTCATTAAACTTGACAATTCTGGATATTCATGATTTCATAGTTCACTATCAAACACTTCCTCCCACATTATAACTACAGTTAATGTGATTGTTTATAATCATAATATGTTTTAAAATTTAAATTTAGAATACACCTCGTTGCATAAAAAAATATAAACTACTCTCTCCATTCCAATTTATCTATCGTTTTTTCAAGAGTTTTTCAAACAGATTCAAAAAATTATTTAGGTTCAATTTTCAAGAGAAATATTAGATAACTTTACTAGAATATCCTCACACGACATTAATTATCACTCATTCCACATATTTCAACATGTTAAATGCAAGGTTAAAATTGGAAAAAAAAATTCAATTAATACATTCTCAAATCCTAAAAGCGACAAATAATTTGAAATAAGTTAAAAAAAAAGGTTAAAATGAAACATAGGAGTAAATAGGTTATCAACCATAGAACATCAAGCATATAAACAAAGGAATTGCAAGCTTACAAAAAAATTCAGATACCACATGTAGCAAATGCGGGACATGCAGGAAACTTAATAAGAACTGGCATCTGGATATATTTGCCAGTTATGAAGGCAACATCGAAATATAGAATTGCTTACTTCAGTGGCATATTTGCTGCCTTTAACATTTTACTGGTAAGGGCAAGATATTTGCTATGATGCCCCCGAGCGAAAACTTTGCCAGTCTTTTGTTCCCGAACTTGATGCTGATAACAGCTACAGCCTACAGCCTTTCCTACAAAAAGAGTCCTGGCTTCGATCTCAATCTCCTCCTAACATCAGAAAGAAAAAAATCGTTCCAATGATATCTTGCATTACACGCAAAATGCAATATCAGAAACCTGGGAAAAGAAATTCCTGCATCTCCCTCATTAAGTTACATATTTGAGATATCAAATTCATCGGTTCTGAACATAATCATGTAAAAACTTCAAAGGAACGGTGGTGGTAAAATCAATTAAATCATTAGGCATTGCTATATTTTAAAGAGGAACTCAACAATGTATTATTGAAGAGGAAGTAAGCAAATAAAATCCTCCAATAGAGACACCTGGATCGAGAAAAGATTGATAAACTTAAAAAATGTCAGAAGGATTTAATGAATTAGAAGATCTCTTCAGCCCAAGATGGGAATGGACTAGGGTTATGAACTTGTATCCTAAAATCTGGTGATCCAATGCTATTTGTTATTTCAGAGAGCACTGAACAAAAAAGCTGAAGCCAACCCCTTCCACTTCTCCCAAACCTAAAAAGAAAAAGAAACAAATAATTTTTTTTGTTCATTATCAAATATGTTCTTCCTCATAAAAGTTCAATTAAAATATTAATTCATCTTCCTAAAATCATAATAAAAAGAAAATGTTACGTTACAAGGGCAAAGTATTTTGGCAGCAATTTCAGCAAAAACTTGGTTTAAAACTCTACATTTTAGCATTAATGTTCATTTTTTCCTATCTTCAAAATTCTAAAGTCCTTGTCAAGATCTTAGTTTTATTTGTTCATCCTGTTTCTCATAATTGTTGCTTACTAATACCTGGTCAGCTTCTAGTAAACTGGACAGACCAACAGAGAAAGATAGAATCATCACATCAGAAGAGTCCTACAGATTTAGCTGGAGATGGATTTACACCTCCAGTGCAAAGGTAAGCCAAAAGCATAAGACAATCAGTCATAAAAGATAGTCAACTATCATGTTGTTATCCTAAGAATCTTGCTAACTCTTAAAGCGAGATTAACATCTCTGAAATAAAAGCACACGAACTTTCCTGTTTTCCATAGGATAAAAGAACACAGACTACTTAATATCTACAAGAAGCAAGAGTAATCGCAAGGACTAAACCAAATGTCCACCTGACTCATAGTCATGAATTATCAAGTACAGGGGTCATTTAAAGAGCTTATCAATATATGAAATTTCCACCAAAACCATGAACTATTTCCATTGAAGTTTTCAAATATAAACTCATTAGACATGTCCAGACACTAAAGCAAGCATTCTCAATGGCAACACTACCCTCTCCATTGGAGTGTCAAATCTGAGTTTCACCTTTTTAAACATATTTGGTAAAATCAATTCTCAACTATCAATGACTGGATTTGGTGCCAAAATAAAAATATAATAATCAATTAAAATCTTGTGATGCGTGCCATATAACAGATCTCTGATCCAAAATGAAGAATGTCAGAGTCAATCAAAAGGAATTACAATTTTGGATTTGAAATGACAAAAAATTCATGATTTCTCTTCCTAATAAAACAACTTATTATGATTAACACAAAACCCAGTAACACTTCTCACCTCTAAAAAACAAAAAAGAGAGTGAAGAGAGAACAAGTTATCTAGCGGCAGTAGCTTGCTTCTTTCCTTCTCTCTTAGGGGGACTTTCCATTTTCCCGTTGATCATTCTAGACAAAACATCGGCTTGCTTTGTGTTCCCTTCCCGATTAAGGCTCTTGATCAGCTCATCACGGCTGCTCCAATCTGTTGCACCTCTTTTCTCGAGAATTTTACATAAGATGGAATATGCATTGAGGGTCTTCCCCGCTGCTACGAGAGCATCTAAAACCTTATCATACATTGAAACACTTACAACACAGTCCCTCTCCAGAACATAATCCAACAGTTTGAGAGCAGCAATTGTCTTATCTTTCTCGCAAAGAATAGAAAGAAGGCGGTCAAAATCAGGCTCACACCCACTGTGCATAAGTAAATCAATTCGACCTATAGCTTCTTCGACATGACCTCTCAAGAGAAGGGCCTCCAATATCTTAGAAACCAAGTCCATATTCTCCTTCACCCCCTTCTCCACCATACTTTTCATCACTCTGCTAGCAGTTTGGACCCTTCCATCTTCAAACAAACTCTCCATCACTGACCTATAAAGGGATGATTCTGGTAGATGCCCGCTCTCAAGCATGCCATCCAAAGCTGTTTTAGCATCAGCTGGTTCACCTTTTCTCAGGTAACTTTCAATAAGCAATTTGTAAGAATCTGCATCTCTAGGAACCCCTCTCCGACCCATGATTGTTAGGATCTCAAGAGCAGAATCAGGATTTCCTTCTTTTGAGTGCCCGCGGATCAAATTATTAAAAGCATCAGAATCCATTACCCCCTTTTTCATCAATTGGCGAAAAAATGTTTCCGCCTTGATTGTCTGGCCATTATCACACAGATACTTAATCATCGGATTATAAGCACTAGCTTCCATTTCATAAGAACTCTGCGGCCTCAATATGATTTCCTTCTCAATTAACTTGTCTAATAATTTCACCGCCTTGTCGTACACATTGGCCTCGCAGAAATTCTCGATCAGAACACCATAGTGAGCAGCCTCCGTGGGAATGCTCAAACGTATCATCGCTTTCAGCACACCCGCGGCCGCATCCAAGTCACCAGCCTTACACTGGCAAGTCATCAGTCTCATGAAAACAGAATTATCCTTAGGAGCAACATACCTCTCCACCATCTCCCCCAAGACATTCTGCGCTTCGGCCAATTTCCCCGTGTCGCATAGCCCAGGCAACAACGTCGTAAACGTGACAGCATTCGGCTTAATACCAACCCCCTTCATCTCCTCGAAAATCCTAAGCGCATCATCAATCTGCCCCACGGCAACATACCCTTTCACCATACTAGTATAACTAATCACATTAGGAGCAATGTTCTTCCCCTTCATCTCCACAAACAAATTCTCTGCCTCCTCGACCTTCTTAAACCGATAGTAACCATTAATCAAAGTATTATAAGTGACAACATCGGGCAAAATGCCCCTACTTATCATATCAGCATACAATCTAACAGCGGTATCCAATCTCAAAGACAAAAACATACCCCAGAGCAGAATATTGTAGGTATGCCGCGTAGGTTCCACGCCTTCCCTCAGCATCAAATTGTAATACCTCTTGGCCATCATGTACCTCCCTCGCCTCAGAATCACCTTGAACAAGGTGTCGTAGCTCTTGACGGTCCGCTGGATCCCGAGCTCCTTCATCTTCTGGAAAATCTTAACAGCCTCCTGAACGATCCCGCCCTTCCCGTAGCCATCAATGAGGGCGACGAACATGTCCTCGTCGACTTCCTTAGGAGCGTCTTGGAGGAGGATGCAGCGAGCGTGGTTGAGCTTGTTGTAACGGGCGAGGATTTGGATGATCTTGAGGGTGGTGATGGAGTCGTGAGAGAAGAGGCCGGAGCGTTGGACCCAGCGGTAAAATTGGAGGGCATGGTCGGGGCTGGTGGCGGAGTGGAGGACGTGGAAGACGAGGGAGGAGTCGAAGGTGGGGACGAGGGAGCGGATAGAGTTCTGGAGGCGCGTGGTCCACGCGCGGTTGGCCATCATTCGGCATATGATGGAATGGAGTTGTTGGCCTTGTTTGATTTTGGGGTCAGGGGTTGAAACGGTGCGTTTCGGTTCGGGATGAGGAGGATCGGGTTCGGAGAGAGGCTGGGCGGTGGCGGTGGAGGTGGAGAAGGGGAAGGAAGAGGGTTTGGGTTTGGGGATGAAAGGATGGAGAGAGGGTTTGAAACGGAGGAGCTTGGAATTGGAGAGGAAAGACATAGCTGAAGCTGAGTGAGAGAGGAGGAAGGGGGTTAGGGGTTATGACTTATGACTTAGGGTTTGTTTAAATGTTTAGTGTACAACACTTTCTTTTAGAGTTTCAAATATTATTAATTTAATGCTATTAACAATATTAACTAATTTTCTTAATTCTCATCAAGTTTTATTTATTTATATTATTTTTAGAGATTAACGGATATGTACTGACGGTATAAAGTTTTTTACACCATCAGTCTATCATCCACCATTCATTTGTATTACTTTAATCTAAAAGTCGACAACCATAAATGCATGAATGGTGGATGATGTAGATGGTGCAAAAAACTTTACACATACTCCAGGGGCTGACGTACGAGTTTTTTTTTTTTGCTAAAAAAACCCAGTACGCCAATGCCGAGGCGTACGTGTATTTTACACGTACGTCCAGGCCTTGACTTACTGGGAAAAAAATTAAAAAAAAGCCCTACGCCTCGACATGTTTCGTACGCTTCGACATTGGCATAGGGCACTTTTTACACGAAAAAAAACAAAATAGTGCAGTATGTGAGTGGTGGTGATTGTGGGTGAGTTTGGGGGTGAGTTTGGGGTGAGTTAGTAAGTGTGTGTGTGAGAGAGAGAGAGAGTGAGTGTGAGTGCCTGAGGGAGAAGAATAAGAAGAAGAAGGTAAAAAAGAAATAAAGAAGAAGAAGAAGATGGAGGGGGGTTAAAGAAGAAAGAAAGAAGAAAAAGAAAATGATGGAGGGAGGTGAAGAAGAAAGAAAGAAAGAAAAAAAGATGAAGGGAGGGTATTTTTGGAAAAATATTTAAAAGGGGGGTCAAAAACCCAAAAAGGGGTGTTAGAAAATCAAATCCCTAATTAAATAGGTCCAATGACTTATTTTCCTTCTCAAAGCCCCAAATCTCTTTTTCTATACAACTGCTCCCAAAAGCTTTTTAAAATTTGTCATTGATAAATTTTTTACTTTCCGAAGTTCCAAGCCTCCAAATTATAACATGTGCATCAAAAACACCAAAAATCTTACCCAAGTGAAATATGAATTAAATGCATGCTAATTTAAAATAAAATAACTAAATAAATATTAAAAATAATTACAAACTAATAGGAAAACAATATGCATGCTACGCACACATCATCCTTCTATAAATAGTTAATCTAGATTTAAGATGTTAAAAAATTATCATATATTTTTTTAAACAAGTAGATTAAAGATTCTAACTTGAGTTTTATTCAATTTAATTTTATAATTAATAATAAAAAGAATTTCTCATAAAAATATACAAACAAACGAGTAAAATTATCAAAAATAGAAATATTGAATTTTCTTATACTGCTAATTTTAATTTTAGTTAACTACATTACATAGATTTCATTTCTAAAGAAAAATAATATTACTAGTATTGATTAATTATTTCCTTCCCTCACCAATAATTCCTTCCTCTCGCAAATCTTGCACAATTTTGAATTTGGGCAATATCATCAAATCCGGTCCATAAAAAGCAGCCCATCAACTTTGCTCAACAAGTCAACTCTATCTGCCTAGGCATGACACCCGGTGATGTTTGGGGTAGGTTTCGCCTTTTATTTTTGAAAATCTTGATAATCTTGAATGTGGGTTTAAAAAAAGCCGGATGAAAAAGTGAAATGTAGATTTATCACCGTTGTATTCAAGGAAGGGTTTTAATTTATTGACCCCACTTAATCACTTGACCCCCTTTTTGTTGCTAAAAATCGAAATCGCCATTTTTTTTTTGGGGTTTATGGCTGGCTCGCTGGTCCCCTAGCGAGCTACACAAATTTTGCACTCACGCTGGGGGCTAGCGAGCACTCAAGAAAACAAAAAACAAAACACCTCTCGTTGGCACCCTAGCGAGTTACACAATATTTTTTCGATGAACAATAGCATATGAATGATATGGGGCAAAATGAAGCATGAAAGAATCAGCCATGGAGAAGATTGAGAAAGGTAAATACACATCTATGGCCGAAAACATGAACCTGTATATAGCTGTTAGATAAACAGGGGAGTTATCCTCAGTTTTTGATGCTTTATTCATTATTTCACTTGAAATGGCTCAGCAAGCTCTCTATTTTTCAAATAAAACAAGAGAGAAGTTATAGAGAATTTATCATATTCCACTATGAAGAAAAGATGTATTTTATGTTTATGCAGCACATGGACAAACCGACAAAGATATTATAAAAAAACACCCTAGCACGCTGGAGGGCCAGCGAACAATAGAAAAACAGGAAAAAAAAATTGTTGGTTATATTTTTTTTGTTTTTCTTAGCTCGCTCGCTCCTGGGGCAGCGAGTGTGTAAATTTTGCTGACCCCAGCGAGTTATATTTTTTTTTGTTTTTCTTAGCTTGCTCGCTCCAGGGGCAGCGAGTGTGTAAATTTTACACACTCGCCGACCCCAGCGAGTTATATTTTTTTGTTTTTCTTAGCTTGCTCCAAGAGCAGCCAGTGTGTAAATTTTACACACTCGCTGACCCCCAGCGAGTAGTATTTTTTTTCCTTTTCATGCCTCTCGCTTAGGCCCCAACGAGTGTTTTATAAACCTAGAAAAAAAAGGGTAATTTTGAGTTTTGGGAAAAAAAGGGGATCAAGTGATTAAGTTGGGGGTCGATAAATTAAAACCCATCAAGGAAACCTAATACGTACTATTATTTTTTCAAATTATTTTTCATTATTTTAAATTATATGTGAAATACATTATAATTTAAATAATATATAAAAATTAAAAAAATTAAAAATGTCGAAAAACTTAGGAATTACATCATAGTTTTAGTCGAAGACTTTTACTTTTTGGCCCCATAAACGACTTTTTTGTCCCCATTTTCAATTTTCATGTTCTAAAACACCATTTTATGCGTTACTATTTCTGACCCTCAATAGTAAAAAAAAAAAAAAACTCTTAAGAGTCGGAAAATTAAACTACATAATATTTTCGACTCTCAAGAATCAAAAGAAGTTTTGACTATTGAGAGTGGGAAAATTAAATGCAAGGTTGGTTGGTTGCAGAGTTTAATTTCTTTGGATTATGTGTGTGACCGGCCGGTGATGATATATGCAATGAAAATGGAATGAGTTGCACTGTCAAATTTTGCAATTCAGAGGAGAACCATATATAAGACCATGGCCCCCTCTTTATAAATTAAAGATCACCTAAGTTATAATAACATTACCCAAAGCCAAGTTCTTTTTTCTTTCCTCTTCTTACTAATTAATAATCTAAGTTGACGACTACTGGTGAGTTTAATTTTGGGTGAAAAGTTAGAGGTGCACTGTTAGGGACGATGATGAACTCGTGGTTGCAAAATGCTTGGGAAGAGACTTTGATTTTTCTAATCTCAAGAGTTTTTTTTTGTTTTTTTATTTTGACTCTTGAGAGTCGGAAATAGTATGCAGTTTAATTTTCCGACTCTAAAGAGTCAAAAAAAATTTTGACTCTTGAGAATCGAAAATTATATTTAGTCTATAAAAATTGAAAATGAGGGCCAAAAAATCATTTATTAGGAGCCAAAAAGTAAAAGTCTCAGTCGAATATGCTAATTTCAATTTACTATTTAACTATTTATTGTAATGTAAATTGTTTAAATTTTATATCAAATGTAAGAGCCAGTTTAGGATGAAGAGCATATACTTACGTTTCTGGACTCCCTCCACCCCTATCATTTAAAAGGGAGACATCCCCATTAAAATAGATTCAGAGTTTGGTAGGTATTTGCGAGTGTGAGTTTAATTGCTATGCCTAAATCTACTCCATTACTAAGGTTGATTTTTTTTTTTTTATGTATGTGGATATGAAAAAAAAAATTGTTGTAAGGTGAAATTCAGCTCAATGATTAATCTTAGGACTATGGTTATGAAAATCTTCACGTAAAAAAAAAAAAAACCCCACTACTCCAAGGCTACAATTGCTTCTAAGCAGATCATTTGAAAAAAAAAAAAAAAAAAACCCCTCTTTTTCTCTTATTGTCACATAGGAGTACTTTTTTTTTATGCAGCATATAGGAGTACTTATAAACAGTAGCCCTTGGAGTCTTTTCTTCTTTTGCGCTTTACATAAAAGCCTATCTTATCCGACACATTGCTTCTAAGCAGATCAACATCCCGGGATTTTTGAAACAAACTTTTAAGAGTGTATTTGGTTTGAGAGAAATTGAGAGGAAAAATTTTGGGAAAGAGAGACCGAGAAGAAAAATAGGAAAATTTCTTGTTTGGAAAAGGAGAGAAAACAAGGATAGTGAGAAATTGTAGTGGGATCCACGGATTTTTGTTTTCTCTCCTCATGTGGCATGATTTTGAGGAGAAAACATAGGTTTTTGATTGAAAAGTCGAAATTACCCTTGGACCTTATGAGTGTCTTCTTCCTTCGTTCTTTGCCATTTCAGCTATTGGGTATTGTGTTTTGAACTTATGTATTTGGTGTAATCCATACTAGTTGGAATTGTAACTTTCAACGTGGAATTGTAGCTTTGATGTAATTTTTTAATATATATTTTTAATCTAGAATTTTTATTATTTAAAAAATAATTGAAGTTAGAAAAAAAAATATTTGGTTATGTTTAATAGATAAAGGAAAAAAAGAGAAAGGAAAAATATTTATTTGTGCTGTGTAAAATAAAGGGTATATTTGTCTTTTAACAAATTTATTGTTTTCTCTTTTCTCACTCTTCTCTCCAATCAAACAAAAGGAGAAAAAACTCAACTTTTCTCTCTTCCACATTTCTTCTCATTTTCTCTCATACCAAACAACCATAAAATCTACTAATTTTCTCACCATAATCTCTCTTCCTTATTTCTCTCTTCCCATTTTCTCTCTGATAACCAAACAAAGTGTTAGGGATTAATCCTTACCTATTATAGGAAGGGATCCTTATCCTTTATATACTCCCTCGAGTCATATTTATAAGATCATTTTGGGTTTTTTCACTTCCACAAAGAAAAGTGGTTAATGACATTAGAAATATGAAAATTTAATATACTTTTCAAAACTACCCCTATAATTGTAATTGAAACTCTAAAAAGTGTTGACTTAATAGGAGTGTATATGGAAAAAGTAATTAAATGCTATTGAAAATTGAAATGGAGTCTTATAAATATTACTAAAATAAAAACTCCAAAAGGTCTCATAAATAAGTACTTCTTTATTTTTTTTGGTTTGCTTAACATGTCTTAAACTCTCTCCTCCTCATCTCTTCTGATTCTCTCCCTGATTGGCTGATTCAACACAATTGTCATATGTCAGATTAGCCCCTGACTTTGTCAGCGTCAGTCAAGTTAGTCATTGACTTTATCGAAATAGCAATTTAGTCCCTGAGATAGGAGAACGTCGATCAAGTTAGTCTCTGCCGTCACTATCGCAGTGATGTATTTGCTTTAAAATGGGATAAAGATAGGGACGCATGTGAATTAAAATGAAATCTCAGGGACTAAATTACTATTTTGATAAAGTCAAGGACTAACTTGACCGACGCTTACAAAGTCAGGGACTAATCAGACATATAACCAACATAAAATTATTCAAACAAACCTTATTTTTTGTTCTATTTTACAATTAAGTGAATAATCAATAACACTTGCAAGAATACAAAGTTAAATAATTCACAATCAAAAACTCAAAATATAATAATTTTTATAGATGTAAATGTTTTAAACCCATATGGTTCATTGTTCACCCCTATAGGGTTCAATAACAAGGACAAAACATTAGAACTAATAATATACCATGTTCCTATCCGGAAATGTTACTAAAAGTGAATGGAAAAAATACCCAATACCAAAGACTCATCAGTTCAGTAGCCACAAAGTTCTTTGCTACTTCAGCAACTTTCAAACCACACATAAAACATAAAATGATTCAAACTGAATAAGCACCAAGCAATAAGCACTAAGCACTTTGTGAGATAGAGGCAAAAACTTAAACAGCATATCCCTTATTTTCAGCAGGTTCCTTCTGCCAAAACTTAATCTGCACAGCTTTTTTATTCAGCATCTCCTCAACCTCTTCCATTGGAACTCCCTTGGTTTCTGGCACAAATATAAGGACAAAGAAAATTGCTATGAAAGCAACACAACCAAATAACATGAAAGTCCATGCAGTCCCAATAGCTTGTGTCAATGTCAAAAAGGTTTGGGTGACAATGAGATTGGAAACCCAAACAGCGGTTGATGCTATTCCTCCGCATATGCCTCGGTACCTTAGAGGATAAATCTCAGAGTTGACAACCCATGGAACAGTTCCCATGCCAGGTGAGAAGAATATGATGTAGAGTGCAAGGGCAATTAGTGCAAGCCAACCAAATTTGCTTGGACATCCCCTTGTGTACCATGCCCTGTGATCATTTTGGCATTCATTCTTTGAAATGTCATCGGAGATCAAACATGCCCCAGGTAATAGCTGCCATTATTTAATTGATAACAGTTAGTCACATAATATGAAATTTGAGTATGGTAAAACATTGCATGTAATTCAAAGTGTATGTATAGGAGTGTGAAACTTGTAGTATTCGGCAGGTGTTGACATTGGGGCACAATAATCAACCATTGAAATAATAATAATTTAAAAAGACAAACAAAACCCTCAATGCAATTATCTTGAGATTATGTTGGACCTAAGCATGTGAATTTCACTAAATGTGTAGGAACATTTATGAAACTTGAGTATGATAAAATATTACTAGTACATGTTACAAAAAACTCAATGTGGAGGGTAAGAGCAAGGTCTAGATTTTACCTTGTTAGAGCCATCAGCACAAAAACCACATACTGGTGAAGCCTTCAGGCACTTCATGCAGTCCCATCTGCTTGTATCCACAGCTGTGCTAAAGCTTGGGCAGGTGCCATTGAAATGAGAGGATTCCACTTTACTAACCATTGGAGAATGAGTTTCGGCCTGGCGGAAAGTTATAGTCAGAAGGATCAAGGACATAACAACCCCACACAAACTGATTAAAGCAAGCTTCTTTCTTCCGGTCTTGTCGATGAAGTACATGCTCACAATTGAACCAAATGCATTCAGGCCAGAAGTGATTAGAGACAAAAGCATTGCTGTTTGATTGGAAGCGAAACCGGCCAACTGATTAATGGTGGGGCTGTAGTACATAACAGTGTTGATACCCACAAATTGTTGGAAGATTTGAAGGCCTACGCCGGCATACAAACCTCTCCTCACAGATTTGGTCTTCAACAGCGTCAAAAAGCTGATCTTCCCTGATGTTTCTGCTTCCTTCAGTTCCATGGCAACCGATTCCTTCAAAGCATTGATTTCAGCTTCAACCTCATCAGGCTGGTAAATCTTTCTTAAAATTGCTTCTGCTTCATCCCCCCTACCCTGTTAAGTAGACAAAACAGAACATTAAAAAATTAAAAAAATAAAAATTGCAACAATATTCATAAAAGAGAAAATTAAGGTTGGAGAAATGCTTATGACTAACTAACCTTTCGGTACAGCCAACGGGGTGATTCTGGGAGGAAAAACATAAGGAAAACTTGTATTAGAGCCGGTAATGCTGCTACACCAAGCATCCACCTCCAAGTCCCCGGTGTCTGTTTTGTAAAGTATACACAAATTCTATTAGCACTCACCTCACATCAAGGTCTAACATTTTAGCTTGACCAAGGATACGAATGATTATAAAAGTAACTTGAAGCAATCTATAAACAAGACACGATTTCTTCTAACCTTGGTGAAGGCCAAGTTGATGAGGTAGGAGAGGAATTGACCCCCAGTGATAAGGAAACTGTTTAGACTTACAAGGGCTCCTCGAACTCTGGTCGGGGAAGCCTCAGAAATGTACAGAGGAGAAGCCATTGAAGCCATTCCAACACCGAGGCCAACTATAACTCGACCTACGATGAGCATAGAAGGATTGGGTGCAGCAGCCATGAAAACAGCCCCTATAAAAAAGAGGGTATCTGCAGTCATGATTGACACTTTCCTTCCAAAACGATCATTCATCCATCCCCCAACTGAAGCTCCTATTATTGCTCCCACAAGCGCCATACTCACTATGGCTTCCTGCAATACCAATGCCAATGCCAATGTTAAGGATCAAGATATTGTTTGCATCATAACTTGCAAATCATATACCACCCATAATCTTTAAAAGTTCATATCACAAATTTGTGCAAATACATGTTAGTAAATTCTTGGACCTTTTTTTTTTTTTTTAATGTTTCCATCCTACTGTATCTCTAACTTATTTTTTTTATTTGATGTCTATATTCTTCCTGGTAGTAGTGTGCTGTATAATATCATTACAGCTTACCAGAACATGTTCTTCAAATTAACAACATCTCAATTTACTGTATCTTTTTTTCTATTCTTACAGTAAAAAAAATCAACTGTTGTTTTCTTTTCTATTCTTATGTAAAAAGTAAATTAAAATCAACTAAAATGGATAGCATAATAAATCATATCACATGGTTGCTTTACTAATATGTACAGTATATGTTAACTTTTGAGCGATGCATGAAAGGATAAAATATCACGGCTTTGTTGATTTTGCTACATCCTATTAAATACTATACAGCTCAGATTGGCAATTGATTACTAAAATAAAGTACTACGACAAACCATTTATAATGAGAGTTTGCAAATGAAATTCATATAGAAGGAAAGAAGCAAAAAAAAAAAACAAATTACCACTATTAAACTAAATAAATTTAAGGCCATATATTGACAACAAATTGTGACAAAAGAAGGGGTGAGAACAAAATTATTAAAAATTGCAATTATTCTTGCCAAATATACATTGTGGAATAGATATTATAGGATTAACTTTCTAGCAATCACAGGTCCCCCTACTATCTTATTCTATATGCCATATTGTTGCGTGCCTTTGCTTCTTATAGGTTGATTCGGAAATGAAACAAAGGATGACGAGGCAGGAGGATGAGAATGTTACGATTATAGGAAATTGAAGGACTGGTCTAGTTGATGCAGAATACACCAACCCTTTTGGGCCGATAGCAACAGCATTTAACAATTTAATTATTTATTTACAGGGGCATGTGTAGTAACACATAATAAACAAAAAAATAAATAAATAAATAAATAACAAACATTATCAAAAAGATAAATACGAAGTGGATTTGTTACAATAAATACGGATTGTGCGATATCGTGCCTTAAAATAGTTTTTTTTTTCCAAAGAAGAATTAAGTGATATTAGGATTATGAAATGAAAAATGTTTTTTTAAAAAAATCTAAACAGAAGGAGACTGGGACATAGATACATTTAATTAGTACTCTTTCCGATCTTATTTATAAGATTCTTTTGGAATTTTTTCTTATATCAAGGAAGGTCATTAAACTTATTAGTAGCATTGGAAATGTACAAATTTAATATACTTTTTTCAAAATTACCCATGAATATTGAAACTCTAAGAAGTGTAGAGTTAATTGGGATATTTGTAGAAAAAAAAGTTAATGTTATTGAAAATTAAAATGAAATCTTATAGATAAGATCAAAATAAAAACTCCAAAAGGATCATATATATATATATATATAGGACCGGAGCGAGTATTTAATTAAAACTTATAAGCAATGAAATATGGATACTCCTAAATTGATTAGATATGTTAAGATATATTTTAAGTGTGAATCGTATCAATAATGTAATTTTTGCTTAAGAATTTATATTTTAATGTCATAACCTATGCACCCCATGCATAGGATAAGATAACAAAAATAGTAACATTATATTGGAGAACTAAACAATTAATTTTTTTTAATTCATTGACCATCTCAATTTCAGACAAAACTTTATTTTTAAGGTATAATTAACTGGTGCATAAGTTAAAAAGATCCCACTGAACATGCAAGTTTTTTTTCTTCTTTTTTTTTCTGAATTGATTGTAAGCTGATTGACAAAAAAAAAACCATGCATTTTGGTTTTATGTGCAACTTGGGTAGCCGTGAACAGAAACTGATGTATAATAACTACGGTCTTGCTAATCAACGCTCTTGTTTTTAAGAAAAAAAAAATAATAATTTCACAAGTATTAAAAAAGGTAATCAAGTACATTCAAATTCATAGAAAAATTGACTATTTTAGGAAACTTCCATTGGGAATGAAACAAAATTTAAATGTTACAACCACTTTATAGGGATATTTTAAAGGTTGTATTGGGAATAGTAAGTTGGTTATTTTTTCTTATATTTAAAAGCGTTAATGAGATGTTTTTTTTTCTTATAAATGAGATCAAAGGGAATACTTTTAAGGGCATTTGTTAAGATTTTTATAGCATCTCCATCAATGAACGAATTTTTCGTTCTTAGATAAACTCCACACATTATTTTATTATTTTCATTCTATATCTACTCCATACATTAGAAATCTTAACCATTTTTTTACTCCACTCATAAACCTATTTTTCGTTCATAAATGGGTCTCACTATGTACCTTACACTCTCTCTTCAACATTTTTTTTTTCAAATTTTAATACTAATCTTAATGAACCATTCATTAATTAGAGCATACTTTTATAACAGGGACGAAAAGAAACCCCAGCCATAAAAAAAAGTTGACAAACGGTTCATCACCCATGCATGAACGAAAGCTCCCTCCCATTGGAGGTGCTCTTAGTATTGGAAAAACAATACTAAGTGCACATTCTTTTAGGTTTGGGGAATAAAAAAATCACATTTTACATAAATTTTTATTATATTTGACTTTTTAATAAGTACTTCTTCCAAGTTAATTTTTTCAAATTTATGGAAAAAGTAGACTATTTTAGCAAATTTACATTGGGAATGAAACAAAAATTAAATGACTCAACCACATTATGAAGATATTTTAGAAATGATTGTATTGGAAATAAAAAATTAGTTAATTTTTGTTTATATTGATGAATTGTTTTTTTTTCTTATAAATGAGACCAGAGGAAGTATACTAAGAACACTAGTTAACATTTTGCTTAATAATTAAACGGCATTAAAGTCCATTAAAAACACTTTGGGAATTCCCGATACCCAATAAAAAGAATACTATTGCACCATCAATTCCTGTATAATGGTCCTGTCAGGATACCCCAAATTAAAATATGGTGATTACCCGTGCATTTCAAAACAAGATGGATAGGTATGTCTTTTGTTATACTTCCTCGATGCTATGTAGAGCATATTTAACCGTATTCTTCGGACCAAAGAAAGTGGTTATTTTTGCGAATTTTATGAAAATATATTGTAACATTGCAATTTTACCTCTCCTTATTTGGAAAGTTCACATTCATTAATGAATAACAAAAAAACATAGTTAGTAAAAGTATTTAATAAAGGCAAAAAAAAAACAATTAATGTTGCATAACAAATATAAAGCGTCCTATATATAGGACCAAAGACTTTTAGAAAGTGTCCTATATATAGGACCAGAAAGAGTACTAAAAACCAAAAGAAGTATTTTATACTCCCTGCATCCCTAAATATAAGACATTTTTGACACTTTTATTTTGTTCCTATTTATAAGATCTTTTACCAATTTTCAATAAACATTAATTACTTTTTCCAAAAACACCCTTATTATTTAACACTTTTTAGTTTCAGATTCTCAATAATATTAATAAGAATAATTTTGAAAATACATATCAAAAGTTCACATTTCTAATACATTTCTTAATAGATGTGAAATCTTCAAAGGGGTCTTGTGAACAGGGACGAAGGAAGTAACAAATTAATGTTTACTATATTTTATTTTGTTGAATAAATGCAAAAAAATAATCTTAAATACTCCCTCCGTCCCAAAGTATAGTTAAAATAATTAATGAAAATTTTAGAAACGATAAACTTTGAATTGTAATTGTTTGATCCATGCAAAATGCATTAAATTAGTGATTTGATAATTGGTTAATGTGTTTGACAAATCATTAAATGCATGACTCCTTACTTTTTTGACTTTTGAATTTTTTAACCATACTTGTGAGACTGAGGGAATATTTAGAAACAAATTACTCTATTTTTGCTAAGAAGAATTATAAAGGGTAGGTATCTTTTTTTTTTAAGGATAATAGATGAGCAATTTCATAAAAGCCAAAGATTTCGGCTTTGGTCTCGTGAATGCACATTCATGTACCTGAAGCCATGTCTTTCTATCTACATCTTTGAAATAATCCCTTATAAACAGAAGAGCACCAGATATCACTCCTACACATACAACAACAAAAATAATTAATAATAATTCACAATAATATTTATAATTGATGACAATGGGTGTTCATATCATGAACAAAAAGAACAGCGTAAAGCATCGAAACGGTTGATGACAAGATGAAAACAGAGTAAGACATGATTTTTTCTAAGAAAAGGGTGGTGAGAAGATTATATTATAGTGTATATGGATGGAATAATAGTAGTAATGAATACCGTACCAGTGTCGTAGCCAAAGAGAAGGCCACCGATTCCAGCAGAGAAAGCAAGGCGAAGGACATAAGGGTTTTTGCGTGAGAGACCCATACATTCTCTGAAAGCTGACATATCAGCCTCGGGTATTCCTCCTTCCATGTCGCTATGCTGCGTTCTTAGAGCATATGAGAGAGAAAAGGAGGAGACGAGAGTGAAAAAGATGAGAGAACAGAGAATGATGAGTGTGAAGGGAGTTACTACTTACTGGTACTCTATTAGTTTATCTCATCTCAAGGGGACGGTGGTTTGTATTAATAGAGAGAGGGGAGAGAATCCTGTTAAGCCGCGGTACTATACGAATCAATTGTAAGTAGCAATAATAATCCGCAGTAATATTATATTAAGAATTTTTCTAATAAATATTTCCCCTATTTTGAATATAAAAGTAAATAGTATATTGTACAAATATTAATCTTGATTATTTTGTAAATTACTCTCAATTACTAATTGAAGAAAATTTTCTGTTTAGCAAAATTTTTAAACGAGTGTTAGACAAACCATTAAATGCATGTCTACTTAGTTTTTTGACTTTTGAATTTTTTAACCATCCTTATGGGACGGAGGGAGTAGTTGAATGCATTTAATTTTCTCAAATTGATTTAAAAAAATAGAGTTACTTTATGAAAGTTGTATTGTTAATGAAACCAAAAATTAAATGAGATAAACATTTTTTATGAATATTTTAAGAATAATTGTATTGAAATTAAAAAGTTAGTTAACTTTTTCTTATAATTGAGATCCTTGTATTAGAAACCGAAAGAAATATATATGATAGAAATTTGCTGCAATAGATATTTTAACTGGACGGATTATAATAATTTTGCTGGGATACTTTTCATTATTTTTTATAGATTAAGTGCTAAAATTATTATTTTTGAATACTATCTTTAATTTCTATTTTTTTGGACAAATTTTTCAGTGACATTAACTCGTAAACAATGACATTTTCAATGATATTTTTATATTTTTTTTTCTCTGTCGTTGGATGTAAAGATTTGATGACATAAATTTTTAATTTTTTTCAAAAGTTTATATTTTTCCTTAAAAATTGAAATCTATGAAGAAGGGAACGGAGGAATTTGGTGTGATTAGGAGTTTTAGGACAATGGGATATTTGGTTATTTCTTAGATTAAAAAAAATTATATTCGTATGTAATATACTTTCTCCATCCCATTATCTTGGTAAAAGTCAAGCAAATCAATGAAAATAAGAGAGTATCTATTTAATATAATATATGATTCACTCATTAATTACAAATTGATATTATACAGATTTTCATATCATTACAATTAATACATATCTCAATATTCCCTCCAAAAAAAATTTTTAGATATGTTTTCCTTACTTACTTATCAATCATTGATACAATATAATATCTTTAAGATTTTTCATTTATTTTTTTACTTTAATATGAGACAAATTCTTTTGCATTTTTTTTACCAAGATATTGGGATAGAGGGAGTATATATTTTTAGTTACATTAAATTAGGAGCATATCAAGAGAATAATTATAGAATGTTTAAATTTAAGTTGATATATTCCAAAAAGGTAAATTAAATTGATATATTATTTACCAAGGTAGATTAAAAATCAAAACAACTCAACCATTTACATTAATTTGTATATGTCTTTTTTAATTGAGAAAATAGCTAATACACTGACGATGTAAAGGTTTTTTACACTGTCGGTACATCATTCACCGTTCATTTGCATTACTTTTATTTAGAAGTCAATAACCATAAACATATTAAACTCATTTTAATTTACTCAGCTATTAATTTTCTATACTTTATCATATCGATAATTTTGTTTTTTAAATTGTGATTTTATATTTGTTATAATTATTACTAACTAGGAAAATTGTCCGTGCGATACACGGATCTTAAATTTTGCTATCCTTCCCATTTTTTTAAGGGCTTTCTATTTGTTCAAACATTAAACATTAATTTTATATACATGTGATTGAATAAATTGAAATGATAAATTGAAAGGAAGGCTTTCATGATCAACATATTATAAAAAAAGAAATATTGAGAAGAAATATTGTGTTAAAGATCAACGCAATATTGAAAAGAATTTAACTTACTTCTTCACATTCTTTGATCTTCTTTTGTGCACCATCAAGTCTCAAGTCTCTGTATTAAGAAATGTTTGAGCAAAATTCAAACACTTAAAAATACAAAAAAAAAATGGAAAAAATACTAATTGAAAGGAAGGCTTTCTACCAATTAAAAAAAATTACTAACTGTTCATATGCTTAATGTAATCTTGTCACTTTTCAAGTTTTCCATGACTATCAATTGTAAGCGGTCAGAATAGCATTTGTTGCATCGCACATTGAAAGGAAATAATGAAAAGTACTAATTGTTTCAATTGTAAGCAGTCATAAAATGAAAGGAAAATGAAAAGATTAAAAATATATGGACGGATGAGATTTACTTGCAATGGATGGCTACGATTAGAATGAAATTTAGGAGGGATATGAACGGCATTTTGATACCCAAAAAATAATAATAATAATTGAAATCATCAAGGTAATATGTTTAATCAAAAATTGAAATGATAAATTGGAAGGAAGACTTTCATGATCAACATATTATAAAAAAATAAATATTGAGAAGAAATATTGTGTTAAAGATCAACGCAATATTGAAAAGAATTTAACTTATTTCTTCACATTCTTTGATCTTCTTTTGTGCACCATCAAGTCTTAAGTCCCTGTATTAAGAAATGTTTGAGCAAAATTCAAACACTTAAAAATACCAAAAAAAAATGAAAAAGCTTTCTAGCTACCAATTAAAAAAAATAATACTAACTGTTCATATGCTTAATGTTTATGACAAATAAGGAAATAAAATATATTTAATAAGGAAATAATTTCAGTTGAAATGAAGGTTTTCCACCAATTAAAAAAAAAATACTAACTGTTCATATGCTCAAACAACCAAGGTTTCCTTCTTTATACGTTTTTTTTTCGCAAGTGGAAATTTGATACCAAAAATAAAATAAAAAATTTCCCATTGAAAGACGAAAGGCCGGTAACAAATAAGCTTTAAATAGAAAACAAAATGACCAAGCATTTATATATATATATGCAGATTGTAGAGGCCTAGAGGGGCAAGAAATGTACGATGATGCACATAGTAACTTTGATAAAATAAAAAATTTGCATAATAATCTGATGGACTACCTTGTAAGTCACCAAAGAAGTGAATTTCATTGAAATCATCAAGGTAATATGTTTAAACAAAAATTAAATGATAAATCACCAAGTTAATTTTTTCAAATTTATGGAAAAAGTAGACTATTTTAGCAAATTTACATTGGGAATGAAACAAAAATTAAATGACTCAACCACATTATGAAGATATTTTAGAAATGATTGTATTGGAAATAAAAAATTAGTTAATTTTTGTTTATATTGATGAATTGTTTTTTTTTCTTATAAATGAGACCAGAGGAAGTATACTAAGAACACTAGTTAACATTTTGCTTAATAATTAAACGGCATTAAAGTCCATTAAAAACACTTTGGGAATTCCCGATACCCAATAAAAAGAATACTATTGCACCATCAATTCCTGTATAATGGTCCTGTCAGGATACCCCAAATTAAAATATGGTGATTACCCGTGCATTTCAAAACAAGATGGATAGGTATGTCTTTTGTTATACTTCCTCGATGCTATGTAGAGCATATTTAACCGTATTCTTCGGACCAAAGAAAGTGGTTATTTTTGCGAATTTTATGAAAATATATTGTAACATTGCAATTTTACCTCTCCTTATTTGGAAAGTTCACATTCATTAATGAATAACAAAAAAACATAGTTAGTAAAAGTATTTAATAAAGGCAAAAAAAAAACAATTAATGTTGCATAACAAATATAAAGCGTCCTATATATAGGACCAAAGACTTTTAGAAAGTGTCCTATATATAGGACCAGAAAGAGTACTAAAAACCAAAAGAAGTATTTTATACTCCCTGCATCCCTAAATATAAGACATTTTTGACACTTTTATTTTGTTCCTATTTATAAGATCTTTTACCAATTTTCAATAAACATTAATTACTTTTTCCAAAAACACCCTTATTATTTAACACTTTTTAGTTTCAGATTCTCAATAATATTAATAAGAATAATTTTGAAAATACATATCAAAAGTTCACATTTCTAATACATTTCTTAATAGATGTGAAATCTTCAAAGGGGTCTTGTGAACAGGGACGAAGGAAGTAACAAATTAATGTTTACTATATTTTATTTTGTTGAATAAATGCAAAAAAATAATCTTAAATACTCCCTCCGTCCCAAAGTATAGTTAAAATAATTAATGAAAATTTTAGAAACGATAAACTTTGAATTGTAATTGTTTGATCCATGCAAAATGCATTAAATTAGTGATTTGATAATTGGTTAATGTGTTTGACAAATCATTAAATGCATGACTCCTTACTTTTTTGACTTTTGAATTTTTTAACCATACTTGTGAGACTGAGGGAATATTTAGAAACAAATTACTCTATTTTTGCTAAGAAGAATTATAAAGGGTAGGTATCTTTTTTTTTTAAGGATAATAGATGAGCAATTTCATAAAAGCCAAAGATTTCGGCTTTGGTCTCGTGAATGCACATTCATGTACCTGAAGCCATGTCTTTCTATCTACATCTTTGAAATAATCCCTTATAAACAGAAGAGCACCAGATATCACTCCTACACATACAACAACAAAAATAATTAATAATAATTCACAATAATATTTATAATTGATGACAATGGGTGTTCATATCATGAACAAAAAGAACAGCGTAAAGCATCGAAACGGTTGATGACAAGATGAAAACAGAGTAAGACATGATTTTTTCTAAGAAAAGGGTGGTGAGAAGATTATATTATAGTGTATATGGATGGAATAATAGTAGTAATGAATACCGTACCAGTGTCGTAGCCAAAGAGAAGGCCACCGATTCCAGCAGAGAAAGCAAGGCGAAGGACATAAGGGTTTTTGCGTGAGAGACCCATACATTCTCTGAAAGCTGACATATCAGCCTCGGGTATTCCTCCTTCCATGTCGCTATGCTGCGTTCTTAGAGCATATGAGAGAGAAAAGGAGGAGACGAGAGTGAAAAAGATGAGAGAACAGAGAATGATGAGTGTGAAGGGAGTTACTACTTACTGGTACTCTATTAGTTTATCTCATCTCAAGGGGACGGTGGTTTGTATTAATAGAGAGAGGGGAGAGAATCCTGTTAAGCCGCGGTACTATACGAATCAATTGTAAGTAGCAATAATAATCCGCAGTAATATTATATTAAGAATTTTTCTAATAAATATTTCCCCTATTTTGAATATAAAAGTAAATAGTATATTGTACAAATATTAATCTTGATTATTTTGTAAATTACTCTCAATTACTAATTGAAGAAAATTTTCTGTTTAGCAAAATTTTTAAACGAGTGTTAGACAAACCATTAAATGCATGTCTACTTAGTTTTTTGACTTTTGAATTTTTTAACCATCCTTATGGGACGGAGGGAGTAGTTGAATGCATTTAATTTTCTCAAATTGATTTAAAAAAATAGAGTTACTTTATGAAAGTTGTATTGTTAATGAAACCAAAAATTAAATGAGATAAACATTTTTTATGAATATTTTAAGAATAATTGTATTGAAATTAAAAAGTTAGTTAACTTTTTCTTATAATTGAGATCCTTGTATTAGAAACCGAAAGAAATATATATGATAGAAATTTGCTGCAATAGATATTTTAACTGGACGGATTATAATAATTTTGCTGGGATACTTTTCATTATTTTTTATAGATTAAGTGCTAAAATTATTATTTTTGAATACTATCTTTAATTTCTATTTTTTTGGACAAATTTTTCAGTGACATTAACTCGTAAACAATGACATTTTCAATGATATTTTTATATTTTTTTTTCTCTGTCGTTGGATGTAAAGATTTGATGACATAAATTTTTAATTTTTTTCAAAAGTTTATATTTTTCCTTAAAAATTGAAATCTATGAAGAAGGGAACGGAGGAATTTGGTGTGATTAGGAGTTTTAGGACAATGGGATATTTGGTTATTTCTTAGATTAAAAAAAATTATATTCGTATGTAATATACTTTCTCCATCCCATTATCTTGGTAAAAGTCAAGCAAATCAATGAAAATAAGAGAGTATCTATTTAATATAATATATGATTCACTCATTAATTACAAATTGATATTATACAGATTTTCATATCATTACAATTAATACATATCTCAATATTCCCTCCAAAAAAAATTTTTAGATATGTTTTCCTTACTTACTTATCAATCATTGATACAATATAATATCTTTAAGATTTTTCATTTATTTTTTTACTTTAATATGAGACAAATTCTTTTGCATTTTTTTTACCAAGATATTGGGATAGAGGGAGTATATATTTTTAGTTACATTAAATTAGGAGCATATCAAGAGAATAATTATAGAATGTTTAAATTTAAGTTGATATATTCCAAAAAGGTAAATTAAATTGATATATTATTTACCAAGGTAGATTAAAAATCAAAACAACTCAACCATTTACATTAATTTGTATATGTCTTTTTTAATTGAGAAAATAGCTAATACACTGACGATGTAAAGGTTTTTTACACTGTCGGTACATCATTCACCGTTCATTTGCATTACTTTTATTTAGAAGTCAATAACCATAAACATATTAAACTCATTTTAATTTACTCAGCTATTAATTTTCTATACTTTATCATATCGATAATTTTGTTTTTTAAATTGTGATTTTATATTTGTTATAATTATTACTAACTAGGAAAATTGTCCGTGCGATACACGGATCTTAAATTTTGCTATCCTTCCCATTTTTTTAAGGGCTTTCTATTTGTTCAAACATTAAACATTAATTTTATATACATGTGATTGAATAAATTGAAATGATAAATTGAAAGGAAGGCTTTCATGATCAACATATTATAAAAAAAGAAATATTGAGAAGAAATATTGTGTTAAAGATCAACGCAATATTGAAAAGAATTTAACTTACTTCTTCACATTCTTTGATCTTCTTTTGTGCACCATCAAGTCTCAAGTCTCTGTATTAAGAAATGTTTGAGCAAAATTCAAACACTTAAAAATACAAAAAAAAAATGGAAAAAATACTAATTGAAAGGAAGGCTTTCTACCAATTAAAAAAAATTACTAACTGTTCATATGCTTAATGTAATCTTGTCACTTTTCAAGTTTTCCATGACTATCAATTGTAAGCGGTCAGAATAGCATTTGTTGCATCGCACATTGAAAGGAAATAATGAAAAGTACTAATTGTTTCAATTGTAAGCAGTCATAAAATGAAAGGAAAATGAAAAGATTAAAAATATATGGACGGATGAGATTTACTTGCAATGGATGGCTACGATTAGAATGAAATTTAGGAGGGATATGAACGGCATTTTGATACCCAAAAAATAATAATAATAATTGAAATCATCAAGGTAATATGTTTAATCAAAAATTGAAATGATAAATTGGAAGGAAGACTTTCATGATCAACATATTATAAAAAAATAAATATTGAGAAGAAATATTGTGTTAAAGATCAACGCAATATTGAAAAGAATTTAACTTATTTCTTCACATTCTTTGATCTTCTTTTGTGCACCATCAAGTCTTAAGTCCCTGTATTAAGAAATGTTTGAGCAAAATTCAAACACTTAAAAATACCAAAAAAAAATGAAAAAGCTTTCTAGCTACCAATTAAAAAAAATAATACTAACTGTTCATATGCTTAATGTTTATGACAAATAAGGAAATAAAATATATTTAATAAGGAAATAATTTCAGTTGAAATGAAGGTTTTCCACCAATTAAAAAAAAAATACTAACTGTTCATATGCTCAAACAACCAAGGTTTCCTTCTTTATACGTTTTTTTTTCGCAAGTGGAAATTTGATACCAAAAATAAAATAAAAAATTTCCCATTGAAAGACGAAAGGCCGGTAACAAATAAGCTTTAAATAGAAAACAAAATGACCAAGCATTTATATATATATATGCAGATTGTAGAGGCCTAGAGGGGCAAGAAATGTACGATGATGCACATAGTAACTTTGATAAAATAAAAAATTTGCATAATAATCTGATGGACTACCTTGTAAGTCACCAAAGAAGTGAATTTCATTGAAATCATCAAGGTAATATGTTTAAACAAAAATTAAATGATAAATTGAAAGGAAGACTTTCATGATCAACATATTATAAAAAAAGAAATATTGAGAAGAAATATTGTGTTAAAGATCAACGCAATATTGAAAAGAATTTCACTTACTTCTTCACATTCTTTGATCTTCTTTTGTGCATCATCAAGTTTCAAGTCTCTGTATTAAGAAATGTTTGAGCAAAATTCAAACACTTAAAAATACCAAAAAAAATGGAAAAAATACTAATTGAAAGGAAGACTTTCTACCAATTAAAAAAAATTACTAACTGTTCATATGCTTAATGTAACCTTGTCACTTTTCAAGCTTTCCATGACTATCAATTGTAAGCGGTCAGAATAACATTTGTTGCATCGCACATTAAAAGGAAATAATGAAAAATACTAACTGTTTCAATTGTAAGCAGTCATAAAATGAAAGGAAAATGAAAAGATTAAAAATATATGGAGGATATGATTTACTTGCAATGAATGGCTAGGATTAGAATGAAATTTAGGAGGGATATGAACGAATGTGATTTATTTGCAATGGATGGCTAGGATTAGAAACAAATTTGGAGGGAAAAACTATCATGGAGGAAAAGTAAAAAATACCTCTCAACTTCACCTATTTTAATATATGTTGATTAGTATAAACATTGTTTACATATTTCTCCAATTGGAGTAGATTTTTGTTGTTATTATTATTATTATTCCCTTTACATTAAAAAAATTCAGTTAAAGTGTTTCTTAATAAATACTAATTCAATATGGTTACTATAATACAATAAAGGATCACAAATTCATGAACAATTTGATTCATCAGCCCAAAATAATTAAGTATTCTTTGCTTATTATAAAAATCACATTATCACGATAAATAGACACTAAATCTTAGTTAAAACACATCACACGACATGTATGTCTTAGTTTTCGCAAACTAAACAAATCTTAAACTTTTTTTTTCCATGAAACAGGTCTTACGCGGAGAATATAAATTGACGAAACAAACCGCTTTTTGTTTCTAATTGAAAACTAACGCTCTGAAAAGTCATTTGGTACATCCGTTCTACTTTAAGTGTTTTTTTAGCATAAAAAATTAATTCCTAAATACATAAGCGTTTTTTTAGAAAACGATACAACATTAATTATATATATATATTTTATAATTTTACCCTCACTTAATTAAAAAGAGAGATAATAATTGAAAAATATAATAAATATAATTATAAGGGAGAAAAATAATAAATTAAGTAAACACCTTACAAAGTTAATCCAAAATGATAATCCAAAATATAATTATAAGAGATATATTTTACAAAGTTAATTATAAGGAATTCAAACATCTTTGCATACACACATGTATTAGATGTATTAACAGAAAAACCATATTCCAACAAAGCGTTATTGAATTTTTCATACCACTGTTTAGGTGCTTGCTTCAAACCATACAAAGATTTTTTGAGTTTACAAACCAGATTTTCCTTTCCAGGCAAAACACAACCCTCAGGTTGTTCCATATAAATTTCTTCATTTAAATCGTCATTTAAAAACGCAGTTTTTACATCCATTTGATGTATAATCAAATTTTGAGTGGCAGCCAAAACGATTAAAACACGCACTGTAGAAATTCTAGTAACTGGTGAATAAGTATCAAAATAATCTACACCTTTCTTTTGAGTAAAACCTTTAATCACCAGTCTATCTTTAAACTTTTCTATAGAGCCATCAGTTCTCATTTTCCTTTTAAAACTCCATTTACTACCAATGGGTTTACAACCTTTAGGCAGCTCCACTAACTCCCAAGTATGATTACTCAAAATAGAATCTAATTCACTTTTTATAACATCTTTCCAAAAACTAGAGTCTACTAATTTTATCGCTTCAGAATAAGTTTTGGAATCTTCTTCTGAGCTATAAACAAAAACAAATTCTTCAGACAGAAGATCAACATCAAAATTTTCAGTTAAGAAAGCAGTGATAAAATCAGGACCAAAACTAGTTTCTGTTCTTTTTCTCTTACTCCTTCTAGATTCTTCAATCACAACATTTTCATCAACATTATTTGAACTAGAAGCATGCATAGCAGGAGAAAAACTTAAGTCTAAAGATGCATTAGAAATACCTTGGGAAGTAGAACTACCATGTTGTGAAATCAATTTTTGTTTATAAGGGAATATACCTTCAAAGAATTCTGCATCTCTAGATTCTGAGACTGAACGATCACTAAGAGACAAAAATCTGTAAGCAACACTATTTAAGGCATAACCAATAAAAAAAATCTACTGTTTTAGCACCAACGTTAGTCCTTTTGAAATCAGGTAACCCAACTTTAGTTAAATACCCCCACGTTTCCAAAAAATTCAGATTAGGTGCAAAACCTTTCCACATTTCATAGGGTGTTTTATCTAAAGCTTTATGAGGTACCTTATTCAAAACATAACATGCAGTTAAAACGGCTTCACCCCAAAAATTATCAGACATACCAGAAGATAACAACATAGCATTCATCATATTTTTCAAAGTCCTATTTTCCTCTCGGCAATGCCATTCTGTTATGGGGTATAAGGGGCCGATAATTCATGAATAATACCGTTCTTTTCACAAAAATCTCTAAGATTATTTGTACTGTATTCTCCTCCTCTATCAGTTCTAAGTCTTTATATCTTCCGATTTAACTGATTTTCTACTTCTACCTTATATCTCAAAAACGTTTGCTCGACCTCGTCTTTTGATCATAAAAGGTAGATTTTCGTGTACCTTGAGAAATCGCCTACAAAAGTTATAAAATATTTTTTTCCACCTCGACTTTCCAAACTTTTAAAATCTGCCAAATCTGAATGCACTAATTCTAAAAGTTCAGTTTGCAAAGCAGTTATAGAATTAAACGATTTCTTAAAGTATTTTGCTTCTACACAAATTTCACATTTAGTATTTTTCCTTTCGGATAAAGTGGGCAACAGACCCATATTCCTCAATTTTTGTATAGAACCAAAATTCAAATGTCCTAATCTACTATGTCAAAGATCAAAAGACTCAACGATATAAGCAGAAGATGAATTATTATTGATATCAGAAGAGTTCAGTACAAATAGTCCACCACTTAAATACCCCTTTCCCACAAAAAACACCATTTTTAGTTACTACAGTTTTATCAGCCTCAAGAACAATTTTCAAACCAGCCTTATTAAGTAATGCACCAGAAACTAAATTCCTACACATAGATGGCACAAACAACACATTGTTCAAAGCTATAGTCTTTCCAGAAGTTAATTTGAGAAGAATTTTTCCTTTACCACATACTCCAGCAGTTGCCGAGTTGCCCATGTAGACTATATCACCATCTGTTGCTTCCTCAAATTCCAGAAACAGTTCTCTGTTTACACATATGTGCCAAGTTGCACCAGTGTCGAGCACCCATTCAGTGACGTTGCTTACCATATTCACCTCCTCTACAACAGCAGCAATCGGCTCATCCTCCTCGGCTAGATTTTCTCGAGGACGCGACTGGCTCGGCGCCGACTGGTTCAATGCTTTTCTCGGATTTTTGTTGTTGTTCTCGGCTCTCTTACGCGCCTTGCAGAAGTAGGCCTTGTGTCCTGGTTTTTGGCAGTACCAACACGTCATCTCCTTATTTTTCTGGATTGCATTGAGCGGCTTAAGTGCAGCATTGTTCCTCTTCTGCTTGTTGTTTGGTCCTTGATGCTTTCCCTGTTTGTGATTTTTAAACTTGTTCTTTGAAGAGCCAGCACCAGATTCAACGAGGTTAGCATTAGAAAAATTTAAACCACTTTGATATCTATCTTTTAGGCGATTTGCCTCTTCTGTCCTCATGTGGCTGATCAGTTCCTGCAAATTGAAATCCTTCTTTTTGTGCTTGAGATGATTTCTGAAGTCACTCCAAGAAGGGGGAACTTCTCCCGCAAAACATTGGCTTGCAGAATTTCACACATTTTCATTCCTTCATTGAGAACATCTGCAACCAAATTTTCATACTCGTGCACTTGTTCCATAATCGGTTTGTCGTCCACCATTTGAAACTGTAACCACTTGCCAGTGACATACTTTCGACTTCCAGCATCATCCGCTCCATATTTTTTCTCCAGAATCTCCCATATCGACTTGGCCGACTTGTTAGACACGAACAAGTCGAATGGATTGTTTGACATATTACTGAGAAGATGACCACGTACCCATTTGTTATATTTATTATAATTTTCCAGCTCCTTTTTTGCATCATCAGTGACTGGGTCTGGTAAACTGGGGATATCAGCGGTCAGCACGAAGTCGGCCTCTAGCTGCTCGAAAAAGATGATCAGTTTTTGAGCCCAACGCTTGTAGTTTGATCCATCAAGTGGCTCAATTTTGGTAATGTCAAGCAATGTTGCTTTGTTGAAAAGTAGAGCCATCAAATCAGTAAAATCTTGTTTTTAAATTCTTGGAAAAATTGAATGATTTGGTAGACGCTGTGTCGTGGTAAAAGTCACTGCCTTAAAAACAAGATTTCCAGGTAGCCGAGGTGCAACTACTCAGACTGGTTCTTGTTCCCAAGGTTAGCACAACAGTTTTCTAACTCGTGCACTCGAGGCAGAAAACTTGGAATCTCACTCAGTAAGGTCGTTTTTCCAGAAAAGAAGAGAAGAAAAACAGAGGTGGAAAAAGGGAATCATTATTGTATATAACCCAGAAGGATGGAACAAACTTATATAGCTTTAGGTTTAAAACCACACCCATCAGACAAGAAATTAAGGCTAATAAATTTCTAAAAGCCTAATCGAAACTGACAAATAAAGGCTCATAAAGAATGCAACGGTCAGATTCAAACAGACATAAAACCGAGCTCAAGATAGGTTAAATGCTTAAGCTTGGGTAGACCAAGCTCGGCTGGTTTTACGAGCTAACAGAAAATGCTCGGCTACTTGAACTATCATAAAACCGAGCTCAAGATCGGTTAAATATTTAAGCTTGGGTAAACCAAGCTCGACTGATTTACGAGCTTACAGCAAAGCGGCTGACTCAAGCTCGAAAAATGCTCGGCTAGATCACTCTGGGCTAGGTGACGAGCTCACAGCAAAGTGGCCGACTTATGCTTCGACTAGAACTTTAGCTCGGCTAAAGCTTTAAGCGAAAACTTATCTTCGTCTAGATCAAGCTCGGCTTACACGCGGTTTAAAAACTGATTCACGCTTAGCTGCTAGGTTCAAACTCTTCACCAATGCACTCAGATGTTCGGTTCAAGCTGCTTATCTGCTCAAATTAAAACGAGAATGCCATTAATTCCAACATGCCTGACCACAAACCTCTCAAAACAACTGCAGATTGGTGAGCTTAGATTCCAAATGATCCACATTTTTCATAAAAATCACATTAATTTTGATCTACCTCAAATGATGCAATTTTTGTCTTATTTACGAAACTCACAAATTTAAATGTTCTATGGGAGTGATAAATATTATAAAAAATAAATGTGAATAGTAAAAATATTGAATGTACCAACAAAGCCCAGCATAGTTGGTAGATACCCGGGTTCTTTAAGCATGATGTCAGGGGTTCGATCCCTGCCGTGGGCATGGAAAAGACTTTGTTGGTAGAGGCAAAACTCACTTCGGTGATCTCTACGCATCGGAGGGAATTAGTCTTCGGCTGTCGGCTGGGGATACCCTTGATGTAAAAAAAAATATATTGAATGTTAATAAAATTTTCCTTAATTAACTTCACCCCCCTTCAAAAAAAAAAAAAAAAAAACTTCACCCTCGGTTAAAGCTGCGCGCGCTTCAATGGTACTTCTTAATCCTGTTACAGTGTCATGCATATTATTTAACATCAACATATTTTTGATTCAGAGTAATGCATTATTTCTTTTATTTAGCGTTGGGGATTGTAAGGTATATTCCACTATAAAAAAAAAAAAAAAATCGATCGTGAGGTAAATTTCAAACAAATTATTATCATTATGTCATTCTGAAATAATTGTAGTATTATATTGTACAATGTGTTCATCCAAGTGTATGAAATCTGATCTTGTGTAAATAAGGTGTTAATAATCTAATAAACCAAAAGAAATTCATATTAAATTATTAATCACAATAATGTTAATATCTCTCTTACTCATCAATGGTGGGGGACCATTTTCCACTGAAGCAATGGACTCTTTCCAACAAGAAATTCTTAAAGTGGATGATGGAGTTTTGCACTCAACCGTGTGATTATGGGTAATGAGATGGAATAAACTGATGGCCATGATGGTTTTGCACTCAACAATGAATGAGAAACATTAAGACCGAATTCTTTTGTTAGAGAGATATACTTTACAATTGGAATTTTATTTTCTCGATAATGAGGTATATTTCACAACTCTGATTTTGCATTAAAAAAGATAAAATTAAAAATAATAAGATAAATAAGATGTGCTTAACCTCTGATAAAATAAATAAATAAATAAATAAATAAGTCTACCAAAAAAAATAAATAAATAAAAGATGTGCGTAGCCATAACTTGAATGATAAAATAAAGCCCCACTCTAAAAAAATTTAATCAATAAAATTGAGCCCAATCTAATTTATATACAGCTGGGTGGTTTTTGTTTTATAAGCCACCTTTTTCTTATTATTATTGACATCATCTGCACTTTCGAAAAACTCTACTAACCAACGTCTCAATCCAAGGGTGTAACGGTTCGATCCGATTCGATCTTTGATGAATATTAAAAATCGGATCAATCAAATTAACATAGTTCAGTTTAATTTTGTCTAAACATTTTTTATGTACGAAGACCGAACCGGACTGGACCATTCATAAATGGTTCGGTTCGATTTATTTAGATCATAATTTTTTATTTTTTTTAATAAATTTAACACATAATTAATTACTTGGCAATTAAAAAAAATTAGAAAAATTTAACCTGTACCGAACATTGCATTATAAAAGTGTAAGGCTTAAATTATAAGATACTTTAATATACTGTCTAAACACACCAACAAGTTGTTGGTGCAGTGGTGTCAGGGGCTGCACTTGATAGGGTGAACCACAGTTTGATCCCCCGCAACAACGTTGGGAGACGAATAAAACCTTAACCTCGGGACCCCCGTCGAATTGGATTAGTCGGCCTAGTGAGCCGAATAGAAAAAAAAAATACTGTATATTGAACACAATATACACTTCCAAAGTGAGGGGTTGTGACTTGTGCCTTGTGAGCGTGAAACTGAGGCAGTGACCAGTGATTAAGTTAGGTTTTAATGGTCTAAAAAAAGTGAGACCGTGGATCGGACCATATAAGAATGGTCTAAAAATTTTGAGATCGGACTGGACCACGAGACCAGACCGAATCATATTTTTCGGTCTGATTTGATTTGATCCGATCGGTCTCACGATCTGGGACCGGATCGCTTACACTCCTACTCAAACCATATAAATCTACAAATATCACAGCAATGATATACTCTATTACAACCCAATTCTCATAAATTAAAAGAAGTTTGATTTTAAACTCTTTTGAGGTTTTACAAGGAGGGACGTGAGTGTGAATATGGGTGTGGGTGAGCCTGAATTAGAAGATGAAAAAAGGTTTAAAATTGGAAATAAGGATATTTTTAGAAAAAATAATGTTATTTGGACATTTATATTTATCGTCCAAGTTGAATACTATTATTTTGGGTAAAAATGTAAAAAATAGTAAGAAAAATAAATTGAAGATCCTACTATTCTTTATTCAAAATGATAGGTGTTAAATTTAGATGTTTGATGTAGATATCCGATTAACATTATTATTTTAGAAACATATGACAAATATTTAAAAAAAAATGGTTTTGAGTAATAAAGCATTAGGTGTTAATACTTTTTATCGATGGATACTTCATTCTATATATAGTGTTATTAAAAAGTTTCCAGTTGGTTTGCTGTTTTCACTGACGGAAGATGATGAATAAGCCTTAAACTTATTACTACTAATCGAACAGCCACATTACATATACATATACTATTTTAATATCTTGGTCTAAAGCCAATGTTCTCATTATAGTCCAATGTTACGTTATAATATGTATGTCACACTTTCTTATTCTAAGTCTTTTGATTCAGAACTTGTTCCCCAGAGTTAGAACTTGTCTGCCAAAACTTGAAGTTAATAGATCTTTTTTCTAGCATCTTCTCCACCTCCTCTATTGGAAGCCCCTTAGTTTCAGGCACGAAAATGATGACAAAGACAATGGCTGCCGCAGTGATGAATATGAATAGCATGAATGTCCATGAGGTGCCAATAGCTTGTGTCAATGATAGAAAGGACTGTGCTACAATAAGATTTGAGACCCAATTTGAAGTAGATGCCATTCCTCCACATATTCCTCTATACCTTAAAGGGTATATCTCAGAGTTTACAACCCATGGCACAGTTCCCATACCAGGTGAGAAGAATATAATGTAGAGTCCAAGGCCTACTATTGCAACCCATCCTGTTTTACTAGGACACCCTCTTGTGTACCATAGCCTCTCTTCTTTCTGGCACTGTTCCTTTGTTGTGTCATTGGAGATCAAACATGCCCCAGGTAAGATCTGCATATAACTTTCATAAATTATAGTAGTAAAATCGAAAAACCTTGTGTTTTATATGATTAAAAAAAGAGTTAGATGACAATTTTATTTTCTGTCCAATAAGATGATGCAGTAGTAACAATAAGAAAGCTGCTAAATGGATAATTGCATCAAGGTATATATGTAACATGGGATGATGAGAACTTTTTGAAGTTCCCAATCTTGAGAAAAGGAGGGGGCAAATTTACCTTATCAGTTAAAGAAGCACAAAAGCCACAATCTGGAGAAGCTTTGAGGCACTTCATGCAATCCCAATCACCAGGGTTCAAGGCTGTACTATAATCAGGGCAAGTATTATTGAAGTGAGAGGTCTCAATTGAACTAACCATTGGTGAGTGAGTTGTAGTTTCATGGAACGCAACAGTTAAAACAACAAGGGAGACTACAACACCAGATAAACTGAACAGCAGAAGCTTTTTCCTCCCAGTTTTATCTATGAAGTATATGCTGAGAATAGAACCAAATGCATTCAGCCCTGATGTGATAAGTGAAAGAAGCAGTGCTGTTCTGTTTGATGCAAAACCAGCTAGCTGAACAATTGTGGGGCTATAATACATTACAGTGTTGATACCTACAAATTGTTGGAAAATTTGAAGGCCCATTCCTGCATATAAACCTCTTCTCACTGTTTCAGTTTTCAGCAGTTTGATTATGCTGAACTTATCTGAAGCTTCTGCTTCCTTGATTTCAAATTCAACTGATTCCTTTAGTGCATTGATTTCAGCTTCAACTTCATCCGGTGGATAAATCTTCCTTAAAATTGCCTCACCTTCTTCTTGTCTTCCCTGTTATTTAAAATAAGGCCAAAAGAGAAAGGCAATTAAAGATACAGATTTTTATAAGAAAACACTTTTATATCGGATGATGAATGATGAAAATGATGGAACCTTTCGAAACAGCCAACGTGGTGATTCGGGGAGCATGATCATCAGTATGATTTGAATCAAAGCTGGTACTGCTGCTACCCCTAACATCCATCTCCATGTTCCTGGTGTCTGAACAAATTATCACCAAACAACTAAGATATAAACAATAGTTTGCGAAAATGAGTTTAATTTTGATGCATGGTAATTTGTGTAAAGTTTTTTTTTTTTTTTTTGGCACTGTCAACCAATCACCTATAATCTCGTATTTGACTTTTAAATTAGTTTTTAAAGAGTGAAAGATTTTGATGATTGGTTGATAATATTAAAAACTTATACACTAACAATATATTATATATTACAAATAAATCCATTCCTATGATAAGGCATGTCTCTAGGCCAAACTAACACTTACAGAAGTATACAGATAATAATACATCAACAACAGAGATACAGAGATGTACTTTCTTATCTGTTGTGCCAAGGATTGTTGACAACATTATATAGTATGAAAGAACCTTATGTACATATGTTCATTAAAACAAATTAATAAACTAAGCAAGATCAATGGTCATGCGTTAACCGGAGTCATAATTTTATAACAAATTATATCTAAGATAGTTAATGAAAGCATATAGTATAGTTTACTATCACCTTTGTGAAGGCCAAGTTGATGAGATAGGAGAGGAATTGTCCTCCAGTTATAAGAAATCCATTGAGACTAACAAGAGCTCCTCGAACTCGGGCTGGTGAAGCTTCTGAGATGTACAAGGGGGATGCCATTGAGGCCATTCCAACACCAAGGCCAACAAAAACTCTACCAACAATGAGAATAGAAGGATTGGTAGCAGCAGCCATGATAACAGAACCAATGAAGAAGAGGGTGTCTGCAATAAGGATTGCTTTTTTCCTTCCAAATCTATCATTTACCCATCCACCAACAGAAGCTCCTATGATTGCTCCAGCAAGAGCCATACTCACGATGGCTTCCTGTATTATTTACGTACATATTTTATTCAACATTTTTATGTGTACTTGACCCATCCAAATTAACTGTCTCTAAGTATTTGCAACTTATAGTTGTGTGGTTGAAACTTTTTTTTTTTTTTAAAAAAAAATTTTAAAGAAAAGAAGTTATATAAGTCATATTAGGATATGCAGAATCTTTCAAATTAGCCATTGGAACATGTCACTTCTACTTCTACTTCAAATTCAGATCAAAAGGAGAAAAAGACTTGGTTCAGTAACATTATTTGTGTAATGTATGCTTTAAGATGGTGATGAGAACTTTCGCTTCTTTTTTTTTCCTAGAATAAAAATGTAAATCAACAAAACTGTTTTATGTATAGAAGGAGCTGATGAAGCTTAAGGCTAGTAAAACCCTTTGCATATAAATATGTCACTTCTCAAATGCCAAACATTTAATTTTTCCATATAAATATGTTATTTTTAACTAATTATCCTTAAGATCAATTTTATTTTATTTTTTTTTGTTAAAAAAAGTATTCTAATTAGTATTCTCTATGCAAAAAAAGAGTTTTCAACTTCTTACATTTTCACCTCTATAAAGCTCTTATTTTAAAATTATATTTTTCTACAAATATTTTTTTTTTTTGGTATACACCAAGGGTATCCCCCAGCCGACAGTCGAAGACTAATCCCCTCCGAGGCGTAGAGATCACCGAAGTGGGTTTTGCCTCTACCAACAAAGCCTTTTCCATGCCCACGGCAGAGATCGAACCCCTGACATCATGCTTAAGGAACCCAACTATTTTTCTACAAATATTTGACACATTACTAATATTGTTTAGGCTAAACACATTTTATCCTAAAGTTCATTTTAGGCATATACTTTCGGATATCCCAAATGGTAATTGGCTGCTTCTATATTTTTAAATTTTTTATATCTTATTTCCAAACCATGAATTACTGCCAAAGTGCCAAATAACTAACATTTAATATTGTATTTGTTTTAAATCACACAAATAGATAAAAAGATCTACACACGGAACTAATTTTTCATATCATACTTTTGGTAACCACATACGTATTTATTTAATAAACAAACAAAATCTAGTCCTCAAACAGTCAGATTGTATTTTTTAAAAAATTATTTTTTACTTCCTTTTACAGCTAATTTGTGTCACTTGTTTATATTTTGCTTTTGCTTAGCTTATATGGTAGTATGCAGGTTTATAAAAACTCTGTTGATTTTTAAACTATAAGGACGGTAGGACCGCACCCTCTGTACTCCAGCTTAATATTAAGACGGCTTAAATATTAAAATGATCCCTATAAATATTAACCTTTTTGAAATTGGTTCTTGGAAAGTAAAAGTTTTGGTTTTGGTCCCTCCATTTACATAATGTTTTGGTTTTGATCCCTGCATTTATAAAATATTTTTGTTTTGGTTCATGTTAAATGTGGATGAAAAACGCTGAAAACTTAATGTATTACATTTTATGACCAATTAAGAATGATATTCTTGCATTAATTCTCAAGGGTAAAAAAAATAACTTTTATTACATAAAAGAACCAATTCAAAGATCATGAAAGTAGAGGGACCAAACCTATGAAATCTAATAACAAAAGGACCAAAACCTATCAAATATAATAATATAGGGACCAAAACAAACTATCAATATAATTATGGGGACCAAAATTTAATAGGAGGGACCAAAATCAAAACGTTTTGTAAATACAGGGACCAAAACCAATTTTTTTTTTTTTTACATAAATCAATTTTAAAGAAATCAACATTTACGAAGATCATTTTGATATTTAAACCCATTAAGACGGTAGAGTTATGTGCAGCTTTTGGTTTCGTATGAGCCTCATAAGGATTTATGCTTCTAAATGCACCGGCCAATAAAAATGTGCTAGAAACTACTAAGTAGTACCATCATATCAAACAAGAAAACGATTTGTTAGTAAGCTTACAGATTATATTCATTATTGTGAGGTCATGCATGATGCATGTATTACTTTTTAGTTTTTATCTTGTTTATTATACCTGATTGGGAGGAAATTCAATTTTAAAAATAAATAAAATAACCAAGAGTTGAATAAATTTAATTTTTAAAGTTCTCAATGACTTGCATGATTGCTTTAAATTTTTTTACTAGACCGAAATCGGTTGAACCATGATTTAGTAATATTTTTTATTTGAATATTATCTTATTTAACTAAAACTCAATTCAATCATAAATTTAAATAATTAACCAAGATAGTTAAAACAATTTTATTCTTGAAAAAAATGTTCTCACCTAGTAATTTATAACAAGCTTGCATTTTAGATGGGAAATTATTGTGTATTCAGATCAATCGACACAGAATTTTAATAACTAAATTATGTGTATGCATGGGAAATAGTGGATTTGTCTAAAATTATTGATATTAAATCACACAATGATTCTTTGTCGATCGGACCATGAATTATTTATAAATATATTTTATTTGAATATTATTTGATACCGCAGGATACTTAATTGGTTTGATGTTTAGTTTCTTTGTGTAAAGAAAAAAATCATATAATATTTTTATAGGTAAATTAAATACATGATTATTTTTTAAAAGTAACTAAATACATCGTTATTAATATAATACTAATGACACACATAACAAAGACACCATTTTCTTTTTCTTTTTTTGAGAAAAAAATTTAGGTAAAAGATTTATTTTTTTAATTTCTTAATGGATAGCTAAATTAAAATAAAAGAATATGCAAGAAATTGAATTATTGAATGCCATTGTTTCTGTTTTGGAGTCATCCCCTTTTGTAATGTTCAAGTCCAAGGCTATGATGTGACATTTAGAATTTACCTTATCGTCAATAAAAAGAAGATAAATGAAGGGAAGAGGAAGACAAATGAGTCACTTATTTTAAGAGTCTTGTAGATGGAAAGTACCTGCAGCCAAGTCTTTCTATCCACAGCTTTGAAATCATCTCTGATATACAAAAGAGCCCCAGATATCACGCCTATACATGGCAATCGCAATCATATGATCAATAATTAAAAAAATTAAAATTAAAAAAAAAAAACAGAGGAAAACAGAGCCGAAGAGGCAGAGAAATGAGTGTTTTATATGAGAATTATGAACAGAGGAAAACAGAGGGAGGGGTTTTAATATGATAGAGATTGTGAAACTTACCAGTGTCATACCCAAAGAGAAGACCACCAATTCCTGCAGAGAAAGCAAGTCTAAGAACATAAGGATTTTTCCATGATAGAGACAAGCATTCTCTGAAAGCAGAGATATCAGCTTCTACCACTCCTCCTTCCATGTCAGTTAAAGAACACAAACAACTAACCAAACTTATATAACTATAAAGAAAAGACGCTGCCGAGGGAAATTGTGTAAGACCAAATATAGCTAGTTAAGTAAGTGATTATTGTGTCAGATAATGTAGATAAGAGGGGTGAGAGGGACTATAATTATCGATGACATGATGAGTTTGGAATCAGGTGATGATGGAAAAACATATTAATACTAGCTAATAGGCCCGTGCCACGCACGGGGCAGTTATTACTTATGATTGCACTAAATATTGCTAAATAAGAAGGGATGTTTGAATATGAAATTTTATATTATATTATATTTTTTCAAATATAAGTTGTATCAAAATAAATATAGGAAAAAATAAACCTCTGAAAGTTGGGAGTGTTTTGGTTTTGGTTTTTGAATGTTTTTTTGACCTTGATGCTTAATTGTTATTGTTTCGAAAATTTGGTTTTAGTCCCTGCCGTTAGGAAAAATTCGTTAACTGCTAACCTGACATACACGTGTGTAGGTACTACGTGTCACCAGTGGGATGACATGAATGATCTGGGTCCGCCGTAGCAAAAGGACCAAAGCACAACCCAAATGTGTTTGTGAATTGGGCTTTGGCTTTTTTGCTCCTGTATGTCCGGATCATCCGGGTCATCATACTGATAGCATGCAATACTTGCACACGTGGATGCTGATGTGACATTCCGCTAACCACATAAGCAGTTAACGGATTTTTTCTAACGACATGGACTAAAACCAAAATTTCAAAACAATTAAGGATTAGTCAATGTCAAAAAAACATCTATGGACCAAAATCGAAAAACCTTCAACTTTCAGGGACTAAAAACATAAATAAGCTTGTATATAATCATAACATAACATATGTTATTATAATGAAACAACATATATTATCCCCGAAAATAAAACACAAAGCGAAATACTCCTTCCGGTTTCAAATATAACAAAAAAACATAATAATTTCACATTTAATAAAAAAATTTAGTTGAGTACATTTAATTTTCTCAAAATTATTAAAAAAATAGACTATTTTAGTAGCCCAAATGATCATGTACCAAATCTTAAGATTTAGGAGTTGGAAGTCAAGGTTCAATCAATCACTTGGTGGATTTAATTTTTGTTCCCCTCTTCCCGCAGGAAAAAACCAAAAAGACTTTGCATTAAATAATACAATCACTTTTATAGGGATATTTTAAAAATGTTTATATTCTATTCGGAATAGAAAATTGATTAATTTTTAAAACTGCTAATGAAATATTTTTTTTTTCGTAATTCACGTAAATACAAAAATGATAATAATAATAATAATAATGATAAACTAAAATATGCAGCACGACATGTTTTTAAATTTTAATGGAACCATTTGTTTGAAGCCTACTGTGAGTTTTGAGTTTTGACTGGATTTATTTTATGCTTACTTTTGGAAAACCAATTTCAAGGAAATTGATGTCATGAAAGGGAGTATTAATAATTGCTACTATTTTCAAGAAAAATTATTTCCTTCATCCCATAAAGTTAGTACTAGTAAAATTTTGAAATATTAACAAAAATAAGAAAATATGCTTTAAATGTATGGGAAATGATAAATGTTACACATTAAAATTCGTAAAATATTCACCAAGGGTGTATATGCAACTTACCATTATGCTTTCAAGCTATGCTCCCCTACTTTTTCGATGAATGTTGTGCTCCTGTTGGTTCTTTTCTTTTCGTGAGGCATTCGTTTTGTGCTATATAGCACAACCTAAATGTATTGTCGATCAAATTTACCAATTATCAAAACAATAATTTAACACATGTTAACTTAATCAACCAATCATAAAATGTACTATTGTGCAATATTCATTTTTTTATTCATTATTTTAACTTTAATTTGGACAAATTTTTTCATATTATTTTTATCAACTTTTTGGGATGAATGGAGTAATAATTTCTCTTACATTTGAAATATAAGAATAATACGAAGAGAACATGTTAAGAAACCGAGCTATCATGTAGTATATAAATTATTAGTCCCTCAATTTGAAAAAAAAAAATTTATTTTGTTAAAGTGGTCGCTATTATTGAAGGTTTTGATTATTGATTTTTCATGTGTATATTTAGGAAACTTCGATATGGCGAGTGGCGACAAATTAAAACTCTATTTTGAAAGAATTTTTGGCTTGGATAGTCTCAAATCTTTGTTGCCTTTGCTTTATGAGGTTCCCTCTAATAAAAAAGGATTTGTTCTTCATATAGGTGCTTGGGCAATAAATTCATGGCACCGAAAATATTTTGGGGAGGAGAAGCTAGCTGCATATATACTTGGGAACTGCCACATGCTGATAATATCCAAATTCTACTAACATATGCTTATTTGGAAAGGGACGAATTGAATTGTTGGATACAAAATGGTGTAAGACTTGATTTCTCAATTAAATACACTTATCTCTGGATCACCAATTGGGTGATGCATGATTTGGTTTTACTATAACCGAATTTGTTCCCTTTTTTTTTTTTGGTTTACATGGGAGGTCTGGGACTAGAACCCATGACAGTATCCCTGCAGCCACCAACTGGGCTGTCTTACGCGGACTTGTTCCCTTTTAATTGGAGAGCAAAAGTGCATATTAAAAAGAGAGTTTTTACTTGAAAAATGATTTTAAATAGACTTCCAACAAAAAACAAGTTGATAAAAAAGAGTGCGACTTCACAACTTTTGGCCTTCTTGTAACATGCATGATGAAGCTATTCCTCATTTATTCTTATTCCTTGATTTTTCTTGTGTTGTATGGATCTCTTGCTTTGCTTGAGTCTACTGTTGGCGCGCCATGCATGGATTTAGTGCAAAACTTATTCATGTATGTAAGTTCTCTTTTTTAATAATCATTCAAATTTCAAGAATGTTGTCTTGATGTTTTGGTTTGTAATCTCGTTATTCGTATGTCTCCCATCAACAACTAACATTATTTCAATGGTGTTCCTTGTGCTCATGCCTCTATATCGGATCTTATCAAGGTTTTATTTTTGGGATTGATTTTGTAATCTATTGGGTTGGAAAATTTCCTATGCGGATTAGTGCATGACCCCTAAACTTGTATCAATTTTTGCTCTTTGATTGTGTAAAGATCCTCGATCTTGTAATTGGTTTAGGTATCCAATGTACTTGGTTCTAATCATTTTTTTATTATAAAAAATTAAAAAATTACAAATTAAAGAATATTGTCCCAAATTGAGATCCCAATAAGAAATAAAAATACTTGAAAATTGTGTAATGTATTAATTCATTGAAAATGTACTTGAAAATGCATGATTGATTAATCAACTAATAATGTATTGATTTATTGGTTAAATTATTGATTAGTTTGTTAAACATAACATTAAAACATGTTTTTTTTATTTCTTTTGACTTTACTGTTTTTGGGGTTTTGTCAATTTTTTTAATATTGAAAAAATCATTTATATCATTTTTAAATCATAATTATGCATTGTTTCACTCGACACGTGTCACCATCTCCTCACATGTACTGGAATTGTCCAGTAAAGTGTGGTAATGGAGAGGAGCTCGGTTCAAATAAACAAGATACACTGAAAACTTGAACCCTTCACCGATTCGAACATCACATATTTCTATATCCACGAAGTGGCCAAAATTTAATTTGTAAAGGAGTTTTAGCTCATAATTTCTACTGGGGGGCCTTAGCTTTAACTTCAGCAACGTTTGCATCGGCTATGACCAAGGAGACAACTAGCTTCAACATCGGCAAAATGACATGTCAACAATCAACACATTCTTTTCAACGTATACTTATCGAAAAAATATTTCAACTAAGTTTGGTCAAAAAATTACAATGATAATTTTAAATTTCAAAAATAAAATAAGATTTGTGGATAAAAAACAATGTTTAAATTCCAAAACTCATAAAAGAGATGGTCATTGAATAAATTTTTGGCGAAATCTAGTTTTGCTTTATTGTTCAAACAGAAGTGCAAAGGTCTTTTATGTTCATAAAGCAGCAGTATTAAATGTAAACAATTTTTTTACACAAAAGATATATACACAATTTTTCAAAAATAAATTTTTTTTCTCTAATATAAAAAAAATGGATATGTTTATCTTGGTCTTACATATAAAAGAAAAAATTAACTAATTTTCTATTTTTAATACAATTATTCTTAAAATATTTTTAGAAAGTAGTGATGTTATAGGAACATATTAATTAATTTATTTTAAAGACCCTAAACACCTTAATGTTTCATGTTTGTCATTGAAAATTGGCCGTTTTGCTGGTATACTTTCAGAGAATGAAGTGAAGGCTAGATAAGCGGCTTATTTGAACCCTCAATTTTGGGTAACAATTCCCTAGATTAATGGAAACCATATCCTCTCTAATTCCACGAAACTCTCTCTATCTCTCCTTGTCTAACCGTTCAAAGCCTTACAATCATCGAACAAAAAGTTAAAGCAACAAGCCTCCGAAGTTAATCATTTATTATGCCTAATTTGGAAATCAATAATACAGACAACCGTTTTATTCCTTCATCATCTCTCATAACATACCAATAACCAAACTGAAAAACTGTCACATATTTGCATAAAACACAATTTGAGCCCCTCAGCAGCATGTCTTCAATTCAACACATACAAGTCAATCTTAGCTTACGTAGTTCTTGTTAACAATGGAACAAGAGATAGTAGAAGAGCTTCAGAGTTGGCGTTCACTGAGAACTCCAAGAATCTCTTCATCAATTGATAGAGACTCGGAAGAAGTGAATGAAAATTTGCATTACACGAGCTTGAAGGACATTATATGTAACACACCAACAAGGTATACATCATTGTTACATGTTGGACATGACTTTGACTCTAGCATCAACATTAGAAATGAGTTGGTTAAGCGTGCAGCCTCGGTTTATTTACAATCGACGGCATTGTTGGCAACAAGAAATCAAAATTGTTTTATGAATTTATGGGAAAAGCTAAAGAGCAAGGCTGCTTCATATTCATTTTTTAGGGTTTGTTTGTGCCCACTTTTCCGGTTTCTAGATCACATGGTGGGGAGGTTACATTCATTGCCATGAACTTCTACGAAGGGTTCTTTGAAATGTAATGCTCTTTTCAAGTTTAGATAATGATAATAAGTACGCTTGTTTAGAAACTAAATACAGTATAGTTTAAAAGGATTGGAATGATATAGTTTTTTTAATTTCCTAGAGAAATGTGCACTACTATTTTTTCAATTTCCACAACCTTAATAAATGTTTTTAATAAACTTGTTAGCAAGACTCTTAAATTTAATTTCATGTTGTATATCGGATAACATTTTTTTTATAACTAATTAATGTAATTAGAGATAATTAAACACTTAGAATTGTGAATATTGTTAATGTTATTTGTTGGCAAGACCTTAAGTTTACTTTCGTGTTGTATATGGCATAGTTTTTTTTGTTGATATATAACTTCTTTGATATGCATTTGTATATAACTAATTAATGTAATTGAGATAATTAAATAATTAGAATTGTGTTTTTTTTTATCAGCCGATTGTATTACTTGGAACACTAGGCATGCATGCTCAAACCGGTACAACAAAGATCAGCCCTCAAGTATTATATAATTAATTGGGCTCATACACCAATTAATAAAAGAAACTGTGTACCTACTAAAACAACTAGGACCTGACTTTAATCAAATTAATAAACCTTATAACATCTATCAACTCATTCTTAAAAATAACAACGTTGTTACTTAATCACAAAGTCCAAGCAGATGCTAACCATATCATAAAAATATATTTCCTTTGCTTGGTATTACCTGCAAATGGTGAGAAGTAAAAAAGGGGAGGCTCCCGTGCATTGTTAATTAAACTATGCATCGGTGCATGATTTAATTTTTTTTCATATCCGTAAAAAAGAAAACACATAGAATGTTTTTTAAATGATTAAATTTTAAAAAAATAAATAAAAAACCCAGAAATAAAAACATGCACCGAATGCATGATATATTTTTTATACACTAGAGCCACTGCCTAAAAAAGGACACCTTTAATATTACATTGTTTTGAGGCACAACAAAGAAGCCCAACAAGTGATGAGTTTTTGTCCAAACCATTTTAGCAATGCTGCAAGCAAGAATAGGAGGTAAAGGGCTGATTCCTCATGGATGTTGCGAGGAACTAGATTGGCGCGGGCAGGAACTCTATCATATGGATGCAAGCTAAGAGCTGCGAAAGCTAAGGAAGGCTCTTACTTTAAAAGGAGCTTTAGAATTCCAAACCAATTTGAAGGCATTATTAACATCACTAGCAACCCCCAAATCGTCATGGGCATCTTGAAGCTAGAGTTTAATCCAACTAAAGGCCAACATGACTCCTGCCATGGTATGAAAAATGCTTTGTTGGGAAAGAGGCCGGACAACACCCTTAGTTAAAAAAAAAAAAAAACATCTAAGCATCACCCAACATACATACTACTCCTATACTTTACTCTTCATAAAGTCCTTTTCAGTAATGCAAAATTTCGAGATTGCACACAAAATCAAATAATATCGATCTGTCTGCTTCATGACGATTATCCGAGTCAAAGTGAAAACATAGCAGCACCAGAAATAGTGCTTTCCGAAAATGCAGAAGTAATCAGCAACTTTTTTCATTATCAGTCTATGTTTAAATGTCCAAATCAAAAGCTTAAATTCATATATATATATATATTTTATTCACAAAAAATATTACACAAGCATGCATTTTCCGTATGCAATGTATTATGTATGAGACCAAACTACACATCACATGGTCAACACATATAACTTTCAGTCATTGATGAAACTGTAACCTTAGACGTATGAGCTTAGAAATTCTCGAGGCATATTTGGCATGCAAATGTGGCAGCTTTTGCATTTGCTTTTGCATGCAGTTGCAACTAACAGCAATAGCAGCAGCAGCTATAGTGTGTGTGTGACAGTACTAGTCTCCTCTCTGAAATTATGATTCGTTTTTTTTTTTAATTTTTATTTTCTTAACATCAATTGGCTTAAAATAGCATTTTTACATTGAAAAATTTAAAATTTAATACTTAGGTGATAATGCATTTCATTTCCCAATGTCACTTTATCATTTTTAAGTTTCTTAGAGCTGAAATTAAGTAAACCCTTTCTTTCCTACAAAGGACGTGTGACCCTCTTTCTCTCAAGATATTACGATCGATCTCCATGTTACTCTCTCATCTTATATACAAAGCACCTTCTAGAAGAAATCTTTAGTCCTATATATAGGGTACTTTATATTTCTTATGCATCATTAATTGTTTTTTCTCTTTTTTGCCCTTATTAAATGTTTTAACTAGTTTTTTGTTATTTATTAATGAATGTGAACTTTCCAAGTAAAGTGGAGAGAGTAAAATTATAATATTACAATATATTTTCATAAAATTCACCAAACTAATCACTTTCTTTGATCGGAAAATACGGTTAAATATACCGTATATATAGGACTTGAAGAAGTAATTAATATTCTTATTCTTACTGTTCAAACCCAACATCCCGACATCAAATCCTGAAAACGCCGTCGCCTCTGCTCAATGCATGCATATCAACCCGCAAAACAAAAAAGAAAAAAACTTATTTTATCACAATACTAATACTCTCTTCGGTCTTATTTATAAGATTTTTTTGAGTTTTTTTACTTCCACCAAGAAAAGTGGTTAGTGGCATTGAAATATGAAAATTTAATACACTTTTCAAAACTACCCCTATAATTGTTATTGAAATTCTAAAAAGTATTGACTTAATAGGGTGTTTGTGAAAAAAATTAATTAAATACTATTGAAAATTGAAATGAGATCTTATAAATAGAACCAAAATAAAAACTCTAAAAATGTTTTATAAATAGGACCGGAGTGAGTAATATATCCATGTAAGTTTCAAAATATATATATATATATATATATATATATATATATCCATGTAAAAGTTAAATCTTTCACCTAAAATTAGCAATCCTCCGCATAAAATTTGCTTCCATGTTATATTTCAATTTTTCTTTTTTTTGGTAAATCAATCTTTTGACTTTTGAGTAGTAAGAATTAAATATTACTCCCTCTCTCCCTATACATGTGACCAATTTTGGGAGATTTCACATCATTAATAAAGTTGGTTAATCTAGCTAGTTAATCGTATTGGTTGGAAATGTGAATATTTTATATGTATTTTTAAAACTATCCTTATTAATAGTATTTAAAATCTAATTTTTTTTAAGTAAATAGAGATGTTTGTGAAAAAAATAATGAATTATTATTAAAAATTTGTATAAAATCTTATAAATAAGAACAAAATAAAAGATTTCTAAAGAATTTTATATATAGGAATAAAGATAATATGTTTTTACACCGATGTTTCCCGCTATTTTTATATGTTAATAATAAAATTAAATAGAAAAAAGCTGATTTGACAAAATATGCTGAAAATCTTCTTCATAAACTCAAAATAATGAGATTTTATTTTAAGGATCTCGTTAACAAGTGCCCTTGTTAAAATTATCATAATAGAAAAAAATATCACATGTCCCTATTTATTCTTCTTTCGAAAACATTGGAAGTTCAACTTTTCAAAAGATTTCTATTACTTTTAACTCCTTAACAAAGTCCTATTTAGGTATACTTCCTATTTTTTATTTTTTATTTTTAAAGAAACGTTCTATTTTTTCTTTTTTCTTTTTTTTAATACAAGTAGTGTGAATGGGTACTTGGTAGGATGTTGAGTTAAAAATGATGGATTAATTTTATGTTCATGCATAAACATGTCAAGGATTGTTAAAAAATTATATTTTTAAGAGAAAATGATCAATTGATTTTCGTGTGAGGTTTTATACTTTTTATGGACACACAATAGAAAATATTCAAAAATAATAATTAATAATATATTAAAATACAAATCTCATATATTTTTAAAAAAAGCTGAATATATATATATATATATATATATATGTGCTTCCAAAAATAATAACAGTTAAACCCGGTCTTTAATATAATTCTTTTTTGATATAAACATTGGGAATTAAAAATATTAGTTGATATTATTATTTTGTATTAGAATTATAAATATTTAGTGCGTGTATATTTTCAAAATTATTTTTATACCAATGTTTGAAAGATGCAAAGAAGAAATTAATGTATTTTTCCATTTTCCCATTAGTAAATAAGGGTAATTTTGGAAATGATTAATAGATATAGTTATATTAAGGACAGGAAGAGAATCATGATTTTCTAATAAAAGTTTATTTTTATTACATGTAAAAAAGAAATGATATATCCCTTCAACTTTTTTTTTTTAAAATTCAAATTATATTAAAAGGCTTATAAAGGGTATTCATACCAATTACAAGTTAGGGAGACAACATCTTCTGTTTGAAGCCAAGATTGTATTACTTCATGTGTTACTTATTGTGATTGGTTGAAAAATATTATTTAAGTCAAAATTTTAATATATAATTTTTTTTTTTCAACCAATCACAACAAATGACATATGAAGTAACAATCTTTGAACCTTACATAAGAAAAATAGTATAATCAATAGAAGATTTAAAACTCGTATATCAAAAGAAACTATTTCACCAATATATAAAAAAAAAATCCCTAAACAAAACTATACAAAATTAATTTGTGTCACTTATAATTTTTTTTTTCTTTTTTTAGTGTTCACACTATAGAGGAGGCTAGGAATTTCATAATCCAATTACATGGAGAACTTCAACCAGATACTTTCTCAAAAAATGTTCTCCACAAAAATTCGAGTCTCATATTTGTGACTTCTAAATCCGTACAATCCTAACATATATATATATAAACCAATTATTAAAAAAGAAAAAAGCATATCACCATGAAACACATGTCCTATAAAACACAGAAGATTAGTAAAATATTTTTATATTAAGATATATAGCATTTCAGTTATAGAAAAAATCAAAATATCATTAGTAAAGGAACTTATATCCTTCCAAGTTCCAATCTCAGAATGCTAGCTAAAGTACTTACTGTCTTTTGTTCTGACTCATCATCTATCACTCCTATCCTATCCAATCTCATTTTAATCTTCTTTGTCTATCTCGAACATTCCACAATATAATCTTAAAATAATCACTCCTAATCATGTCTCGGCCCTCACTCTATATATATATAAACCCATCCACTCCTCACATTTAAGCTAAGCACACATACACATTTTCTTCATTCAAATATCTCTCTCCCTCTCTCTCTCTCTCTCTCTCTCTCTCTCTCTATATATATATATATATATATCTTTCTCTCTCACTAGTCACTACTCACTAGAGTAAAACAATGCAGGTGTTGAAATCAAGCATGCAAATGGAGGCGGCTTCAGCAGTAGCACCAAAGCAGCAGCAGCAGCAGCTAGAGATGATGAGTCCTTACGAGATGGTGCACCAGCTGGCATCCTCCAACGCCGTCGTGGTGTTCAGCACCACCGACTGCTGCATGTCCACGGTGGCCAAGCGCCTTCTCTTCAGCCTTGGTGTGGGGCCCACCGTTGTAGAGCTCGACCAGCACGCCGCCGGCCCCGCCATCAAGACCGTCCTGTTCCAGCTCGCCGGCACCCCCCGCCAGCAGCCCGTCCCCGCCGTGTTCATCGGAGGGAACTTCCTTGGTGGGGTAGAGGCACTCATGGCCAATCACATCAATGGCACACTTGTTCCTCTTCTCAAAGAAGCTGGTGCACTTTGGCTCTAAGCAACTTCATATCTTTTATATATATATTTAATCATCAAAAGAGACAAAATCTTTAAATTATATTATATGATTATAATAAAACATATGCAACAATATTAATGTTAAATAGTATTATTAGATAATGCAGTTGGGAAACTGGTTTGTGATTAGCAGTTAGCTAGCTAGCTAGGTAGTAAGAGAGTGATGACCTGAGCTTTTAAGTTTATATATGTGAATCTGCTTTTCGCAGTTCTTATAATATTATATATTTGATATAACATACAATTATATGCAATGTCGTATCCTTTATATATATCATGCATTAATGCCATTGCGTACTGCTACAGTTTATTATGATCAATTTCACTTTACTCTTTCTTGCTATATATTTTTATTGATTCCGTCTCATAAAAATAATAAAAAAACAATAAAAGTTTTTATTCTAAATTATTAAAATAATTAATGAAAAAGTTTAGAAATTTTAAACTTTGAATTGTGATTGATTACTAAATAAAAAATATATTAAATTAACCACAATATCCATATTTTTTTAAATATTTTTACCTTTTCAATCTTTTAGAGCCTCATTGGAGGGATGATACTAATGTCTTTTTCTCTCTCTCTCTCTCCTTAATTACTCATTTTTGGTATAAATTAAATCATATATCATCCGGATATCACAATAAGAGTGAACTAATCTCAATTCGAGCTTCTCTCCTTAATTAATTACTTTATGAGAATTATAGCTGCAGTTTTTTTTTTTAAAAAAAAAAAACTGAAGGGTATTGATCATTTACTAAAGATAATAACATTGTTGCAAAATTTTCTTATATAAAAAAAACATTATTGCAAATTAAAAGTTTGAATCTTCCATGTGTGTGCGATACAAAAACACGAGAGAAATTAAACTCACTCGGTGGCCAGCGTCGGTGAAATATTTGGCCGGAAAAAGCATAAATAAAGTGGAATTGTTGATGGTAAAGGTGATACTGTTCTATGTGCATGCAGATGCATGTGATAGGTCCGTACGAGATATTATTTTGAATATATATATATGATGTAAGAATTTGAGTGTTGAATAGTGTGATCACATCAAATTGAAGAAGATCGATATAAAATGTGTGAGTGTACCGTAAACATGCATATAATGCCATGCGGATGGCAAAGAAAAACCGTTTGGCCTAATCGGGGAGGTATCTATCTTCTTTGCGCTTTGGTCAGTTATCTTTCTGAGGGAAAGCCTGCACAATGACCTCATTTTATAATATTCACCATCTTCTTCTTCTTGCATACAAGGATTAAATAACGGAATTACTTTGATTTTTTTATATGTATTTTGTTCAATTTTTAATCACATTATTTTTTTTCACAAATTATCTTATTTACTCAACATTTTTTGTGCATCTTTCACTTCTCACTAGAGGAGTTTTGACCTTATATTAAAATTTATATTTGAATTAATTTATTTCACATTTACTAAAGTATACCCTTTTCACCTAATATTAATGCATTAATTAATTTATTATTACATATATTTTATATTTTATATTACATGTTTTAGACATTTCATACAATCATTATAATAATTAGTAACCGTTAAATTTTTCAAAAAAATTTGAGCATTACTTCTGTGCAATCAAAATTTGAATGGTAGTATAACTATCCATTAATAAATTAATGGCTAAGTGACAAATCAGATAATATCACTGTCATGACAATTTTTTATTACAAAATTGGATGATTTGTCACTCATCTATTGATTTAATAATGAATTGTTGTGTTACTATCCAAATTTTAGTTATATGATAGAAATATTTTAAAATTTTAAGCTATCCAAAAAAAAATAGCGGATAAATTTACGACTAGTCACAACTCATGAAATTTATTTAATACTAAAAAGAATTCATTATTTTTTTTTTGAACTTGGAATCATTAAATTTAATAGCAAAGAAGAAGATAAAGCAATAGCAAAAAAGAGAAGCTTTTTATTAATCCATGGCAGTGTAAATGAATATGAATTAACATAAGGCGGAAGTTTTGTTTTTTTTTGTTTTTTTTGTTTTTTTTTTGAAGTAACATAAGGCGGATGTTAAAATGAACCAAACTACATGTTGTATTGAAAATGAACTTAACTGTATGTAAAGTAAAAACAAAGTGAATACTGAATAGACAACATTTTCTCTGGGTCTAAATCATAAATATTCTCTACTCAACGAAGGCATTCAAGCTTTAGTCGATTTACATCATTTATTAACAAAACCTATTTAATATTTATAACTTTGTAAAAGAAAAACTTTTAAGTACTACTTTGAGAATCAAAATAATAAAAACTCGATAATATATGATAAAAATTAAACAATACTTAAAAAAACGGTGGCTCTACTTCTTTCTCTCTCCTCTCTGCTTCTTCATCTTTCCAATAATCAATAGAAAAGGGATTAAATTGGAGAAGTAAATTGACCCCTTGTGCTAATCAAGAGTAAATTCTTTTGCTTATAAAAAAAATAAAACTAAAAAAAAACTTTTTGAAAAAATAAAACCCGGTAATATTGTTTTATACTTCTTCCGTTCTCTATTATAAGAGAAAGAAACTAACATCATACTTATTAAGAAAGTTAGTAGAGTATATTTAAATTTTTTCAAATTCATAAAAAATATATTAGAACTATTTTAGAAAAGTTGTATTAATAACGGAACAAGAATTAAATGAGTTAATCATTTTATAAGAATATTTTAAAAATGATTAAATTGATAATAGAAAGTTAGTTATTCTTTTTATATTTAAGACCAAGATAAATATGTTATTTTAATTTGAGACCATAGTATTTCTTTAATGAAGGAACTGCATTTGTTGATATATATCCTTGCTTTATAACAGGCCTGGGCCAAAGGCAATGCAATTGGGACGATCGTCCTGGCTCGTGATTGATGCATAAATAAAAATTAATTTCGTTCTAATACAAATATATAATGAAGGAAAATCCCAAAGAGTAATTGGACTCGTGAATTGGCCAAGAGTTATTGATTCAACTTTATCAGTAATTTCGAATTCAAGTTCAAAACTTATGTATACAAAGTTGTTAAATACTTAAATAGATAGATCTTCACCGTTTATAGTGATCCTAATTCAAATTATCTCTATAGATAATACAACTTTTAGAAAACAAAATCGTATAAAAAAATTCAATTGTAAAAACAATGCAGTATGTATGCAGGAAGAATATGTGATTTTATGCATGTAAGGTATGAGCGAGACGGCTCTGCAGCCTGCAGCAGGGCAGTGACGAGAAATTTGTTATTGATTCCATTTTCTGTTCCTTATCCTATCAACTATGTTACATAAACATCAGTATTTGACATCTATACGGACATTTGCCTTTTCAGGCAAAAACTGGTGGATCCTGCAGTTTCAGGACCCACAACTTTTTACGCAAAAAAGGCAGACATCCATCTCTTATGTCAAATACGGATGTCAAGCAAACATTTCCCTTATCCTATAACGATCGAGATCATCATCATATCTGTACAGCAATATACTATATATATAATAATGAGAGAGGAGACACGTCGCTTTCTATGTTTTTGGTTTTCTGGTAAATCATGAGTCGTCATGAGTTGGGATATGAAATTTGACCAATGACTAGTATTCTATTCTTTCCATTTACCTCAAACGGATGGATGGAAAGTGGAAACATACCCAAAGGACTAATAAGTGTGATGTATGTGAATCACTGAATGTGACCGGACCTTCAGGGTACGGTAAGGTATCCCCTTTCATCGACTATTTGACCGTTGTCCACACTCACTCCTCACTTTCACTATCACTCTACTTAACTTGAGTCCCCTAACTCTTCTTGCCTATGGAATTTGCCCCTAGCTTGAGTTACTACTCTTTTTTCAACCAGATTGTACCATGGAAATAGTTACGGTCTAATAATGTAATGTACGTAAAGATATTTTGATAGTTCATTCAATAATTACATGGAACTCATATATCAATTTCACTAGATATACGTGGTTTGCATCTGTTCGTTATGTTTTATGTAATTATCACAAGATTTTTTTTTTTTTATAATGAACCAAATATGTAATACATCAAATTAGGTATGTGGTACGACGTAGGTTTAATAATAAGTGAATCATGAAACTATGATTCATGCAGAGAGGTCTGATGGTTGGTTTGTCCATGCATGTTTTGTACAAGATTAAAATAAAATCTATAAATAAATAAGAATGTAAAGGCATTATTCACCAACTCACTTGTGAAAAAATAAAAATAAAAAAGTTGAATTCCTGCCTTTATAAGTTGGAATTATTTTACATTCTTAAGCATCACATTTTCAACAATGTACTCAAAATCCTGTCAGCAATCTAAAGCTATCTTACAAGAATGCTTGCTCCGTCTTCAAATTGTAGAATTTCATTCTTACGAGAGGGAGTAATTCTAGAATTATATTTGGAGGATCAATAACTAATCATGAGGGTAAAAAAACTAGATCCCAAGATTAAGCTTAAGTTTTGTTTGCCCAAGCCACACTTTCTGTTTGACTATTCTTGTGGTCCTTCCTATTGGACTGGTGAAGTGCATAGCCTTATGCAGCTTCCTTGAACGAGTTGAGCCCAACTTGTATATTGGAAGTTGTTGAATATTGGGGATAGCCTAGTTTTCCGAAATGGAACTTGAGGCTGAGACGGGATGAAACTGACTTTATTTTTGGTCCTTGCCAGGACTAATCCTTACCTTTCTCAGGAATCCAACCTTAATTTTTGATCTTATATGATACACAGGGTCTAGTTTTGCCCAACCACTAGATCAGCTTCTTGTTGTTGATGAAACGTTTTTTTCTATCAGGGTTCAACAATATTCATATCAAATAATCACTTATTCTTAAAAAACACAAAATCCAGAAGCTACCATTAAAAGAAAATTTAATATTGACTCCAAACAGTCCAATATTTAAACAGAGTTAACCACGGACCTTAACTGCCAAATCCAAGAGTACATGATCCCAAGAGAACAGTATATGGAGATTAACATAAGGGGCACAAAAGCAAGCTTATCACCCAGAAGTAGAGGGTGTAAAAATTGGCCCCATACCTCTACAACTACAAGACCTACCAAATAATTCCTATCAATCCAGCCAATAGCAAAACCTCCTTTCTTCAAACCTGCGCTCGAACTACCTTTAGATCCAGATTGATCTATTTTTTTCTTTGTACGACTAGTCAGCACTCTTGCTGTTTCAGCACCATCATAAAATTGTGCTGAAAAGCCTGACCACATCAAAATGGTATGCAGAAGCAGCAACAGAACTTTGACAGGATACTCTTGTGCCTCAAATAGGAGCGGAAATAGCGAATAACAGGATACTGCACACACAATGTAACCTATGTGAATTTACTGAAGAGGAACGCGGAAAGATGGGAAAAGAGTCGAAGAATGGAGGAAGAGCCAAAGAGGTGCATGGAACATTAGAGAACTACTGATACCATACTGTGAGTGACTGAATCATTGAATTGCAAAATGGTATTGACTATTGATAACTGATGGGAGCTTACATTAATACACGTTGGATTTGACTGCCAAAGGCAATTTCAAAATAACTAACCTACTGGCCCGAGATAACTAACCCTGAAACTAACTTTACAGAGAACTAACAAAAAGTTATGAGAGTTGAAATATAATTTGACGAAACAAAAATGGTAAAAGAATAGCATTGATACCAAAATGATGTGACTCGCAAAATCTGCTTCTTTGACATCCCAAAACATTATGAAGCATTAAAACCATATACACGTATCATACCTTATAACCATAAGGTATGCAATTCCATGTTTATGCCATACTGTAGAAAATGATATGATATGATATGATTGAAAGCTCCATTTTATCTTTTCATTTCCCGCTTATCTTGAAAGGTAATTGAAGTGGCACATTCATCATTTGTGTTATCTACTAGTAATGTAAAAGTTACGTTTAAATAACAGCATGCACACACATTTTTCATTAAAAAAAAAAAAAACAGAATTATATTCCAACTTATATAAATTTGAAGCAGTGTTAGAAGTCAATAAACAGATGAATGAGCATTAAAAGCATACCAATTGACAGCAAAAAGTAATGCCTTGCATCCTCTGGGGTCTGTGCAGCAACAATGGCAAGTGGTATGACAAAATGGAGTGATGCCTTCTCGTGCACATGCCACCCGAAAAGAAAACCGCAGGTATAAGCATAGGCTATCCATCTAGTGATCATCTTTGGCTGTGGATTCTTCCAAGCCTTAAGAAGACAAGGAGATAAGGCAAGCAGGACCATTATAAAGGTCACAATTGGGGAGATCTGCAGATTAGTTAAATGTAAAAATGAACAATTTGACGAAACTTTTGAACAATGAAAAGCAAAGTGATATAACTAAACTCAGCTTTAATATCATAGTCATAGATTCAATCAAAAATGAGTCATCAAGCTCAGTTGCTGATGTCAATTGAACAGAATCTTGGAAGTTGCAAAGGCCACCCAACAAATGTGAAAAACGTAAAAGCTAATAATACTATGCATTCTCCTGCTGATTATAATGTTTCATGAATATCACCTACTGGTGTTATACAGGTGCAGATTTTGAGTCACAGCTATACATTTATATTTATAATGCATATATCATTTCTTAGAAAATGAGAAAAGAATCATTCAGTCAATCAGCTACATTTTTCACAAGATTGAAAGTAAATTTCCAAACTATCAGTGGCTAGTTTACAGTTCATGTTTCCAAGCATGAAAAAGTGATATAACCTCACCCTCCCCCTCCTCCTACTAATGAGAAGCATGCGGAAAATAAGGTATATCAATAATATGTTCTGATGAGAGCACAAGATCAGCCTAATGTTGGTAATAACATCAACTTGAGTGCTTTTGCTGTTTGATGGCAAACAAATTTATTCAGAGATCAGAAAAATACAAAGGTAAACCTTGCCTGAGGTAGTACAGAGAAAGGTGAGGAATCCCCTACAAGCCCAGCAGTGAATGAAGCTGCTGGAGTCTTGATATCAAACCCAAGTTTTCTGAGCATGAAAGCAAGCCCTTTGTCTGACATGATATAGAATACCCAAAAATTTGGGGCCCAGTATGCATGGCAAAGCCCCCTGCCAAATGGGAACAATCGTCGGATAACCTGTTCTATCTGCACATTATTTGAAATTTTGAATAATCAATTAGCAAACTAATAATGCAAAGAGTGCATATGAAATATCTCAACTTCTATCAATACAGAGGAAAGTGAAATAATACAAGAATTTAACAAAAGGGGGTGAAGGTTGTTCCTGACTCACTTGAGTATGCAAAGTAGGTTATTCATAATTCTTAATAAGTAAACTAGAGAAAAGATAACAAAACTTTATGACACCTTAGTCAACAACTAATGACATTATAGGGTTCACATAGGGAAGAAAGAAATAAAAGGGAGAAAGACAGCTAACAATAAAATACTGAATATATGGATTATAGAGTTTTTGATATAAAAGACTAGCATAACACACCTATATTTAACGATAACTAAATCAAGTACCATTAATATAAAGTATAAGCCCAAACCCCAAGTACACAGCAACCGAGCCTTATACACACTAGTAGGATTAGCAAAAATGAAAACCAAAAGAGAAACTGAGAGAACCAACAAAACACTAAGAATTCCTGAAGAACTTTTGTAATGAAAAGGCAATCAATTTCAAATTAGTCAACTGCAAGGATTTATCAGAAGCAAGGACTACATAGCATTACATCTGAGCAGCATAAAGACCAAAGCTGAATACAAGATGTAAGAATTATATTTACCTGTCCAAGGTAGAAAAACGGCCCAAATGCAGCTGCAAACACTGCTGCAACAGCACCTCCCATGATCAAAAGTCGACTAAAACCTTTTATCATTCCGCCCCAACAATAGTGCCTCAACAGATAAACAAAATAAACCGGCGCTGCCACTGCAAATAAATGCTTAAAGCACAAGAGAACAGCAAAAACAAACCCACCCAACAAATCCCTCCCTTCCTCCAAATATGAAAGGGAAATCAACAAAATCCCAATGAGAAATCCATTGTACTGAAAATGCACATGGTCCACTATAAAAAGCATCGGTGACCAAATAACCGATGACCAGATCACCTTTTGCTTTCTTGAATCCATATTCCGAGTAAGTCTGTAAACCCCATAAAGAAGTGACAAATCAGAGAGCACTACGGTAACTCTTTGGAAATAAATCACCGTGTTGGAGCTATAATTGAGGCCCTCCTGAAGGTGCACCATCTGGGGGTCAACAAGGGAAGCAAAAAAGGACAGAAAGCATTCAAAATAGGCGAAGAATGGAGGGTAATCAAGAGTCCATGGACTGGTCTCATCAAAGTACCATTGTGAAAGAGGGAGCGAGTGAGTCAAGGCAAGCCAGTTGCGGTGCACCTCAAAGTCAGTACTGTGGTAGGATGGGAAAAGGAGAACTTTTATGCAAGTAGATACAAGAAAATACCACCAGACAGTTGTTGTTGTTTTGGGGCTACAAGAGTTGTGAACTTGTTTAGAGCTTAGTTTCTGTTTTCCCATTCCCATTCCTCAAGTTGAGAATGAATACAGATAGATGTTAACCCAACTAGCCTGATTTTTTAATACTTAAACAAGTATCGCCTCTATTTTTAACCCAATATGAAGAGTTCAAAGATAGATGACCCTCTTCAATTTCCTGCATGAAAGGAAAGGAAAGGAAAGTCAGCAGAGTAACCAAGGAAGGCTTAAGGGAGTCGCCAATATGATTATTTACATAAAACAGTTATGAACTTTTAGTCAATTTCTTCATTAAAATAAATATATCAAGACTTAAAGGGCACATTTGTTCAAGCGTGAGCTCTTTCTTGAGTTCAAACCTGGGCAGCTGATAAATAATAAAAATAAATAAATAAATTTGGCTATAGAAAAAAAATTAAAAAGTTGCCATCTGTTTGGCTCCAATTATTTTTTTTTTTTAAAAAAAAAAAATCTTTTTAAAATTCTCTCGCTGGAAGCTGAATAATATAGCTTATCATAAAAGTGGAATCTTAACTTTTTTTTCTTCAGAGTCGAACCAAGCCATTTTTTTAATAGACAAAATCACTTTTTTTGTTATCCAAAAAGCTTAGACGAAGGGCCCTTTTCAATGAATTATACATACATACATACATACATACATACATACATACTGTATAATGTATATGACTACTTGTGTGTGTGTGTCTTTAAAGTAAAGTGATTATCAAAAGAGTGAAATAAGTTTGAGTAACGTGAAAATGCAGCAATGCATAATTTGTTGATGGTATGAAACAACGTTAGTCTGAAAATGCATCACAATTAATAACAGCAGAGACCGTCCATCATGTAGAATTGATTAGATAGGAGAAGGCATGGCAATAAATATAAATATAAAAAAATTAAAACATTATTATTTATTACGAATGAGAAGTGCTTCATTTTTCACCCTTCTAACTCTCTCTCAATCATACATTTTATCAAACATGTGGTGTGTACCATAAATTTTTTGTTATTACAGTTTCTAGACAAACCTTGGTGGATCTGGAATGGAAGGGACATCTTCACCGGAGAGATGGTGGAATCGCTGTGCGGCGTGGAAGAAGGCTGAAGAGGTTGAGTGGTTAAGTTTAGAATAAAGGAGGCGTTTTGTTTTCAATACACATCAATCAAAAGTAGATGAGTTTGTTTGTATACTCATTCATCCCACTATGAACGGCTGTGCACACTAGAACTAGAACTAGAACGGATTGGACGATGAGGATATGAACTGCTTACCTGTTAGTTGGCAGTAACGTAGGTGCATAAGAGTTATGGTTGTGCACTGCACACATGAATTTTATTTTGGCTTAAATACCAAAATGGTCCCTATAATTGTTGCTCATTTTGAAATTGGTCCCTATAAAATTTTTTCTTTGGTTTTGGTCCCTAACATTATTTATTGTTTTGGTTTTAGTCCCCCGCATTTAAATTGGATGGAAATCGTTAACATGACCTAACGGAATGGTGGTCAAGAGGCTGTTGCTGCTGGGAATGGTGGTCAAGAGGCTGCTACTACTATGAATGATCATCCGTCTACACACCCTGCACAGTCATGTAGAAAGAGGGCTTTATCAGTTGATCTAGCCCTCTTTTTACAAGACTGTGCAAGTTGTGCAGATGGTTACTCGTTTCCAGTAGCAACAGGCCACGTCAGTGATTTCCATCCAATTTAAATATGGGGGACCAAAACAAAAACAATAAATAATGTCAGGGACCAAAACCAAAACAATAAATAATATCAAGGACCAAAACCAAAGAAAATTTTTTATAGGGACTAATTTCAAAATGAGCAACAATTATAAGGACCATTTTGATATTTAAGCCTTTTATTTTTGTTTTTAAACAATGTGGGCCGGGCCTTGTAGTTGATAGTTTGCATTGTGGGTAATTATTTTGGGAATTAGTCCCCAAGCCCCATTTTTCTCCACCAAACCCCATTTTAATTGGGAAAAGTCAAAAATGCCTCTCTTTTCCCAAACCCCATTCACTACCAACAACCCCACTACCCACCACCACTATCACCTTCACACCTGCGCCACCACGATACTGGGCTACTGGCCACCACGATGAGCCCATCACAGTCACACCTGCGCCACCCCACCATCACTCGTTGGCGCTGCTGATTCTTGCTCGAACTCATCTGGTTCGGGTGGCCTTGCCACGAACGAAGACACCGATCCCCGTCGCCGCCAGGCACAGCCGTTACTGCCCATGTGGCTCGTGGCTAGGAGCTCAATAGGGATGAAGATCTTGCCGAGAAACAACAACAGCGAAGCGGAAGAGACAACTCTGCTCTCCACCATTGAGCGTGGCTGATCTTTGTTCGCCATCGCTGCACGAACCGCGGCCGCACCGATTCAAGCCTCAAAATCGGGTTCGGTCACGATGGCATCGGTGGTCCATGTTCTTCTCGCCGTCCCCGACGATGGTGGCTATTACCCTCCTCGCCATCGATGTCGTTGACGCCGTCACCGTGAGTGCATAGCAGTTTCGCCGCCGCTGCCCCACATATGTGTTGGCATGGGACCTGCAGCAAGTGAAATTAAGAAAAAAAGAGGAGAAAGAATAGCGATGGAAGAAAGATGAAGAAGAAAGGAGGAGGGGTTTTACTCCCATCTACCTGTTTTTTACGGTGGTCAAAGGAGGGAGGGAGCGCGGCTGGAGGAGGAGCAGAAGAAGAAGTGGGGTTTGGGGTTTGTATAAAGGGGTATTATTGGTATTATGAAAAAAAGTGGGGTTTGGGAGATAAAAGGGGGGTTTGTAGACTAATTCCCAATTATTTTGTGACATCCTCTTACGACCCGTTCAAAAACATTTTTTTAAGGTCGTAAGCCCTCCTTACGACCCGTGTAAAATCCTATTTTTTTTAAAGGGCATAATAGGTATAATTTAAATAATTGGGGTGATAATAATAGACCTTGAGGTGGCAAAATAATTACCCTGCATTGTTAAAGATTCAAACCCATATAATTTTTTTTTTGAAAGTCAGACACATATAATTTGTAACCGTAAGTATTCATAATTAATATTTTAATAATTTAATTACTCCCTCTGTTTTATTGAGTTTGGCCTTTTAAGCTTTTTTTTTCTTGTTTCACAATGTTTAGCCTTTTACATTTTCAATACACAAACATATTTATTTTTCGAATTTTAACCTTTAAATCAATCATTTCTCTTACTCCTTATTAATTCTACTTTTATCATCTTTCACATGTTTAAACCACTATACATTAATTAATGGACACACGTACTAATAAAAATTAAATACTATTACAATTTTCAATAAGGATTAAATAGAGACATTTTGGACAAAGCATACATAATACTTACAATAATCAACACTTTCTTAATCTGTGTGTTCAGGCCAAAAGGCCAAACTCAATGAAACGAAGGGAGTAAAAAATACTATCTCAATTTCATATGTAGTATTGTTTTAGCATTTGTACTATGCTTCATAAGTCTCGTTGTTTTATAAATCCAATACATAATGAATTTTATTACACTTTTTTTTCCACGACTAGAGTAAATTTAAATAAAATATAATTCTCCTGGCATCAGTGTGCTACTCGAGTACATGGAGTACTCGAGTACCACAACTTCAATTTATGACCATAAGAGACACAACTCGAATACATCAATTTTCAAAAAAAAAATATATCCCTCAAGTACTCGAGTACTTGAGTTGATTAAAAAATATTTATTTGGCTTTATCGACAACAACTCGAGTAACCCAAATGGGTTTAGCCTAGTGAAAGCATGCTAAGACCATAACGATATTGAGAACCCACAAGAGCATAAGGTCAGAGGCTCGAATCCTTGTGGAGAACATCCCTTGAGAAGGCACCCCACCCATGTTGCTCCAGGTGTCGGGACTCTGAAGTTCCCCTCCACAGTTTTAAATCTCACCAAAAACAACTCGAGTACATGATGAGTTGTACACATAAAAAATATTTTACTAACTACTGTGGACTACTCGAGTACCACAACAATCAGTATAAAAATTCGTTTTCCAGTTTACTAAAAACAACACTTATTTTTACCAATCCTTTTCTAGTCATTTTTCAGAATTACTATTTACATTTAATCATAATTTTCTAAGTTTAAGTGACAAGACATAAATCAAACTATACAAACAAAAATAAGAACCAATTTATCTTACAAATTACTAACACCAAAAGTTGGTTACAAGTCACAAATGGAATGACTAATACAATCATCAGGTATGAAGAAATGGAATAGACCCTCTTTACACCCAATTTTGTCCCCCTCTCAAATTTGAAAAAAAAAATTAAAAAAATAGTTTTAATAAATAAATCTTTTTTTTTTGTGATGAATATGTTTAAAAAAAAAGTAAAAATGATGTTTTGACTCTTTTAATAAAAATCACTTGTGAAAAATTACTTTTTTAGAAAAGTTGTTTTTTAAAGAAAAAATTAGTATATTCATAATTTACTCAACAAAAGCTTTCCAAAAAGGTATATTTTGTTACAATCGAAATCCGGATTCTAAATCATAAAAGAGTCAAAACCTTACTGTAAATATACATGGTTTTTATTATAAAAAAAATAATAAAAGGGCCTGAAGTAGTCGGCCATTAGCATTGGTTTTTGGTTTTAAAAATTCTAAGCAAACCGGAACCTGGAGGTGGCAACGATGAGTATGAAAACTCATCCACTAATGATGCGTATAGAATAATAACCCTAGAATAAAATTGTTAAAGTGGACCAAAAAATCTAAAACTTTAAATCCATTTATTCATTGAGCTTATTACTGTGTTTTTTGCTGGCTTTATAATGCATGTTTGGTTTCGCAGTCAGTCCAAAATCAATTTTGAAATGTCAACACTTCTAATAATTACTTTTTACTTGGGTGTAATTTTGAAGTCAGAATTAATTTTGTCAATTGTAACCAAACATGCTAATAATTAATGAGGCTTAACCACGTTACAAGCTAATTATAAAGCAGGGGAAAAGAAGCTACTCCTTTATTATTTTCACTCAAAGAAGGAACAAGAGGTTGATGCGAGAAATATAAAACATCAAAAGAACCTTGATGCCTAAGGTTAATTGGATTATTCCTTCTTTCTATTTTTTTTTTTTAAAAAAACAAAATAGTCCAATTCTATTATCTAAGTTTGAGCCTCCTAGAAACATAAACTTGCATCCACTCTGCGAAGTTAGGCCGAGGGAAGACTTTAAAAGTACATAAAAATATTGAAAAACTAAATGAAAAAATAACAGTTAATACTCCTTGTAATTGGTTAATCTCCTACATTTTTACTTAACTTTTGCATTCTTAAAAAAAAAAATAAAATAGAATATGACCACTAAAAGTCTAAAACTGATTTTTTTTCACCGTCAGTAAAATATCCTTTTTTAACATACGATAAATAAGGGCATCGTCTTAAATTGCCACCAAATGCAACTTGCTGTGAAGGACACATTCAACTATATTGCTCAGGATGACTGGTTTTCTTTTTTTTTCTTTTTCTTTTTTTTTTTTTAAGGGATGACTGGTTTTCTTAACATCATTGAAAATTCAGTATTTCTATTTTCATCAAATAATGTCGGACCTCCTACTTTTGCGGGTTTTAAACAACATTTATATCCTTTGCATCTCTATATAAAACTCATGTCTTCAATCCCCTCCTATATAAACTCAACTTTAGATGTCTTCTATCTTCTTCATTCATTCATTAATACAATATTATTCAGCAAAATAACAAAGGATTTGTTCGAATTTTATTCTCAAATATAATGGTGAGAGAAATGAAGTCCAAACACAATTGGGGTGAAGATGCCCCAACCCTCCTAATATATCGTTCTCGGAGTACGAGATCAACAAACTCTTCTAAATTAGAGCCTATTATCGAAGAAGAGCAACAAGAGTACAAGTTATTGAACAATGAACTTTTTTCTTTTCCTTTGCTAGTGTCTGGGTTGTTATACATTTTCTTATATAGAGGATTGTTTTGATTTGGTGTTTAGAGATATGTTAAGTATTTTGCCCATACTTTGTAATATTAGAATAAAAAAAATAATAGAATGCCTTTCTTGCTCACAAGTGTGCGTGATCAATGCAGATTTTGCTAATTGAGAAGCTCGTAAAGATGAATTGAACTTCTAACAAAGTAAAATTTTGTATAACTAGTAAGCAAGTCTGTTTACGCGAAACTCCTAATTTCAACATGAAATTATTAAAGGTTTTATATCATGACTTAAATTTTATATTTTAAAAATAACCAAATTCTAAAGAAATTCAAATTAAAACATGATTAAAACATGTCAAGTGACAAAACTTTCCTTAACCAACTTAATTTGGTTGTTTTAGAATTTGTTGATTTGTTAGATTATTTTCATGATTTTTTATTTTTGTAATTTTTTATCATTTTTTTAAGACAAATGAAGCATTTCAAATATTTTTTTTATTTTCTTAACTTCAATCCTAAAAACCCATAATCTTTTGATTTTTTCAAGATAATAAAGTTTATCCCTTTTTAGATTTCTATTCTCAAACCAAGACTATTAAAAACTCTTTTTTTAACAATTTTCGTAACTTATGCATCAATGCATAACAAAAATCATTAATTAATAATAATCAACTTGAAAATATTTTTTAAATGTTGTAGATATTTCTTTCATATTTGTCTTCTCAATGATCCAATTAATTTCGGTCTTCTCAATTATCCCATTAAGATCTCTTCTATTAGTAATAGATTTCTTTTTTAAAAAAAAAACATTTGAATCAGATTTGGAATAAAATAATTACATTCAAAAGAATAATATAATACCCGAGATTGAAACTTTTTAATGGAATACAAATTTTCGTAATTTATGCATCAATGCATAACAAAAATCATTAATTAATAATAACCAACTTGAAAATATTCCTTAAATGGTGTAAATATTTCTCACCTATTTGTCTTCTCAATGATCCCATTAATTTCGGTCTTCTTAATGCAATTAATTTCGGTTTTAAATATTGTAGATATTTCTCTCCTATTTATCTTCTCAATAATCCCATTAATTTCGGTCTTAAATGTTCTAGATATTTCTCTCTTATTTATCTTCTCAATAAATCCATTAATTTCGGTCTTCTCAATGATCTCATTAAGTTCTCTTCTATTTGTAAATTTCTCTTCTATTAGTAATAGATTTCTTTTTTTTTTGTTTGAAAAAGATTTGAATCAGATTTGGAATAAAATAATTACATTCAAAAGAATAATATAATACCTAAAATTGAAACTTTTTAATGGAATACAAATTTCCGTAACTTATGCATCAATGCATAACAAAAACCATTAATTAATAATAACAACTTGAAAATATTCCTTAAATGTTGTAAATATTTCTCACCTATATGTCTTCTCAATGATCCCATTAATTTCGGTCTTCTCAATGCCATTAATTTCAATCTTAAATGTTGGAGATATTTCTCTCATATTTGTCTTCTCAATAATCTCATTAATTTCGGTATTAAATATTGTAGATATTTCTCTCCTATTGTCTTCCCAATAATCCCATTAATTTTGGTCTTCTCAATGCCATTAATTTCGGTCTTCTCAATGATCCCATTAAGTTCTCTTCTATTAGTATTAGATTTCTTTTTTTTTGTTTGAAAAAGATTTGAATAAGATTTGAAATAAAATAATTAGATTCAAAAGAATAATATAATACCTAAAATTGAAACTTTTTAATGGAATACAAATTTTCGTAACTTATGCATCAATGCATAACAAAAACCATTAATTAATAATAATCAACTTGAAAATATTCCTTAAATGTTGTAAATATTTCCCATGTATTTGTCTTCTCAATGATTCCATTAATTTCGGTCTTCTCAATGCCATTAATTTCGATCTTAAATGTTGGAGATATTTCTCTGCTTTTTGTCTTCTCAATAATCCCATTAATTTCGGTATTAAATATTGTAGATATTTCTCTCCTATTTGTCTTCCCAATAATCCCATTAATTTTGATCTTCTCAATGCCATTAATTTCGGTCTTCTCAATGATCTCATTAAGTTCTCTTCTATTAGTAATAGATTTCTTTTTTTTTTGTTTGAAAAAGATTTGAATTAGGTTTGGAATAAAATAATTACATTCAAAAGAATAATATAATACCCGAAATTGAAACTTTTAATGGAATACAAATTTTCGTAACTTATGCATCAATGCATAACAAAAACCATTAATTAATAATAACCAACTTGAAAATATTCCTTAAATGTTGTAAATATTTCTCACCTATTTGTCTTCTCAATGATCCCATTAATTTCGGTCTTCTCAATGCCATTAATTTCGATCTTAAATGTTGGAGATATTTCTCTTCTATTTGTCTTCTCAATAATCCCATTAATTTCGGTATTAAATATTGTAGATATTTCTCTCCTATTTGTCTTCCCAATAATCCCATTAATTTTAGTCTTCTCAATATCATTAATTTTGGTCTTCTCAATGATCCCATTAAGTTCTCTTCTATTAGAAATTTATCTTCTATTAATTAATGAATCACACCATATTTTCATACTTTTAGTAAATAATTAGTAATTGATTTTTTTTATTCTATTACTAACTTATTTTTTTTGTTTATAGTAACTAGGGATGGCAATGGGTCCGGGTAATGGGGTACCCGGACCCGGACCCGTTCTTCAACTACTGGACCCGGACCCACCCGGACCCGTCCGGGTACCCGCTGCATAATGGGTAGGCGGGTCTTCGGGTACCTAGACGGGTTTTGCGGCTACCCATTAGCAATTTTTTTTAAAGAAAAATTTATTTTTTAAATTAATTTCTATGTTTTTTTTATAGACCGAGGGATCCTTAATACATTATTACACACTCTACTTAATATTAATCCCTACCACCATTAAACACTCGCAGACATCAAAGAAATTCTCTCGTTAAACACAAACATACTAAATTATATATATATATTTATAATGCATATATGTAAATATGAGCGGGTCCGAGTACCCACGGGTCTGAATATCTTAGACCCGGACCCAGACCCGTTCAAAGCGGGTATCCAAACGGGTCCATTCTTTGGACCCACGAGTCTCTTTTTTGGACCCAGACCCGGACCCATTGCAGGTATTGCCCGTGGGTACCCGCGGGTCCGGGTCCAATTGTCATCCCTAATAGTAACTGATTTCTATGAAAAAAAATATTAAATAAAAAAAACCTAAAAAACCAAAAGTTAAGAAACTAAAAAAATATATTTTAACTTCAATCATAATAGCTACCTAATATATTTATGTATGTTTTTATGATTTGAAAAGGATTTGAATCAGATTTGGAATAAAAAAATTACATTCAAAAGAATAAAATAATACCTAAAATTGAAACTTTTTAGTGGAATGCAAATTTTCGTAACTTATGCATCAATGCATAACAAAAACCATTAATTAATAATAATCAACTTGAAAATATTCCTTAAATGTTTTAAATATTTCTCACCTATTTGTCTTCTCAATGATCCCATTAATTTCGGTCTTCTCAATGCCATTAATTTCGATCTTAAATGTTGGAGATATTTCTCTCCTATTTGTCTTCTCAATAATCCCATTAATTTCAGTATTAAATGTTGTAGATATTTCTCTCCTATTTGTCTTCTCAATAATCTCATTAATTTCAGTATTCTCAATGATCCATTAAATTCTCTTCTATTAGTAAATTACATATTATAATAAAAATGAAAATGTAATTCAATTAATATCAATAAAACAACAACAATAATTTAAAATTAATAAAATACATAATTTTTTTTAAAAAAAATACATTAATTTAAATGAAAAGTAAATAAAAATACATATAATAAATACATAAAAAATTACATATAAAAAACTACATCAATTTATCACATCCTTCTACTACCCTCTACGGTTCTACTACTACTACTACTATTAATCAATTAAAAAAAAACACTACCCAATGCAGATAACTTGTCCGGTCTTCATTTTACTACTACTATTATTATTATTATTATTATTATTATTATTATTCCTTTCTTCTCACACGTTCAGTCTCTGTCTCTATCCTTTCTTCTCTCTATCCTTTCTACTCCCTCCTCCACCCAACACCGCCTCCCTCCCTGCCGCCCTCTCCATCGCCACCCAACACCGATCGACCACCATCAACAGCGATCCATCACCCAAATGCCCAACCAACACCGATCGACCTTCACGAAAGAGTGTTTCCCTCACCGATCGACCTCCACCAACATCAACACCGATTGATCTCCACCGACAGCGACCATCACGCACCGTCCTCCATCAACCACCGCCGTTCTTCTCCGTCAACCGTCGCTTCTTATGATGTGCATGTGGCTGGATTCACCCCCTCAAGCATCAATTTTTGAGTTGGGAAGAAGATTTAGGATTTAGGGTTTTCGATCTTCTCACCGCCACCGCCCTTCGATCTCCTCATCGCCACCGGTCTCGTTCTTCATCTCCTTCTCAATCGATCTCCTCACCGCCTCCGATCTACTCCTCCCACGGCCTTTGATATGCTCCTCACACCACCGTCGATCCTCCTCCCACCGGCTTCGATCTGCTCCGATTTGCTCCTCCGATTTGCTCCTCCCACTGCCCCTTCGATCTTCACCATCAACATCGTGGCTCGATCTCACCGCCATCGCCTTCGATCCACCCAAATTGGTTCCATGAATTACTGATCAAAGGGAGATCAAGGCACAACTCTTTTTTTCATATTTTTTATTTTTATTTTCGTTCCTGATCTGTATCTATTTTTGCTTTTCTTGGCCTTCTAAACTTTTGTCTGTTTCATTTTCGTTCCTGATCTGTATCTCTGCTTTTCTTGGCCTTCTAAACTTTTTTCTGTTTCATTTTCGTTCGTGATCTGCATTACTGATCTATTTTTTTTGTTCCTGATCTGTATCTCTGCTTTTCTTGGCCTTCTAAACTTTTTTCAAGAAATAAAACGACATACAGAAAAGCAATGCAGATCATGAATTAGTAACAATGGTAAAAATACAAACAAAGGAATTAGGAAAATCAAATTCTTCCATAGAAGTCTAAACAAAACCAAAATATCACCTTCCTCGTAAATTTAAACATGGATGATCTCTGATAAATTGAAGAGCTGATCTTGTAATTATCTGAAAACATAAAAACATAAAAAATAAAGAGAGGAATCAGGAAAAAAAATGAAAATAGAGAAGCACTGACATAAATCAGATGAAAGATAGAAAAGAGAAAGAAGAAAAAAGATCTTGTCCGGTTTATGCAAGTCGTTTGTAAATATAATAATCAAAGGATTGGGTTCTTTTCTAATATAACCTTAATTCAAAAAACAGAGTTCGAAAATGGGTGCAATAAATGATTTGGCCCTTGACTGTTTACATTCCACTAACCAATTTTCCGTGATACATTTAGGTTTTCAAGGGCTGCTGCATAACTTCATTAATTATTAAGTGTGTTAGTGGAGTTAGATTAGTCAAAATCAATTGATTTTGGAGGGAAAATCAGGTCTAATTGCAGACCCAGATGAAATTATAATAGTATTGATTAGAGCATATAAAAAAATTTGTATAACACGCATTATATATCAATGGGGATTGGCTCAAGTGGTGCGATCCTGTCAACTTGAGAACTTGGGAATGGAGCTTGAGATTAGGAAGTCACAGGTTCGATTCCCGATTAACATACCCCACTAGGAGAAGCATAGGAACGCGACCTAGCATTATATTTTTCTTGTGAGATAATATCCTATGCATGTTAGCATTATTCTTAAAACAATGATTAAGAACATATTTAACCACGGAGATATTTTTACTTGCATTATATGTGAGGTTAAGTATGACATCCTGTTTTCAATTAGTATGCAACACTTAAAGGTTAACAAACTAGGTCTCACAAATTTTTTCACAATAATCACTTCTAATTAGTTTAATCAATCATGAATTAATGGGTCCCGTGAAAATTATAAGCAAGATTATATTCGCATAGCCTAATAATAACTATTGCATACAACTTGATCATTTACAATATTTTAACTCTCGAACCATGTAATAATATTAGCTAGTGAAACAATATAATATAAGGTATCATGCTATCTTATTCAACTCGTAATGGAGATGCTTTAAGAAATCCAAAAATGTTTGCTTTTATTAGAAAATGGTATAGTTAAAGACATAATACAGAATTTAGTTGTTGAATAAAAAGGTTATATAAATTTTTTTAGTTCTTTGATGTAAGCATTATCCTTTAACTCTCTCTCACTCCCTCCATCTCCCAACATACACTTTTTTTTTAGAGGTAACAATTTCATCAATAATGAAGGATTGCTACATCTGCATGAGTAATATCCATAACGTTTGCGGCAATATCACAAACAAGAGAGGTTTTTTTGGTGTTGTCGCCTGTTGCAAAAGAGTGAGTTTTGGTGTTGTCGAATTCTTAACCAATAAAAACAAGCTACCTCATATAATTAGCCACATATTTTCTATTAAAGAATCCAATTTTATCATATATTACATTTTAGTCCTTCACATTTTAAGTAACTTTTAATAAATCTAATCAATTTAAATCAAATTAAAATTTTAATTCATATTGCTGTGTGCATGTGGTCCGATGTTTGCTATGTGTGTTTATGGTGTTTGGTGATGAAGCCTCATGTTTGGTAGTGATGAACAGATAAAGATGAGGATGATGATGAAACTCTTTCAAAATCAAATCCTAATTTTTTGATTTTAATTTAAAAAAAAAATAGGAAATATTTAATTTAATTTAAATTGATTAGATTAATTAAAAGTTACTTAAAATGTGAATGACTAAAATGCAATACGATAAAATTGGATTCTTTAATAGAAAATATGATGACGTGGCTAATTATATGAGATGGAGTGTTTCTATTACTTAAGGGTTCGACGACATCGAAACTCACTCTTTTGCTACGACACCGGAGAAAGGTAGATACGTTATCATGAGAAGAAAAGGCCTTAAAGGCTAAATAGTGAGCCATCCTATTACAGGATCTATTAATAATGTAAGTGATGGAACATTCAGGTAGTAGGTGCATGTCTACTATCAACTTTGTAATTCTTACCGATCTCACTCTGGTAAATATAAACTTTAAGGCTCCTTTTGCCACTCTTGTTGGATGGAAAGACAATTTATCTCAAATTGCACCGAGGAGTATATATTATTAACCTAGATGCATGGGAGAGGTCGGTCATTGGCCTATCTTAGTGTTACTGCTTTCGCCATAAAGGGAACCAGCACATCTGGAATGAAACGTGTTGCAGTTGCTAGTGTATCACCCATATGGTGGCAAAAGATAATCTTCTGTGTATCTTCTACCAACACATTACATACTCTCGACTGAAAGCAATTCGTTAAAAGCTATCTATTACCGGGACCTTATAGTATACTATAAGCCATGATAAATTTCACATAAGTTTATCTTGCCTCTTAGAGACTCTAAGCTGGATCTTTATGATATGGGTTACATCCTCACTAGAGTAAATACTGCTTATTGGGAATCTATCCCATCCATCGAAATAAGGGTCCAGTAGGCAAGGTATTCATGGATTGATTCGGTTCGATTATCAGGAAAAAAATCATTCAATCCAAATATAAAAATTAGATATGATTTGGTCCGATTTGGTTAGTTTAGATTAAGAAATTTGATCTCATCTAATCCAAAATTATATGCGGCTATGCGCGCACAATTTTGGTTCGGTTATATTCAGTTCATGACTTCACCTGCAAATTACAATAATGTGAAGTTTTTTAGTAAATTTGGTAGAAATATTTAATGACAATTAAATGCTAACTACTACTAGATTCACTCTGCAATTTCTTTCTTTTATGATATTATAATCCTAGTTTTTGTGCTAAAAGTCACATGAAGATATTAGGACTTGATTTTTTAATTTGATGTTACATAATCTCGTTTTTTTTTCGCAATAATATATGTCAATTATAAATTCTGAGTTTCATTCCATTAACTCGAAGTATAGGATTCTTTAATCGTCAAGAACACTATATTTTAAATAAAATTACTCTTTTTAAAAGATATGAAGAATAAAATGTTGCGATACATGTAATAACTAGCAATAGACTTTTTAGTCTTTACGGATTAATCTAAATCTGAATAGATACAACGAATAAAAAAGTAATTGAGATCACATACTTAATGATGTGTAGGATTTGTTAAATCTTTTTATTTATTTATTTATGCATACATGCAATGATGTATAGTACATGGACTTTTTATCTAACTTTTTCCAAATTTTTATGTTAGTAATTTGTAAAATATTAGTTCATTTTTTAAAAATGTTATAATAATCAATATGTTATTTCTGTTCCAATGTCATTAAAATTGTACTAGACCGATCATACTGGTAAAATCGGGACCAGATTCTTATTTAGACTACTTGATTAGGTCATTTAATCACTTGCGTGGTCAGATTGGGTTAAAGTAGTCATAATCCGTTAAAATTTGGCTTGTTCCCTTTAAACTTATCAGATTGTGGTATGATCATTTTTTTTTTGTTATTGTTCCCAAAATGGTTGAGAGTTGGTTGACTGAGACCTTAGCTTCAGATACTTGAAAATTGATTATTATTAACAAGGTATTTTGAAATTTAATCATTGATTAATGATTTGAGTTGTAATTGCAATATTTTAATGTTTTTTTAGTGATACATGTTACGATTTGTAAAAGAGTTTTAGTTTTTGGTCTTCATTTTTTATTGGGTTCAGTTGAAATATGTTTTGATATTTTTGAGATGAAAAATGCATTTTAATTTTTTGATTGATTTTTTTATAGAAAAATATATTTTTAAAATTGAAAAAATGTATTTTTTTTCTTTTTTACTCAAGCATATTGAAAAACGTTTCCACTGAATCCATGACAAAAAATGAGAACCGAGGATAGAAATGAGAATCTAGAAATAAAACTCTCCATGGTAAGTATATGAAACTGAGAAATGGATAATTGCAATATTTTAATTCTGGATCAATATTCGATATAGGTCCAATAAGAATGACTATGGTTAGCCCAATTATAGAATGCATATATCTTTAGTTTTACGTGCTATCATCACATCGGATTATATCAAGTTTATCCTTTTAATCATCATCATCATCATCATCATCAAGTATGGAACCTTCTTGATTTTATCTTAGAAACATAGTATACATCTACCGGATTATCACTATGCTAACATCTTTATTTGTATAAAGAGTAATGACACATGCATGTTACTCAATTAATATCATAATAAAGTGACATATGTCATTTCTTACTCAATTAATAGTATGTAAGTGACACATGCATGTTACTATTTTATAGTGTAGGTTAATTTATAGGGTAATTTTATGCTATAAATCATTTTTGTTGTATAAAATGCATATCATTAACATAATTTTATGTAAGTAATTATAATAAATGGTTGACTTTGTTTTAAATTTCTTCTTATATGTTGCTCTTTAGGTTTAAATGTTGGTTAATTATTTTTTTAAAGAAAAAGTATATTATAACCACGTACAAATGGTACCTAAAATCGGAATAACAACAAAAATAGTCACTTACATGAGTAAAGCAAAGTTATTGATATATGACTTAGGGCTCATGCATTTTGAAAAAAGAATTTTCCTACCTTACAAACTGTAAAACCAATCCCAAGTTCTAACCTTTATAGAGTCGATCAATCCTAAACTATCAAAAAACCATTGCCAAAAAATAAAAATGATAGAATTTCGAAGTAGCTAGCATAATGACCACAGGACCACTGCCCATATATATCATGATGATAACTACCGCGCTTGTATGTTTTTTTTTTTTTTTTCATCCGGTTCCCCAAGTACTACTTAGGTACATCCGGATTTGATCCGGGTACATAGTGTGCCTGACTATGGCAGTTGAGTCCCCCAGTATGAATTTTCTGTATCCACAAAGGATCGAACCTCATATCTTACTTAAGCGAGACCAAACCGCTTACCACTCGTCCCAATTTATGTTGGTTACCGCGCTTGTATTTTGGTGTAAAGAAATTTGAATTTTTTTTATGCGCATTATGGGTATCTTTTAATCAATAGTCGAAAATTAATCCTCTCTGAAACGTAGAGATTATCGAAGTGGGTTGTCTATCAACGATAGAGATTGAACCCTAACATCATGTTTATTTAAGGAATCAAGTCATTTATTAACCGCGTGTGGGACGTTGTTGGTAAAATTTGAAATTTAGTTCGTACAAATTATGCTAACATAATATAATTACACATCCTCTCGGTGTGTAAAACACTACCATAACATTCATAAACCTTTTTTTATTTATTTTTCAGGCATTAATATATCTATACAACAAGAAGTAAGAGACGGAGGAAATGAATGCAGGAACAATAAACAACATCCTCTTTGGCACAATCTGGAACCTCTCTGATCCTTCTTCAATGATGGGCTCCAACCTTGGAGAACAAAGTGAATATTTCCGAGGAGTTATGTAGACAGCGGGTGCAACCTCTCCACAGTTATGGATCCCTCTCACTTCCTTCACCATCTTCTTCAACATTTTCAGAAATATCCGAAATTAAATAAAGTCAATCTTCAAAATATGGGCAGGGTTTGGCTGAAAAATAAAAGTTAGTAGTTCACTTAAAATTCCAATCAGAATAGATGGCTTCGAGAGAATGGCAAATGAAGCAATATATACATTTGGAAAATGAGCTAAACAAAGAGACATTGTTATGAAATATTATGGTTGGTCAAGGTATAAGAATTATTGGTGCAAATTTAGTGACAACTCATCATTATTGCTTGAAATAGGCTTTGAATATACTCCATATTGTATAGAGCACAACAAAGATATTTTTACCATCTAGAAGCAACACTAAAATTAGCAAAGTGACGTACACACAACGACATGGGTAACATTCTAAAATTATAAATTAGTGGTGCATTTGTGACCAGCAGAGGTTGCTTGGGTGATATATGAGTTGGAAATTCTATTGCTTGTCACGATTGTTTTCTAGAAGAAGCAAAACGTAAGGATTTTCTTTTTCTTAAATACCAAAATAGTTACCGTAAATATTGATCTTTAACAAATTGGTTTTTGAAAAAAAAATGGTTTCGATCCTACATTTACAAAACGTTTTGGTTTTGATCCTTTTTGTTAAATGTGGATAGAAAATGTCGAAAACATAATGTATAACATTTTATGATCAATTAAGGATGATATTCTTACATTGATTCTCAAGGGTAAAAAAGACAACTTTCATTACATTAGAGAATCAATTCAAAAATCATGATAGTAGTGAGACCAAAACTTATTAAATCTAATAACGGATGAACCAAAACAAACTATGAACATAATTATGGGGACTTAAATTTAACATGAAGGACCAAAAACAAAACATTTTGTAAATACATGGGTCAAAACAACGATTACCATTTTGATATTGAAGCTTTTTTTTAAATGATCAAAGCTTTGCATAAACAATTTACCATAAATTACATATTATTCTTGGGGTTCTTCACATGCATACAGTTTCGTTTTCATGTATTAGTATTGTTTTGTGACATGCACAAATCTCTTTAAAGCTTGGAAAGTGACAAATGCCACATCAACAGCTTATAAGTTATTCAACTAGTATTGCGAAATTGAGCATCATCACCATTGCTGAAGAACGTAACCTTGAAGAGAAAATGGTTATGGTTGCTGAAGTGAGAGAAGCTAAAAGAATAAGAGAAATTTTATTTGATAATCGAAAAAGAGTGGATGCTTTCCCGTAAAGGGATCGACACAATGAATGAACCTATTATATATACTAACTAGAGTTCACTTAATAACTTAGTACCCAACTAATCAACTAATTACAGAAATTAAAATAACTAACTATTAATTACAAGTATGAAACTAACTCCAACTATTTATGACAGCGGTAAGAGAAACAGCTTTATGACAGCGGTAAATCGGAGTGCACCTTTTGAACATGGAGCTGTCACGGGATTTATGTTCTATGTGCTCCAATTTTTTAAAGTTGAGGATGCCATAATTTTGGCTTAGGGTTAAGTTATAAAAATTTGTACAACGAATTGAATAGCCATTTGCCATGATACCAATAATTATTATTATTATCGAATATTCTCTCCTTTTTCTCACTTTATACAATTGCATCTACCCTTTTATTAATTATTTGAAGATGTTTGTTTCTTTTAGCCCAGTTTTGTGATTAAAATTAAAAAAAAAAAAAAAAACAGGTTTCTGAGCGGTACTTGGCTCATATTATATCATATGAGCAAAAGAATTTTTTTTTTCTTTATTTCTTTGCCTGGCTCAAATCCATTTTGACACTTGATATTGAAAAGCGTTTGTTATATTCCTGCTTGTTGAAGGGTAGACATTAGAGAAACTTTTTTAATAATAGTAATACAATATTAAAAGAGTTATTCCTTGTGGTGTCTATTATAAGAAAAAAAATAACCGAAATCGTATTCATAAAAAAAGTTAGTTAAGTATTTTTAATTTTTTAAATTCATAAAAAATATAACTACTTTAAGAAAGTTATGTTGGGAATGAAAAAAATTTAAATGAAATTACTATTATATAGAAATATTTTAAAAATAATTGTATTGAGATTAGAAAGTTAGTTAATATATGTTGGATTGTGTTGTGACCCTATGATAGTTAAACTTGAAAAAAATTCAAAATTCATAATTATAAATAAACAATTTAAACAATCAATGAATAAGTAATAATTAATAATAACCTAAAACTTCAAACAAATTAGTCACTCTACCGGCATCATCAGGCCAACACTAACAACAACAACTCCTTAACAACACGAAAAAAATATCAAAAACAAATAATAATATATATCAAACCATTGAAATATAAATAATACTCCCCCCTCCCTAAATATAAGACGACCCTTTTAACACTTTTATTTTGTCACTATTTATAAGACACTATACCAATTTTCAATGATCATTAATTAGTTTTTTCCACAAACACCGCTATTTATTTAACACTTTTTAGATTCCCGATAATATTAATAGGGGTAATTTTGAAAATACATATCAAAAGTTCACATTTTCATTACAATTAACTAAATTAATTCACTTTCTTAATGGATGTGAAATCCTCCAAAAGGGTCTTATAAATAGGGACGAAGGGAGTATAATTTAAGATGAGTGAAATTGAAGAATAAAATAATGGGAGAAGAGATATTTAAAGGTGGAAAACACATGCAAAGATTGAAGGTGGGAAAAAAATATTCACATCAAACATAAAATCAAATCCTGTTATATATAATGATTTGGAAAACTTATAAAACTTGAATAATCTATTTAATTTCAAATTTAAATATTTTTATTAAAGATAATGATTTCTTTTGTTTGATAAATGGAGGATAATAATTTTACATGCAGATCAGATAATGATTTGAAAAACTTGAATAATTTACTTAATTTTAAATTGTAATTTTGGTTGGAGATAATAATGATTATCTTCCTACAACGCTCTGTTGCGAGGAAAACTTCAACAACAAATGTGATATCTCGAAAATTTCTTCGACAAACGTGGTACCTCGAATAGGCGTCTTTTTATATATAAATATAAAAAGTAATGTTTTCATTTAATTTTTTATTCTCAATACAATGAATTAGCCTATTGATGTAATAACTTGGAAGATCCTTATATTATATATCATATATATACCAGACCAAAGGTTGAAGTTTTGATTATTAGGAACAACACTACTTGCTAAGAAAGATAGTGAAGAGCTTAAAAAATAATTAGTTTCTTCCTCATAGAATGAGGGATACTCTTGATTAATAAAAAAAAATAGGAATATTTTAGTACCATATATACTTTTGAGTAACTGTCTAGGTGAGATTGGAACTAAGGACAGATGTGGGCTTAGTGGCCAAATTAACGGTCCGGATCACATGCCCCAGGTCATTTGAGCTTGCATCGCACCAGATCTGCTTGGATGACGGCAATTGCTATGATAGATAGTTGTAAAAGTCACTAATGCCCCTCGATCGGTTGAGGAGCACCCATAATGCTGTCTGTTATTCTTGAGATTCATATATATAAACGGATTTTCTCTATCTATTTACGTCGATGGTCATGATGATTATTGATTGTCGCTCGCTCGGTGTTGGGTTTAGCTTAAAACTTTTTCCCTAGCTACCTTCATTCCATGGGTACGGTGGCCGGCCAATTGAGTGATCTCTTCTCATCTTTCCAATATAGCATTGTAGCTTAGTCATCTTCGCTCTTCAGTAGTTAGCAATTAAGCAAGATTGTGACCGGTGAAACGTACACTACGTACCATGCATAACTTTCATAAACCCTATTATATTTATTTTCATAGACTGATACATCTATACAACAAGAAGTAAGAGAGAAAAGAAATGAATACAGGAACAATAAACAACACCCTCTTAGGCACAATCTGGAACCCCTCTGATCCTTCTTCAATGATGGGCTCCAACCTTGAAACACTAGGTGAATATTTTTGAGGGGTTATGTAGAGAGCGGGTGCAACCTCTTCACAGCTATGGATTCCTCTCGCTCCCTTCACCATTTTCAGAATTAATTATACGAAATTAAAGAAACTCAACTTCCAAAATACTATTGAATAGCTAGATGGTTTCGAGAGAATGGCAAATGAAGCAATATATACATTTGGAAACAAAGAGATATTGTTATGAAATATTTTGGTTGCATTGGTCAAGGTAAAATAATTATTGGTGCAAATTTAGTGACAACTCATCATTATTGCTTGAAATAGTCTTTGAATATGCTCAATTTTATATAGAGCACAACAAATATGTTTTTACCATCTAGAAGCAACACTAAAATTATCAAAGTGACGTGCACACAACGACATGGGCAACATTCTAGAATTAACCATTATAAATTAGTGGTGCGTGCATTTGGGACTAGCAGAGGTTGCTTGGATGATAGATTAGTTGGATTTTTTTTATGGACTTAAGATTCAATGAACAAACATTAACACGCTTCCGTTTACCAAAGAAATTCTATTGCTTGTCACGTTCGAAATTTGTAATCCTAAAATATAGCTTACTATCGATATCGATTATAATTTTCTAGAAGAAGCAAAGGGTAAGGGTGCTAATTTTAGAATGGTTCAATTATTTTTTTTAAATACACTTTTAGCTGATTATATTTTGCCTATAAAATTTGTATAAACAATTTACAATAAATATTTTTTTATAGGCTTTTTTTTATGAAAATACGGGAAGGAAAATTAAATCTATCAATAATCTATCAAATGGTGGCACCCAAAATCTTACTCAGAACCTCTAACTTTCAAATCTTAAAATTAGGTACATGAAAATATAAGCTACACCCACTTCTCACTATAAATTACATATTATTCTTGGGGTTCTATACACTTTCATTTTTCATATATTAGTAATGTTTTGTGACACAATCTATTCAACTAGTCTATTTGGCCAAAAATTAATTACTAGAAATATTGTGTTAATGCTTTTTTTTCTTTAAAAGGCTACTAGCAAGCCTAGCTTAAAAACTCTTATATATGACCAACGGGGTTTTTATTTTGCCACCCCAAGGTCTATGGATGCCACCCCATATGTATAAAATATACCTATTATGTCCTTTTAAAAAAACAACTTTTAATACGGGTCGTAAGAGGTACTTACGACCTGAAGGTCGTAGCACTCCCTTACGACATTTTAAAAAACTAAGTTTTAACACGGGTCGTAAACAGGTGTTACGACCTAAGTTTTTTCACAAGTCGTAAACAAGTGTTACGACTATAAAGTCGTAATAGTCACATACGACTATATAGTCGTAATAGTTGCATACGACTAGTCAATCATCATTCTGGATTTCTTGTTTTAGTATTGGAATCAGATGAACAAGTAATCATAGCCCAACTGCAAGCATCCACAGAGTACTCATCCCAGTTGCTCATCACTCCGTGTAGATCACTCAAACCATCTCTTATACTTATCAATGCCATCACTGCAACAAAAATATACATATAAATATAAATAAACTAAACCTCTTTAACAAGCTACTTTATAATTATATGGCGTAGGTGATAGAAATAGACACACCTTCGGGGTTGTTGAGGCTCAGCAGAGGAGCATAGAGAAGCTCGTGAGAAGAGGAAGAGGGATAAGTGGAGGAGGAGAGTAACCGAATTGAGAATGAGAGCCATGACTATGGAACCAACCAAAGAGACAGGTTTGAACGTTGTATTTTCACAAAGGGAACCAAATCATGGTGAAAAAAGAAAAAAAGCTTAGTGTGCAAAGTTAGAGGGCTACACACACTACAGAGTTGTTTTTTGCTTTTGTGTTTTTTGTTTTATTATTTATTTTTAGTAACTTGGTTTGAGGGAGGAGGGTGGTGGTTTCAGTTCTCACTTATCTTTAATTTGAGTGAGTGAGACCCCACTTTACAGTGGTAAGCCATTTGCACAAAAGAAACGGACATTTGCATAAAACAGGCTTGCAACTCCAGAATCGACTAGTCGTATGCAACTATTACGACTGTATAGTTGTATGTGACTATTACGATTTTATAGTCGTAACACTTGTTTACGACTTGTGAAAAAATTTAGGTCGTAACACCTGTTTACGATCCGTGTTAAAACTTAGTTTTTTAAAATTTCGTAAGGGAGTGCTACGACCTTCAGGTCGTAAGTACCTCTTACGACCCGTATTAAAAGTTGTTTTTTTTAAAAGGAGATAATAGGTATATTTTATACATATGGGGTGACATCCATAGACCTTGGGGTGACAAAATAAAAACCCTGACCAACGTGCATACCTTTAATATAGCATTATATATAACCTACAAGCTAGGAGTTTCATACAGTTTTTCTTTTGGTTAATTTTTAGATTTGGGCTTGGAATCTTGTTTCTATTTGGGCTCGTGAATTTTGGTTGGAGGTTTTCTTATTTTTTTATGGATTAATTTTTGGGATTTGATTTTCTAATCTCCCATTTTGTGTTTGAGTAATAGATTATAAACCCCCCATAATATCCCCAATCCCCAAATTTAGACTTGAAATTACTAAAGTGCCCTTAAGTTTTATTAAAACAAAATTTCCACCCAACCCCCACATTCATACGGTTTCCACCCTCAAGCTAAGCCTCAACCCCTCACAGTTTCCACTTCCACCTCTTCGTCTCCCAACTTCTCTTATTCCCTTTCTTCTCCCAACTTCTCTTCACAATACACACATTCCCTTTCTTCTTCCCTACCCATGGTCTTCTTCCTGTCACGGTTTTCTTCTCATTGACACGGTTAGGGTTTTGTTATTACGGTGTCACGGTTGCCTTCTTCTTCCTCTTAAAGGTATGTTTTCTGGTTCTTGATTATAATCTTCTCATTATTTGTCTCTGTTTTGTGATTTAAGGGTTTAGTTGCATTCCTATTTTATGGTTTGTGATTTTGTGATTTTAGGTCAATTTTGTGTTTTTATTAGTTGCATTTGTATTATGTGTTAGAAATGGGTATTGGGTGTTATTATTCGTATTATTACGTATTACTGGTGCTATTGTGTTGTTCGTTGTGGGTTGCGATTCTGTTATGAGATTCCGACAAACCAATCTCGGAATTTCAGATTTCCGACTCGGCGGTCTCGAAAAAAAAAACTTAAAATTCCGAGACCTGGCTATCGAAAAACTTTTAGTGCTGGTTTTAATGTTGACATTTTCTTAGGGGGAGACTCCGGTGCATGTGAAAATTTTATTTTTGCTTTTTAAATTTTTTTAATACAGATTTATTCAGAATATTTTTTAACCCAAGTTCATATACAGATTTATTAGAATATGTAAATTTTGAATACAGTTTTACTCAGTACAGTTTTATAAGAACACAGAGTAAAAAAAAAAAAAATCCAAATTATAAAAATCACTTCATATCGATAAAAAAGAAAACGCATAGAATATTTTTTAATTAATTAAATTTTAAAAAAATAAATAAATAACCCAAAAAGGAAGGCATGCACCGGTGCATGTGAGCCTCCCCCATTTTCTTAGATATAGAACACTTGAACTATTAAATTGCATGTTTAGATGAGCTTTTAAAAATAGTGTAACCATAAATAGCTGTTTGTGTAGTAGATGATTTAGGATCTGCTTTGGCTTTGAGAACTAAAACAATTTCGAAGCTAGTATTTTTGGCTTTGAGAAAAACTTATGCAATAGGTTTATGCTAATGAACTAAAAGTTGTTTTAAAGTTTTCTTGAAAAAACTAGTTCAGTTCAAAATAAAATAATTATAATAGAACAAGTGAAACTTTGAAGAATACATGATGCAAGTTTTTCTAGTAATTGCTGGTAAGAAAATTTGCGCAGTGACTTATCATGAGTCCATGATTTGTTATGTTCGCATCTCATAAAACTTAAAATTGTCAACGGTCAATCTACTTTTCATTGTCCTTTAGTCAGATGGTTTCTCTACAATCACGAATGAACCTGTAAAAATCAGAACAATTTTAGTTTACCAATGCTATTTCTGGTGTTAAATTGAGTTATACGATAGATTTGTTGCCTACTCTTTCAGGGTATAGAGTCATGCGGACTGAGGAGTAGAGGGTTATGTCTTGTTCCTGTCTCATTAACAATGGGAGTTGCTGACAGCAATGGTGCAGATATATGGGCTCCTATCAAGACCACTTCTCCTAATTTGAGAAGGATGACTCTCGGTTTTATTGACAATTTCTGTCAGCTGAGCAAGCCTAAAGGTTGCTAAGTTGAAAAGTTTTAGTTGTATAACGATTCCATTTCCATGTACCCAACTGATTAGCTTAATGGAAGTCGTTTCTTGATGAATATCAATATTTTTATGTTTAAAGTTGTGTGCTAATTTTATTAATAACCTTGTATTTCTCGATGTCGTCTCATGGTTGCATGTTGTTTCCCAGATAATGGCAGTAAAAGGCATTGCATTTTGCATGTTTGCTTGTAGCTTACTATATCAGTAAAGTCATTTGCATTTATTCTTCGATTAATTCAATATTCTACAGCAGCAGCTATAAAAAACTAGTAAACGGGAAGTGCCAAATGCCATAAAGAGAATTTACGGGAAGTGACCAAACTATCATATTATTTTAAGTCATTCAAGTCACTCGTAACAAGGGAAAGTTTAATACACTTGTCTAAGTTACTTTATTTGCTCTGTCACTCTGATAATTAGGGAAGAGTCTAGATATGCTTAGTGTGGATCAAAGAGAATGATGTTATCTTGGCAAAAAATATGTATTTCGACTCGAGCATCTCGAAATTTGGCCAAAAATTCCGAGACCCGTGTCTCGAAAACTTGTGTCAAAGAATCATGGATATTTGGCCAAATTTTTCAACACCTATGTGGTGGAAAAATGAATAAATTTCCGAGACCTGCGTGTTGGAAAAATGAATAATTAACAATTTGTAGTAGAATTTTTCATCAAATTCCGACAGACAGAGTTCGGAACTTTAGGTAAATTTTTGAGATATGCGAGTCGGAAAATGCAAAAAAGGGGTTTGGGGTTAAAAAATGGGATTTGTATTCTAGTATTTTTGAATTGGGGCATTATGATAATTTCACTCCTAAAATTGGGGTTTGGGAACATAAGTTGGGATTTGTAATCTAACACTCTTTGTGTTTTTATCCTCTTTTTAGATTTTATGTCCAAACTAATCCTATTTTAAAAAAATCCTTTATTTTCCTTCTTCTTCTCTCACCTCCTCACTCACATCCACTCACTTATACTTCCAAAAATATTTCTCACTCGCTCGTACTCCCATACACACTCCCTTCACTCACTCCGATCTTCAGACAGTTAGAGAATAATTAAATAATATTTTTTTTCAAAAATACTTTTACTGATAGACTTTTTTTATAGGCATTTTTTTTAATTTACGGGGATATGGTAAGGGAAATTAAATTTACCAAATGGTGGCGCTCAGTATCGTATCCGAGACTTCCAACCTTAGCTTCCAAGCCTTACAACTTGGTACATAACCATGTAGATTACACTCACTTATCACTTTTATCACTAGACTAGAAATAAAAAGAGAATTAACACCAAAAGTATTAATTACGTAAAAAAGTGAATAAGTCCCGATAATAAAATTGGGAAAATGTTAGATCACTTATTAAGGAGTTATTTATAGTCATAAAACATTGAAAATGTAATTTTTGACAATTTTGAGAGAAGAAAAATTAGAAATTTATGTTTTTATTTTTTTAATTTTTAAGAAGATTAACAAGTGGCAAGACCCATAAAATTGTTGAGAAATATAATGTTGTTTAACCAACTTTAAAGCTGTACCATTGTAAACTTGTGGTTTGGAGCTAGTATTATTTCTATACTTAGCTTCTTTATTTATAAAACTGTTTTTATGAAAAGAATAAAATGAAATATTAAAAAAAAAAATCAATACTTCCAGAAATAATTGATTTAATTTTCTAATGAGCATTTACCTCATTTCAATGATTTTAACCATTTTTTCTCAACATATTCATCCACGCAAGTATGGTGATTAATTTTTTAGGGTATTGGTTGGTCTTTTGAGATGATCCTCCTTATGAGACGTCTTATATTTATAAAAATTAGGATCCGAACCTCTAACCATATGCTTAAATAGCTACAACCCTAGTTACCAGTTGCGATAGCCCCCACTGATTAACCATTAATTAGTGTACACCAAACAAAATAATCTATCCATTAGTAAATTCTTAAAGTGCATTAATATTAATATTCAATTTTTTAATTATTAAATAACAAATATTAACAAGTATCCTTATAATAATATTTAATAAGATAAAAACAAGATTATTTTGCATTAAAAATTGATGACTTTTTTTTTTTATAAGTAAAATTTTTTGACAAAGAAAAAAGGAAAAGTGAGGAGCTAAGGGCCAAAAGCTGAATTTATCTCCACGAAAACTCTTCAACTTAATTTTTCTAAAACGCTTAAAACCCTTGTTATATTATTTGAGATGTAGAAAAGACCTTTTCTCCCCAACTTCTCCGTATGTTTTCGAGGTTCCCATAATGAAAACAATTATGTTTGTTTTTAGATAAGACAATGATTTTATTAAAGAAATTAAGGAGTAAAAGAAAACAATAATGTTATATAAACATTTAATACTTACTTTTTTAGAAAATTAAAAAAAAAGTGAATGTTGATATTGAATTGGCTTAATTATATCACAAGTCCCTGAAGTTTGGGGTATTTTTGTCAGATATCCTTGTACTTTTTTTCTTCAATATGTTTGACTCCCCGAAGTTATTTTGAGTTTGTCATATACTCCTACTACCAATTTTGGCCAATTTTGTTAACATGTAACATCATAATTCTAGTCAGACGACGCAGAGGTTGGTCATGTGGTGTCGCGTGATATCACACGGGTGAAGACGATCTCTCTCTTCAATTCTCTTTTTTCTTTTTTTTTATTTAACTAAAAATATAAAAATATTAAGTTTTTTAGTTTTTTAAATTTTTTTTAAAAAAATATTTTCGCTCATGGGGCACCAGGTGCTTAAAGTCCTGCTTCCGATGTTACATGTCAGCAAAATTGGTCAATTGGTAATAGGGGTATATGCCAAACCCAGAAGTAGCTTCGGGGAGTCAAACATTGAAAAAAAAATAAGGGTATCTGACAAAAGTATCTCAAACTTCAGGGACTTCTGACATAATTAAGCGTATTGAGTTTGGATGTTTACTTAACATTATTAGAAAGAAAAGCATCTATTTATCACCTTTTAAGTACATATATATGCAAATAAGTGAATTTGCCTACTTTTGTGTGGAGAGTACTTAGAAAAGAATACCGACAAGAGATGCTCTACATAGAAGAGGAATTGTTTTTGATGAAGAAAATCTAAAGTGTTGCTTTTGTAAAAATGCCCCTGAAACGATTGATCATTTATTTGTTAATTGTAATATGGTGATCGAGGAATATCTGGTTGTGGCTCTATATATAGATGGCTAGATGTACAGGTAGTTCAACAAACAGACCTTGTTACAAATCATTTTACAAACCACTCAAACTTGAAAAGGAGCAAGAAAGTGGGAAAAGCATGGCGAAGCTTCTGGTTTGCTGCAGTGTGGACAATTTGGCTTACTAGTAATAAAGTGTAATAACCCATGGAGTTGTGTGTTATCAGTACTGTGATTTGGTTCAGTGGCGGAGCTTGGAAAAAAATTTAGGGGGTGCAAGTTTGATTTATAATATATATATATATATATGTAAATAATTTGCTAATTTTTAACTAGATGATACTTTGGTTGGATGGTAATTCATGTTATGTTATGGTAAATAGGTCAAGGGTTTGAGTCCATGCCTATTTTTTTATTGCCAATTTTTAACTTAATGGACTAAAAATATAATGCAAAACTCGCTAAAATTATGGTGCAAGGAGGACTCAAACCCTCAACCTCTAAATTTCAAGCCTAACCTCTAAATTTCAAGCCTAAAGGTGAAACCACTACGACTACTAAAGGACTTAAGATAATATGTACCATAAATATATATAAGCTAATAAAATTTGAGGGGGAGCAGGTGGGATGAAGCCACTGCTACTACTAAAAGACTTAAGATAATATGTACCATAAATATATATAAGCTAATAAAATTTGAGGGCGAGCTCCTTCAATCCTTCGCCACTAATTTGGTTGTTAGTGAATGAAGTTCTTTGTTGTATAAGGGTTGAGCACCCCTTGTGCTCCTATAAATTCAATTCTTTTGCTTAGGAAAAAAAAAGTGAATTGTCCGTGTAAGACAGCCCAGTTGGTAGTTGCAGGGACACTTAGGATTTCCCCTCCTCAGGTCATGGGTTCTAGTCTCAGACCTCCCATGTAAAAAAAAAAAAAAAAAAAATTGAATTTGCCAAGAAAGTAATTAAAATATTCAGGGATCGTGGATTACATGTTTAGATCGAATCAATGGAGTAATTAACCAAAAGACACTAATTGCTCTCTGATTTTAAAAGAACACGCAGCTATAGCTGCATGCTTCAGGAGGATTGGTGAGGAAGAGGGCACAAATATCTCAGAACTCTTCTCCATCTCATCGTTGTCGTCATCTTCTTCATCTTCCACTTCGTAGATTGTTTCCAAGTTTATTTGGATTTGTATCTTGGACAGGGAGGGCAAGCAGCGCGGGGCTAGTGCACAAAATGGCGTTAGTAGGGGTGAAGTTTTATTGATTGATGGGAACAAATTTGTGTTGGTGATTGCTGTATAATAAGTTGTGAGAGGCACAACAGTGATACTACTACCCATTATTCTTGTTGATTGGCTTTGCTATAAGAGAAGGATGGTCTGTTAAATTAGTCTGGTATGTATGCCATCTTATATGAAATTTATAGGCTTATATAACTTTTTCGTATCCGTAGATAAGGCTAATTTTGTTATTGGTCATTGCAAAATTAAAAAATTTAGTATATTTTAATCATTGTAAAGTTATATGATTGAAATTTATCTCCCTCCATCAATTTTTAATCAATATGTGATGATGTGAGTGATGATAGTTCATTTTAACATTATTACGTCCTAATTATCCTTACCACCTTTTAACGTGTGTCAATCATACGTATAAAATTACTTTTTTTTACCACTTAATTAAAACACAAGAAAAATTTCTAAATACATAATTATAATTGTATATTTGGTTGACATGTGTCAACAAGTGACAAAGATAATTGTGACTAACTAGGGGGGCATGTAGACTACTATCGCCAACCTCATTATCTAATAACGCCTAAAGATCAACGGAGGTATGGATGTATACAGGTTCAAAATGACTCAAGAACCAGGAAAAAAAAATTAACCCGACCCAACCCATATTTAACCATGTTATTTTGACTGGGTTTAGTTCTTAATTTTTCGAACATTTTGTTTTTTTTTTTTGTTTTTTTTTGTTGCCCACCCGATTCCTTAAGTACTACCTAGGTACATCCTTATCCGACCCGGGTCGCGTGCCTGGTTATGGCAGGTGAGTCTCCCAACATGAATTTTTTGCATTCACAAGGACTCGAACTCGAGACCTTGCTTAAGCGAGACCAAGCCGCTTACCACTCGTCCCAACCCATGTTGGTCAAACATTTTAGTTTTAGTCCGCACTATTTAGAAAAATCTGTTATTTTCCGATGTGGCTAACGGAACACAATATCAGCAACCACGTAGTCTGAACTGATATCAAATAGATGGTACGACGTGGATGATACAAGCCCACGGACGCAAAATTTTGGGTATGAGACCATTTTGCATATGAGACCATTTTGAGTCTGTGGGCCCGTGTCATTCACATCATACCACCTATTATGCCTCACCTCATAATGGCTATTGACGTGGTGTTCCGCTTGTTACATTAACAAATAACAGATTTTTCGTATCGACAGGGACTAAAACCAAAACATTTGAAAATTTAAGAATTAGTCCCGGTCAAAATAATTTTTGGAGACTAAAACCAAAATACACTGGATTTTTATGGACTAAAAGCATAAATAAACCAAAAAATACTTGGTCAGACATTTCCTTAAAAATGCTCTTCAAAAAGAAAAAAGATATTACATATGAAAAAGAAAATTAAATAAAAAATTTCCAAATACTTAAATCCCTTCAAGAGAAAAATTCAGCACGTTTTGTCATAATTTTGTTTGTATGATTTTTAATTGATAAATTTATGTGAACGTGATAAGGTTTTTCCCCTAAAAGTGGATGTGACAGTCCCTCCTACTTTTCAAATTTAACTTTTCGAATGATGCTAACTCTTATCTTATCTAGCAATAATGCCATTTGAGCACTTTTTAGTGTGTGGGGGGGAAATTTTTGGCACAAATTCTGCTTGATGACATTGATTTGAGACCCTACAATTGCACGGATGAACATCGGTCTGGCATCATCTGTCGGCGGTGAAGTTCGTAAGTTATTATCATTGTTCCAAAAATTAGGTTAATCAACTTCCTCAATTTTTTCTAATTTTTTTTTGGGTATATCAACCGGTACCCAGATTTGGTTTACTCAAAATCCGATTCATCCAATCTGACCCAACTGAGTTTGCAGTAACCGGTAGGGATCTCCCAGCGGGGGTTGCTCCATAACCCAATGCTCAAATCAAACTCGGACATTTTAAATAACATATGATGGTTGTAAGGTGGTTGTAAACAACTTGTTGAGCTCAAAGGAAGGAAGTATATATGGGTTTAATTTGGTAAATCAGATTCGAAAGCTGTTGCAATTGCCTTGGAGAGTGCAAGTTCGTCATATACACCGTGAAGCTAATAAATGTGTTGACATTTTGGCTAATTTAGGATGCAGTGGTTCTATGGACACTATGTTTTTTTGATAGTCCTCCTCCTCAAGTTTCCCAAATGATTTTGTTTGATGTAATGGGGGTTAGTTCTTCCCCAAGAATAGTATCTATTTAATATCTGTTTTGGGGCCTTGCCCCCGTTTCTCACCCAAAAAAAAAAAAATAAATAAATAAAATATGGTGGTTGTGGGTTTCGATCATGGAATTAATTAGATAAATTAGCTGGTTAAAATTAGGGTGTGCAATTCAAATTTATTAGCATGTGTATACTTAACATCTATTTAAAGGTGAATTTGTTACGATGCTAGTCTTCAAGATAAAATTATTTATTGATTAAAATTATAAAAAAAATTTAAAATTATAATTGTTTATGTGATCGCAATTGCATCCAGAAAACATAATTTAAAATAAAAAATTGTTATGTGAACATTTAAAATTGGTATTTGATTCTAACATCTGCTTATTTTATAAAAAAAATAATTTATTCTTATGTTTTAACATATAAATAAGCAAATATTAAATTCAGATATCAATTATGATGTTAATATAACACTGTTCTTGTAACTCTATTATCCCTTTTCATTACATGGCCTCTTGAGCAAGATGGTGGAAGCATGCATGTGTCAATCTCAGTCCCATTCATAGTGGAAAGTGGAAACTGAATAGTAGTGTTGAAGACTTGCAAGAAAGAGAAAGTGGCAACCAAGTATATATGACTTACTTTATGAAATAAATGCCAAGTTTGGCACTATTATTTTCGTTGAGTACTAGTCTCGATCTTCATATTTTAGTCTCCAATTCTTTTTTTTTTAAAATAGGGTTTTATTGGAATATTTTTCAATGCTCATAGTCGGAAAAATGTATTTTCTAACTTTAAAAATGAATTTATTTATAAAAAAAATAATCGAAAAAATACATTTTTCAACTTAGGTGTATTGAAAAATATTTCGACAAAATCCCATAAAAAAAAATGGGACCAAGAACCAAAACTCATATTCCTTTGGTTCCTTTTCCCCTTTTAACTCATTAATTAGTGATCAATACTTTGACGGCCGGGGATTCTATTTTCCCACTCCTTAGTCCTTCTGGCTGCTCAATAACGTGGCTCTGGCCTCTGTATATGTATGGAAATAGATTAGTCCTAATTGAAATAAATGCGCTATAAAGGATGATTCGAATTTTTCCTACAACTTGTATATATGCCCTCCATGATACGGCATATGTACATACATGTGATGTTTATGGGCGTCATGGATGAAAAAAGAGATTCTAGCTATCGCTAGCATGAAAATTGGTGCTTGTTTGCATGCCAGGATGCCAATTATAGTCTTTCTTAATAATTACTCCATAAGCTGCATGCATGTGACAGTGTTGGTGATGTATGTATGTTGATTATTGTTAACGATTTACTATTTAGAATATAATATACATGTGTCCTTTTAATTTGGCACTGTGAAATTCCAGTAATAATATGATTATTTCAACAAAAAAAAAAGTTTGTGATAGTCATTCATGTTATAAGGTTGGATTTAATCTTTGTAGATCTATCACTGTCTGCATTACCTGCAACATTATTAATACCTCATTTTCTGTATAACTCATCATTAAAACTGTTGTTATGTTTTTAAAATTCCACATATACTCATCAAAAAATTTAATTTATTTATTGAAGATGTAATAAAAACTAGGATTCTCTCAATATTAGTCTTTTTTTTTTGGTTTACATGGGAGGTTTGGGACTAAAACCCATGACCTGGGGAGGGGGAAATCCTAAGTGTCCCTGTAGCCACCAACTCGGCTGTCTTACACGGACCTCAATATTAGTCTTTTAGAGCTTAGGATTAAAAAAATAATAATAAAAGTATATTGAGAAACCAAGTCTATTATTATTAGAATATTAAATCTTTAACTTTTAAAAAATTACAGTACATTTTTTTAACCTAAGGATTAATGTTAAAAAAATCCTAAAAATAAATGGAAATTTCTATTAAGTTATTATAAGCTTAAAATAGTTATGAGAAAATTGGTGATGCACTATTAGTTTAAAGATTTTTTTATACTATATCAACACATCATCTTTCATTTATGCGTTAAGATTTCAACTAATTGCTAATAACTATTGAGTGATGTGTTCATGGCAAAAAAAATATTTATATTGTTAGTGCATTTTCTCATGATTATTTTATCCGTATAATAATTTTTCAACTATGAATTTTAAATAACATGACAATATTTGCAAAACAAGTTTAATTATGTGAACCTTACATAAATATGAATTAATAAGTTGGATAATACTTTTTAATTTGTTACAACCTTTGACTGTACTCCTAATGAGTATAAAACTAAGGTGAGCACCTTAGCCAAATGTGTCCTTTCTGGTCATCACGAATACTCGTTGCATTTTTTATGTCTATGTTTTTTTACAAACTCATAGTATCTTCAGGGGTCCATTATTACTAATGAGAGTTCTTGAAACTAATCATTTTTGAGGTTACGAGGGTCTCTCTTTCAGTAGAGAGTTTTTTCTAGGAATCGAACTCGAGACTACTAGCACCCGGATCCCATTCTTAGAATCTCAGTTGGTTCCACAATATCGACTGAGTCAATCCCATTGATAAATTAAAGAAACTCATTGCATCCTTTATAAACTTTGTTCTGCTATGAGAAAAACAAGGACCAAGCTAAGATGGAGTGTTTTTTTTTTTTTTTAATAATAGTGAACCTAACATGATGATAATAATTATCCTACATATCTCTGGTTAGCTAGAAAGGAATTAAGATTAACGTAATTATAGGAAAATATATCAATTAATGATTATGAATGGTCTAGATTCAAGACATTTCTAGTATTTTTAGTTGTTATTTTGTCATTAGAATTTTTTGAAGCTTACTCTTTATCAAAATCTGAGATGGGGCTAATTGCCATTTCATTTTATCCATTCTCAATCCCACTATTTAACCTTTTATACTACTACTTCTCCAATATACACTTTTTTTAAGATTAAATTCCAATATACCCTTTGATTGATTAGTTTTCCTTCTAAATAAAAGCTAAAACAATTTAAGTTTATTTATTATATATTTGATATATCGTAAAGTTAATTATTAAAAGCTTAAAAAGGTTATCTTCATTCTTTAGTCCCTCTATATTACCAATGGCAATAACTCAAATTAACATGTATTTTTGCAATCGTAAAATAAAATTTGACATATTACATATGAATATATAAACATATTAATAATTTTTTAGGTAAATAGACAAATATTATTATTCAACAAAAACATTACAAACAAGAGCATAAAAAATCACTAGTGCAGCTCAGTGTTGAGTTGGCTTTATGCATCATACTTACGGGTTAGTGTCTAGGTCATATCTAGACCAAGGACTAGCGTGAGCCAAGCAAGTAGAAAAATCACTAGTCCAGATTCCAGAATACATGCCCCTAGTTCTGGTGCATTACTCTCAAGTGTCCAAGTTATGCAATGTAATCTAAAGCTGGTTAGTCCGATTATCTAACCTTGAGCCCGATCTGCATAGACGGCTTCGAGAGTTGTTATCATATCGAAGAAATCTTCGATAGTCGTGATTGCTATGATCTATACTTGTGATTGTCACAAATGCCACTCAGTTAAGGAGGCGTTAAGACACATTTGCCTTTATTAATTTATGCTTAAGGTTCATATAAATGGATTCTCTATCTCTCTTAATTATTTGAGACTAACTAACCTTTCCAAAATGTTCGTTTTGATCATGATCAACATGTTAATGGTTATGATTATTGTTGGCTTACTTCAAAATCTATACTCCAGCCAAAGTTGTCTACTCCTTCATCAAGTATAGCTTGAATTATTACCCATTTTTGCAATAAGAAAAGATTCATGGGAAAATACTTATCTTCAAAACTCTACATTTTAAAGAATGTTGGTTCCGTGCGCAACAACCAGCCACCAGCGCAGCCTTTCTTAGTTAGCAATTCTTGATTAAAGATCTCATCAAGATCATGAAAACCCAGCCATCCTTCAAGTTTAGTGGAACACATCCTCTTCCAACTCATCTAATTCAATTCCCAAGATTATCTAAAGAACTCCACCAAAATTTATGGAATAAACTTGACAGTTGGATACAAAAATTAGTAAGAGGTTTAGAGGCACTCGTAGCATATGCTGCCATTGCCTACTCAACAACTTTTACAAGAATTTCCTTGCCTGCTCTCATGAGCAGCTTTTCCTTCCTAACTTATCAGAACTAATGTATTTATCATTGTTTGATTAAGTTAGTATGCAGTTACTTGGACTTCAAGTCAGATAGCTTTAATTTAAGATGTTAGTTGATGGTTTAGGTAGTTAGGAGTTTGTTAAACTTTCCTTTCTTATCTGCTATATATATATAATTCAAAATTTCACCAAATTAAAAGGTCAAACTTAATTAAACATTTCTTAGCTGTACTAATAATGACTTGCAGTGAGCTTTATATAATTCTTAGTTGCACTATAGTATAAAACTTACTGTAACTCATTTATTAATTAGTTTGTTTAATGAAGTACTGTATTATTTCCATCTTTATTTGTCTCTTATCAAACCTTGAATTTGCTTCGAAAAGTTGTCTATAATATATATTGAAAAAGAGTATTTTTATAACAACCAATAATATTGACATGTGTACGTATATCTCCACATGTTAATTATGAATGTATATATAACATCGTTCTTCGGCATTTTTTTTTCTTCAATATGCATAGCAGCGATGAAAATCGTGTAACAAAATGAAAAGAAAAAAAAAACAAATACAAATATAGCAATGAAGAAAACTGTACTCCCTCCGTTCCATAAGTTATGTTCATTTAGTCATCATTTCACTTTGTTCCATAAGTTATGTTCATTTAGAAATCCAATATTTAAACTCGTTTATATTTCTTTTTCCAAGCATATCCTTATTTATTATTACTCTCTTTTCTATTATTGAATGGGGGGTAATTTAGTTAAATTTTGTAAATCATCTTAACTTAACTTATGGGATGGAGAGGGGAGTATATACTATTCCAACCAAAATTTTGAAAACTAATAAATGGATTGGAAATTAATGCTGGCAACCAATTAAGACACCATGTTCACTTGACATCAAATCTTGCCATCAACACCACGAAGATGGAAAGACAAACTGGCACGTTGGGCTGTTCTGGATCCTTATCCACAATGAACAAGTTTTTATACTATTTGCTTCAACAATATATTGCTATCACTTCCCCTCCGAAAGTAGTTCTTGTCCTCTATATATTATTCGCATCTTTTTCTGGTATTCATCCCATGTGATATGAGAAGCTAGTGGAAGAAAGAAACTGTGAAATTAAAATTATTATATTCATTAATTATCAAAATGAAATATTCTTATATTCAATACATTAAATTAATAATGAAAACTTACAAGTTTCTAAAATTTAAATGGCAGATGGCAGACAAGACACAATTAAGTTATAAAGTTGTTAGACAATAATTACAGTATAACGTAGAAAATAATTTAATCAATTTAAATATAATTTTATAAATAATACTCGTATATACAAGTATGAATTATTTCGAGATAAGGATTATTATTAATCTGTTACTATTTTTCTTAAGAAGTTAAAAAGATTAATGTGAATAGACCACATACAATGCATGTTGTGATGGTGATTGCATTGAGTGATTGTTATTATAATGCCCTGAATGACACGCTACAGATACGGGCTTGGAAGAAAAATGGAAAGGTAACTGTGGACGGTTGTAGTTATGATGAAAGAAATAATTTAAACTTTGCGTTAATGTATTAATCCGGAGTTCAAATACTCTGTATATGATGATAGTGTTACCTAACAAACGGAGCTCTAACGTGAAAACTTTGTGAAATAATAAGGTTTAATTAGCTATATGACATTTGGTTTTAATTCAAAAAATAAATTGCCACAACTAATGGTTAAGTTGATTTTTTTTTTAATCTAATGGATCATTATTTGAAAATACTCATAGTTGAGGATATCAATAGGTTAAGTTTTTTTTTTTATTTTTTACACCAACTGGTACCCGAATCTGATTTACCCAGAATCCGACTCATCAATAGGTTAGCTGTTAATCTCAAATATCAAAATAATAAAAAGAATCAATTTCAATTAATTTTGTATGGGTTGAATCAATTGTAAGGAAATTAATGTCTATTAGTTTTTTTTTTTTTTTTTGAATCAAGGGTGTCCTCCGGACGATCCAGAGACTACTCCCTTTGGAGGGAGAGAGGTTCGAAGTGGTGGATACTATTAAAATTAATCTCTATCAATTTGAATAATTTTTTTTTAAAAAAAAACTGACTAATAAAATTATCTCTTTATCAAATTAAATAAATGCAAACTGAACTTTTTCTCCACCATTTTCTCTTGATTCCAATAAGAAAAATCTTATCCGAAAATAAGCTCTCATGGGCTCAAATTTTGAAATTTTGCATCTTCAAAAAACTAAAATGTGTTAGAGGAATGCTGATGAGATCAATGGTTTCTCGAATCATCTTTTCTATTTTTTAGTATAATTTTTCTAACATCTTTTTCTCTCCTTACAAGTTATCATCATGTCAAACACATCATGCCATTGAAATCACTACTTGTTAAAAATGAAATTTTTTTTCCTAAATATTCATTTTGTAATCGTTCTTCAAAACGTGAGATGTTTCTCATCATTTGGTTCTCTACACTTTTTCATTTGGTTTATTAATCTCTTTGTCTCGACTTATTAACATGTTTTGTTGATCTGCTTTTCAAACTTGATCTAAGTTCCTGTGAAACTATAGATATAAGACTAAAATAGATTAAAGAAATGTTGATGAGATGATGTTGTTAAAGAATATAATTTGACAAAATCGTATAAAAAAAGTTTAATTTAAAAAAATAAAAATCAACAATTTGTGCGTTACACGGACTAATAACTCGTTATCCTTGTATATCATCTTGAAAATCACGTATATATGTGACTAATTGGTTTTTTTTTTAAAAAAAAAAATTATAGGAACAAAAAAATTATAAAATAAATTTAGTTTTTTTAGAGGAAGCTAATAAAAGAGGCCTTGGAAGGAGAGTCAAGGGAGAAGGAAATAGGAAAGAATCAAACATATTTTTGAAGGTTTGTGCTGTTAGAACTAATTTCTTTCTTGCATGTGATGTAAAATAGGCTAAATAATGCGGAAGTAATATATTTGTAGATAAATGTGTTATTGGGAAATAAAAGAAGTAGAAAATATATATAACACCAACGTGAAAAAATCTCTTCCAAATTAGGGAAGTAAAAAGCCACAGACACAAGCAAGAAAAATCTCCATTAAGAAAAGGTAAGAAAATAATGTCCCTCTCCATGTGTAGGAAGAATGCTCTCAATCTTACCCTAAAAGGATGAAAGAAAATATCACTAGCCTCTCACTAGAATTTCTCTGAATAGTTAGTTTCTTCTACTAGGTATTCTCTCTAGCACCTCGTACTAGGATTCCACTAACGTCTTGTTGAGAATGTACTTTTTATCTCTAACACCTCACAGGAACTTTCTTCCCCTAACATCTCGCTAGGGATTTTTCACCATCTTGTTGGGAATTCTCTCCATCTCTCTCCATCTCTCTCTGAGGAAGTGTTGCGATGTTTGTGGCACACCCTGGTGCTATTTGCTCTCTCCTTGGAGAACTATACTTGTAGAGTCTGGATTGAAGGCTCTGACTTGCTTCCCACTCCAATTGTTTGTTCTAACTCCAAGTAAATTTGCTTACTCTCTAATTGACTTGGGCTTGCTCTTCAAATAATAAATTGAGCTTTCTCTTCGAGTAATATCTTGGGTTTACATATCTTTCCATCAAATAAAGGGAAATTAAATCCCCAACAGTTTGAACTCAAACACTTACAATTTATATATAATATATGATACAATCTCATATAGGGGTATTTTTGTTTGTAATTAATGTGATAATAAACTCTTTCAAATCAATGCTTTTCACTTTTCACTTTTAAGATAGGATATGCCAACATGACAGTATCATATATCCTGACATTATTTTTTGAACCAATGCATTTTAGGAACCTAATTTAGAGAATATTTATTCCTTATTATATGTTTAAAGTCAAAATTTAATGCATCGAATTTAGTCTTAATCAAGTGTGTTATGAAGTTTTTTGGAATTTAATTTGTTTAGCTTTAAAATAAATTTTAAGTTTATTTTGCACTTTAACTTACCTAATCTTCCCAATATCATGTTATAAAATCTCCTTTAATTTGGCTTTAAAAAAAAAGTTTATGAATAACCTCCTTTGTAGTAGGTTTATGAACATTAAAAAATAGAAATTTCTTTTGCTACAACACAAAAGTGAATTTTTTTTAAGAGTTCATTACACTTTATTTTTATATTATTGAATATTTTCTTTTCCAATACAAACTTTATACTTTTATATTCATAACTAAGTACTCTTAATCTCGGGGCCAGCTGTCCCACCCATTAGAGGTGCCTACAAGCCAGCGAGGAGATTAGTCACTGCGGTCGGCGGTGGACACTCCGGTCATGGACAAAAAAAAAAACTAAGTACTCTTATATAAATTTTATGAAAACGACAAAGTTAGTCTTATATGAATTATAATATATATATTGATTATATAATGGTGGGTAGATAATGATGGCGGTGATGATTTGATTGGGGCAATGATTCCGGTGGTTATGATGATCGGATGATGGTGTGGCTATGGGTAGGTGTAATGAGTTAGGTATATATATATACTCCCTTCGGCTCAAATTATAAGCAAATTCAACCACTTTTACGCTTATTAAGGAGGTTAGTTGATTGTATTTAATTTTTTCAAATTTATAAAAAATAGAGGTATTTTAGGAAAGTAGTATTGGGAATGAAACAAAAATTAATTAAGATTACAATTTTCTAGAAATGTTTTAGGAAAGTAGCATTGGGAATGAAACAAAATTTAATAAAGTTAGTTGATTTTGCTTATATTTTAAACCAAAAGAATGATGTTTTTTGTTGCTTATAATTCGAGCCGGAGGGAATATTTTTATTTTTGGAAAAAGCAAAAACTTGTATTAAAAGGAGCACTAGGAGTGCTAACCCTTATACAAAAGAAGAACAATCAAAAGCAGGACAATCAAAAACCATGCAGGTTCAAGACCCCAAATGCAGCAAACAGGAAACAGGACTCACACACCAAGAGAAAAATTCAAAAGCATGAGCTTTTGACCTGGCATATAACCATTTCCATGATCTAACCTGAATCAAGTCCATAATCTAAATATAAGAAACCGTTAAAAATACATCATTTCTCATAAGTAAAATCGACCACACCAAGAGGTATATTCTGTGTTGAGTGAGGATAAACATTGGTCGGTCCGAATTTTTTTTATTTTGATATAACCCGAAGTTCCAAACCAAATCAATCAGCTTACATAAGGTTTCAATTTTTTTATTTTCATCATTTTGAACAAAATTTCAATTTTGTGAAAATGGTCGTGGTGATTATATATATATATATATATATATATATATATATATATATATATATATATTGAAATTTGGGAATCAAACAAACTACCTCGATTTCACTGAAAAAAAAAATCATGAAACAAATTGGTCATTGGTCTGGTTTGATTAACTTTGGATCCATCGAGTTCAAGGGTTGGGTTGAATTGGATTCGCTTACACCTCAAAATGTTGTAGCCGTGATGGTATGGTTTGGTGTGTAAAGAAATGGTTGTGATGGCATTGATGAAATAATGATGTAGTAGTGATGGTTTGGGCGAGGGTGGCATAGTAGAGGTGGTGGTGATAGAGTTGTGGTCATGGCAACAACAATGCAATAATGGTAGTGACAGTGGCAAGAGACATTGGTAATGGTGATTATATATGATAATAATGGTGAGATGGTAGCGATAAAATATCAATAATAGTGTAATCACAATAGTGATTTGGTGGTGACGATGACTATGCCAATTGGTATGGTGGTGGCAACCAAATATCTATCGTAAGAGTACTTCAAAAGAAGAATTAATAGTATTCACTTAATTAGGATTTTTTTTTTTTTTTTAATAATTTTGACATACAGGCATGCAGCTTGATGCACCCAATTACTTTTACTTTAGGTCACTTCATATTCGGCAAGAAAATCTATCTTGACACTTTGTGAAGCATCATAATCCAAGTTCAAGTCAGTTCCCCGTATGCTAAAACGTGGCTCACTAAAATGCTGCGATGGTAAAACCCATTAAAGTGCGAATTTGGAAATCATTGTAACCAACAAAAACCATATCCAAGTGGATATCAAATTTTCCATCCAGGTGTGACACATAACAAAGCTGGTCCCTCACATAATCCATCACATTTAATACCAAAAGCTATAGGCGGCACTAACAAATAAAAATTGATTTAACCTTAGCTTCAAAAGATTAAGACCCTTGACTCAATCTAAGCCTAGTTTCATTTATTAGGCCGAAACCCTCACACCCCTTTTCTTATAAATAGAACCCTTTGCCTTGTGCTTCATTATATTCAAACCACATACATACATCAGCTCAACCTAATAAACCATCTTAATTAATTAATTTCTTATCTTTGTAGCTTCTTCTTATTACTTTCAATAATCTTTCCTTAACCATTTCAAATTTCACAATCTCAATGGCCAATTCTCGTATTGCAAGACTTTTCATGGAAGTAGCACCACCACAATATATTAGTGTGATGAGGCATAGAACGACTAAGATGTTGGACACTATTAGTGAAGAGGAGAAGGAAATGAACTCTTCTAATAATAATGATTCTGTCATTATTTCACCACCGAAACACTCATCACCCACACCATTATCATTTGCTTCAGCTTCATCAGCTGCTTCTGCCTCTGCTACGATTGCAGCAAGTACTACTCCTAATCCTAATAGCAAGTACTTTCTGAGAGAAGTTCACAGATCCCTCTCAACATTGAACAACTGAAGCAAGGCAGCTAGGCAATGAAACAAAACAACCTTTGTGGTTGTTTCAAATGATGAGTCATGTAAAGCTGCTAAGTTCTTTTTGTTCTTGTACTGCATGCCTCCCAATTCCCCTTTTTTCTCTTCTAGTTTTGGTAATTATTGTATCTTGTATGTTGTATTCAGTGGGATACATATATTTTTAGGAGTTCCTGCACTTGTATTTGGTCCTACAGTCTCTTAACCGTTTCTGAATACAAGTCATTTTAAATATATCTTTTTAAATAATATATGTTTTTCATTTTTACAAAATCAATATAACAATACTTACTATTTTTATAATTTTATTCTGATTATTATGAAGATATAATAAGTGAAGAAATAATTATTGAAAGCTAGTAATGAGCAAAATAGGGGGAAAAAACACAAATTTGAGTATTTGACACACATAGGAAGGTTAGTACTGTAAAGTGTAAACTCAAAACTGTAACCAGTTTTTCGTATGCATTAATTAAATACATATAACATCTTATGTATTATGTGTAAGTGGAGGCATAAATTTCATTCACAGTCACTCCTAGTTTTTTTTTTTTTTTTGGTGAATCACTCCTAGTTTTTTGCTATTGCTATACTAGCTAGTCGGTTGCACTTGCACGGTTGCACCCAAGGAAAGAAGAGAAATTTCATGATGACATGGTCAATTAAGCTCAAATCTTGTACTTCATGTGGTTAAACCGAAGACCAGAACTATGTGTTAAACATCTTAAAACCTTTTGATGGTGATTGTACATGGTTTCGGGCTTTCGGCTATCTCTGGTAGCCAACAAATAAAATTCTTTATAATTGGTAAAAAAAAAAAATAAGGCTTAAATTTAAAGTACACAAATCTTGTCATTGATAATTCAAAATCAAATCATTATAGCAAGATAGACACAATGTTAATGTGGGATAAGTACGTTTCATAGAGATTACAAATTTAAAAAAATATGACAGAGAGAAGAATTTTAAAGAACATACAATACATAAGGCACAAGTGAATTATTAGTAAAAACCTTTAGTCATAACATATCTGAAGCATTAAGATTTACAAGTTAGTAGTTCTCGCATATATATATATATACACACACATCTTCGCAATAGCCAATAGGGATCCCAGTGGCAACTAGGGACCTCCTGGACTAAATAACAAGTGCATTTCCACTGCACCAAGTAGAGTGGCGACGCTAGAGGGTGCTACTAATTTACATATATATTTAATTTAAAAATTTGAGTCCGCCACTGAGGGATCCTCTAGATGAGTCCTCCAAAATTAGAGTACTATTTAGTTCATATTTACATTCAAAAGAAGGGCTTATAGCCTTATACTACTGCTCCATTATTAGCTTAGCTTTGAAGAGACTTTCCAACTTCTAAAGAGTGCATTTTTATCTTTTTTTTTAAATTATTTTATAAGAAAAACGATTTATACCAAAAAAGAAATTAGAAACTAAGCGGTACAAGGTGTACCCTTGGCAAAGAACCAGAGCAGAGTTTTTTTTTCCATGATCGGAATATCTACCCCCGACCACTAATCTCCTTGATACAAAGTTCACTACACACAAGATGAAAGGAAATATAAATACTCCTATGTTTAGTTTTCAAATAGTTATTTTTTATTTTAAATTTAAAAAATTATTTTCTAACCAATTTATTAAAATTATTTTTTGTTAAAAAATAAATATTAAAAAAATATTTTTTTAATATTATTTTGGATGGATTGGAAATCCATGGGATATTTAGAATGGTTTCCAATATATCCAATTTTAAAGCAATCAAATGGACTACATCCATTTAAATCCTTTATTTTAAATGAATAGATTAGATGGATAAAAAATATACTCCGTAATAGATTAGAATGAGTCCTAGATCATGGATAATTTTGCCACCTCTACCCCATAACCTTTCTCTCTTTCTAACTTTGGCCATATTTATTCAATAGCACTAGATCACTCTTCAAGAAGAGGGATTATTTAACTATCATACAAGAGACAAAGTCTTGGCATTTCTCACATCTCTAGCACTAGTTATCATAAACAATTTAAGGCAAGAGGGGTTGATTTAATTACTCATTTCAGAGACAAGTGATAAAGCATTCCTTTTAGTTAGAAAATATTCATTCAGCGAAGTAACATCTATTATCACAAGCCACTAAGAGTAGAGAAAAAAAGAGGAAAACTTATGGAAAGTGGGCTGATAAATATTACTGTAAGCAGCAAGAGAGTGAATTTGAACTAAATTATTGAGGATATTATCAAATTCATCAGTTGACGACAGAGCTTGATTAGTGGGAGCCCAATCACAATTGGTGGGATATTATCCGTCACTACATGTGAATTTCTTTGGTGCTGTACTTATGATTATTTGTGTTTCATCAACAGCTTTTTGTTGTAATATAATTGTGTAGCAAAATTCTTGTAGTACAAGCGTGCATAGGATCCAAAACAAATGTCGGTAACTAATTGATTATTTAAGCATGATATTAAGAGTTTAATCTATGTTATATATATGAAAAACATTTGATTGATAGAAGCTAAATTCACCTCAATGATCTTTATCCTTTAAAATATATTAGTTATTGATTGTTGGTTGAGGGGATCTTTGATTATTATTATTATTATTATTTAAATTGAGTTCTGATTTTATCAGCTAAAAATGTTGCTGTATGTATCAAGCTTGAGCATGGGCTAATAATTCATTCGACCTTTTTTAGTATAGTAGAAATTAAATTAACATAATAAAATGAGTTACAATGAGCATGGAAATGTTGAGTAAAAAAAACAAAAGCATGGAAACGAACATATTGACCAAGAAATAGGAATAAATAGTAATTTAGAATGACCAAAACTCCCTATCTCTTGCCTTTTCCGCAAGAAAGGAGCAGCATTAACAATAATCAACTGCAGTGAAGCAAGATCGATCTTGCATTAATTTAAATAAAAGAACAGTTGACTAAAGAGAAACAGCTTAAAAAAAACAAATATATATGATATTCTACTGCACAATTTGTGTATATAGGTAGATGGACAAAGATCACCTGTCCCAGAGTGTGTTCCAAACCCTGTACCCATTACACACATTTTTAAAAAACTGAAAATTAACTTCCCAACTTGCATGACATTTTTGTAATAATTGATGAAATATGATTGGCTGGAGACAGGGAAACAGAAAAATTGGGGATAGAGAATCTTCATTCATAGGTAGATAACATAAACAAGCGATATCCTTTGAGATGAATATATATGCTAATGGGAAGACACCATGTGGCATTAAACAGTGAAAGTAGACTTTCATGTGGATGTGGTTGTGGTTGTGGTTTTGTAGATAGAAAAATAAATAAGATAAGACAAACAAACAAAGTACAATATTGTTAATTATAAGCAAATTTAATTATTTTTAGGTTTATTAAGGAGGTTAGTTGATTGTATTTAATTTTCTCAAATTTATAAAAAATAGAGGTATTTTAGGAAAGTAGTATTGAAAATTAAACAAAAATTAAATAAGATAACAATTTTTTAGAGATGTTTTAAGAAAGTAACATTGGGAATGAAACAAAATTTAATAAAGTGAGTTAATTTTGCTTATATTTTTTTAAAAAAAAATATTTTTTTTTCTTATAATTCGAGTAAGATGGAATATTATATTATATAATTATTGTACGATCTAACAAGGACAATCATTCAATCAATCGTAGATTCATAACTCATTACCTCCTTAGATCCTCCACTCATTTAGCTCTTCACTTCATTTCATTTTCCTTACAAGTTCTTCCCCCTAGCTACATCCCCACGTAAAAAAGAGGTAGGAAAAAAAAAGAAACTTTTTCTTGTGCTGTTGATCCATTTTGGATCCAATGGTCAACGACATGCTCCAACCCATTTCTTATTTAGCTACAAAGTTTGAATCTTTGGCCTTGTTTTTAGCAAATTGAGCTTGTTTCCTTTGTATTGTTGTTCTTGAGGGGAAGAAAGAAAAGAGAAGGAACGAAAATGAGGATGACCAAGACACGAGTGTGGCAACCATGTAAGAAGAAGAGACTACTCTGATATATAGTTGGTGGTGGTGGTGGTGGTGAAGCTCTCGAGAGAGAAAGTCAAAATCAACCGGTTTTAGAGAGAGAAATATAGAGTGAGGAAGGGGATGACGTCACGCTGTAGTCATGGTAGTAGCGGTGGTGGTAGTAGCAGTGGAAGGACAAGGGTGGGGAAATATGAACTGGGTAGGACTTTGGGTGAGGGAAACTTTGCTAAGGTTAAGTTTGCGAGGAATTCTGAGACAAGAGAAAACGTGGCTATTAAAATTCTTGACAAAGAAAAACTTCTCAGGCACAAAATGATAGGCCAGGTATGTGCGTGAGTCTACTTTTTGTGTTTTTGATTTATGGATTTTGTTTAGAATTTTTTTTTAAGGGATATTTTGTTTAGAATCTTAAATAAAAAGTTTAGCTTGAAAAGGGTGTAGCTTTTTGAAGAGTAATGTTATTTTTTTATTTTTTTTTGAACTTGAAGAGTAATGTTGACTTAATGCTAGTTAAAATCTTTTATTATTGTGAAATTTTAGTCCTTTTATTGTTCTCCCAAAATTATTAGGGTATTTTTAGGTAATGATAGAGTTGAAGGGTAGAGATCTCCTTTAGATTGCTATAGAACCACAAGGATATGGATCAACCAATAAGATAATCCTTCAAATTCTATACAAAAATTAAATATTCATGTGTGTACTCCTGCTAAGCTATGAAATGTATTGTATTGTAACTAACTTGCATACATGAAATGGGTAATATTATCCATATATATAGTAGAGAATCCGGGTATGTGCGTAGCCCTGCCCTAATTATCCCTCTTGTCTAGGGAACATGTTCTCTCCCATGAGTTGGTGGTTTAGACTTTAGACAGTTTTGCTTTGTTTGTTTCATATTTACTGTGTTTTAAGATTATGCACGGGTTTTAAGAAATAATTAAATAATGTAAGAATTTGTTGCATTTTGATTATAATGTCATTATATAATCATTGTTGAAGAGAGAAATGTATTGGAAGTGTAAAAGAGAGTATAATAAATAGGGATGTGTTAGGAAAAATAACATTAATTATGTACAGTATTGGGTTTATAAAACAATAAGACTTATGAAACATAGTACAAATGCTAAAACAACACTCTACATATTAAACGGAGGGAGTACATGATCTGCGCGCTTACAGAGGTATTTACAAACTTCCCACCAACACCATCCTCACATCGGTAAGATTCAAACCCGGATCTCTCTCAACCCCGGACTCAATCCTTACCAACTGAGCCAACGACGGCCGTCGCTTGGTCTTGTTTAAGTTGTTTATAACTTTTAGAAGTTTTATCCTTTAATCTGTGGGATCTCCTGAGAAATCACACCTCGCTCAAGATATTAACCTCGGGAACAAATATAATGAATCGAAACAAATCAAATAATTAATCTTTTTATGGAGAAATAATGAGGTATTTATTAGATTAAAAAAAGTGATCCATTTTATGTTTCAATTAATTTTTACTCCCTCTGTCCGTAAATATAAGATCCATTTGGAAGATTTCACGTCCATTAAGAAAGTGGAATAATTTAGTTAATTGTATTGAAAATATGAACTTTTGATATGTATTTTTAAAATTACCCCTATTAATATTATTGAGAATGTAAAAAATGGTAAATAAATATGAGTGTTTGTGGAAAAAAGTAATTAATGATCATTGAAAATTGATAAAGGGTCTTATAAATAGGGATAAAATAAAAGTGTCAAAAATGTCTTATATTTAGGGACGGAAGGAGTATCATTTTTGATGTCTTGATCTTCGAGAACAAAATCGGTAGTATTTCACGTATGATATTTAAAAGAATTAATATAAAAATTTTATATGTTTTTTGGTCGAAACTAGGTAATGTCTGGGTTTCACATTTTTTATGGCCCAATTAATTCACCTCGGATCCGCGAACTGTGCGAGTCTTTGACTTAACGAGTCAACGGTATGGATCCTCCCCAAGAATTGTTGTCTCACTGGGACTCGAGCCTTTGACCCTGAAGTCCCTAAGCGCTCAGCTAGTTTTCATTAGGGCAATCCACTTGAGTAAAAGTTTATATGTTAATGATAGTTAAATTAGTAAACTTTTATGTAAAATTAAACAATTTCGTCACAAAGTATTAAAAAAAAAATTTCTTATTTAAGATTGCTTTTTTAAGTTTCATTAATATGTGTTTTAGGATACACATTAAAAAAATTCATACAAAAATCAATTTAAAAAAAAATCACAATGCGTGATTGGTTAATATGTATTTTAGGACACACATTTAAAAAATCCATATAAAAATCAAATTTTAAAAAAAAAATATCACAATGTGTTTTTTTTATATGCAAATATTATTTTTTTTTTATGGGGAGGGGAGAAAAGCGTCATTACCAAGATTCGAACTTGAATTCCAGCATTCTATGTTGCGCATTTCTATCAACTGAGCTATCTTTTGAGGAACACAATCATTATAGTGCATTACAATCCAATTTTTTTTATATACAGTAAAACTTATTTTGAATTGTTTAAAGACCACTCCATTAAATCTTATTTTATTGTTTAGAAAAGCTTATTTATACTCTTAATTTAGTATCCTTCCATACAACAATTTTATTTGTGTGCAAAAAAGTACTATAACAAAAGGTGATACTTCGAACGAAAAATGACAAATTAAGCTTGATTCAAACGGTTTGTGTATAAAATGATGGTTTTTTTTTTTTTTTAAATAATGTATGTCATAAGGCATACGTTAATAAATTCATATTAAATAAATTTGCATCTATAATTGATATCATTAATACACATAAATTTTTAAAAATGTGCCAATTTTCAATATAAATTTATAAAATATAAAATATAAATTTCTTAACATGTGCAATGTCCTAAAAAACCATAAAATCACAACAAAAATAATCAAAGAAAACTACTCCTAATTAGTACAAGGAAGTACCAATCCACGTCAATAACCCCAAAAAGGTTCTCCCATGCAAAAGTAGCTGACTAATTACCATGCAGAAGTTAATGATGCATTATTTCTGAGCTAATTCTACACATAACACACTTGAATTTGAAACAAATTAGTTGTAAAAATCTCCCTTTAAGTATCATTGTCAAAACAAAGAAATTGGCCTTAGAGTTAGTTTTGTCTTTCCATATGTAATATGTTTGTCAAGAACAAGTAGGAACCTTTGATAGTTTGATGGTTATTAGAGTGAGATAGAAATTAATAGAATAATGATCCCCTGTTCAAACTCTGCTATCTGAATCGGATTAGAGATAGTAAAGAATCAACAAAAGGCAAAAAGGAATGTAGTTAGGAGTCACCATGAGGCATTATGAATTGATCCTAATTTGTTATATAAAGTACTCCTATTAGTATCATTTTCTATACTCTTGTTTCTGAGTGGTGTGCCCAGGGCCAGCAGTTACATTCCATCTTGTTTTGTTTTATGTTAGAGTATATTGGAAGCAAAAGTTTTAGAGATAAATTAAACTATAATATTGTTGATAAATTTCAACTCCTCCCTGATTTGAAAAGCTTTTCTTTTTGCTAAATTTCTGTGGATTTACTCTATGAAGAAAAATATTCTTAACTCTATGAAACCCTCCCAAGCTCCCATCATAGATTTATAGTCTTAACTCTTAAACCAATATTTTCTGTAATTCACCATTATGCAGATAAAGCGAGAAATATCAACAATGAAGCTTATTAGACACCCGAATGTCATACGTATGTATGAGGTTAGAACAGATGATTACTTCTCATGTATTTCACCGTTGCATGATTTATTTGATCCTTCAAATTTCCCTTTAATTTTACTTTTCCATCTTTGCTTCTATTGTAACTTGTAAGTAACTTCAGCAGAATATTTCCTGGTGTAGGTGATGGCTAGCAAGACGAAGATATACATTGTTATGGAACTTGTGACGGGTGGAGAACTGTTTGATAAAATTGTAAGTCAAATTTACCTCTGCTTGATTCTGGAGGCGCACTAGTATAGTCTTTTAATGACCCTACTCATTCAAGTGCTTTTATTACTTTTTTTTTTCTTGAGTCAGGTACAAAGTGGAAGGCTGAAAGAAGATGAAGCGAGAAAATATTTTCAACAGCTTATATGTGCTGTGGATTACTGTCACAGCAGAGGTGTTTTCCATAGAGACTTAAAGGTTTGTCTCTTACTATGTCATTAATGTTGTTCCCTTAGCTTGTTCATTTGTTTCCCTTTCTTAAAAACAAAAGGAGAAAAACTTAACATATGATGTTACATTGTTACTGTCTTTTTCTTTTCATCTATTTACAGCCAGAGAATTTGTTGTTGGATGCTGGTGGAGTGCTTAAAGTATCCGATTTTGGATTGAGTGCATTGCCTCAACAAGTTCGGGTGGGTATGATGGCTAATTTTTCAAATAATAGAAGGTCAATTATGTTGAATTGATAATTGATTATCTTATTGTTATTAGGAAGATGGGCTGCTTCACACAACATGTGGTACGCCAAATTATGTTGCCCCGGAGGTACATTAGTTGTTGCTGCTGCTTAACATTCTTTTATAACATAAATGGTAAACCTCTTGCTATTTGTGCTTTTGTTTTTTGTTTTAAATAAATGCTTCTCTTATCAACCAGGTGATTCAAGACAAAGGCTATGATGGTGCAAAAGCTGATCTGTGGTCATGTGGTGTTATTCTTTATGTTCTAATGGCTGGCTATTTGCCATTCGAAGATAGCAACCTTATCTCTTTATATAAAAAGGTGATTATAACATGTTTCTGATGCTATTGTTGGTTAGCATAAACCTTGGAGGATTAGTCGGTATAAAAATCTCAACTCATCTATGGCTCCGCAATACTAGGGAGTGAACCTGGTAGTTACAGTACTGCTTGCTGTTGAACTAGTTAATAATACAGTATCCCTGCATGTAGTCGTATATATATATATTTTTCAGGATAATGCTGCTTCATAAGGTTTTTAAGTTTCAATGACTTACAGATTTTCAAGGCCAACTTCACTTGCCCTCCATGGTTTTCTACTAGTGCCAAGAACCTAATCAAGAGAATCCTTGATCCCAATCCTGCAACAGTATTCCCTTGACTTGTGTTATTTTTGTTTAATTTACTTCAATCTGCTAATAATCCATCTCACCTAACATGTTAATTTAACCTCTTTCAATGGCATGAAAAAGCGAATTACAACTGCCGAGGTCATTGAGAATGTGTGGTTCAAGAAGGGGTATAAGCCTCCTCAGTTTTTGGAAGAAAATGTTAACCTTGATGATGTAGATGCTATTTTCAGTGAAAAAGTGGTAAGACTTTTAGTTTAGCTTTTATCTTGGTCAAGTTTTGTTCAGCTGAGCTTTGGATTCTAACCTCGATGTCTGTTGAAAGAGAGAATTACTTAAAGAAAATTGTGTGTTAGGCTGCACACATGTTATGGTATTTATTAATCAATTTACAAACTATTCGAGAGTAGTCTAAGCTAACAGAAACTGATATAATCTCTGGTATAACAATCAGTAATTGATTATTTTAATGTAACCAACATAAATGTAAGATGTTAACATTGTAAAATTTCAATGTTACTTTTGGTGCCTAGGATCCTCAAAATCTTATCGTGGAGCAGCGAGAAGAGGGGCCTGTGGCACCTGCGACAATGAATGCGTTTGAGCTTATCTCTACAGCTCAGGGCCTCAACCTTAGAAATCTTTTGGACAAGCATATGGTATGTTTATCTTTATTAGAAAAAAGAATGGTATTTGAATCTCTAATTGAAGGCGACTAAAATCGAGTATTCATTTTCACTTTTGATTCTATCATGATAGTGCTTGTTGATTAATGATTACAAGTATCATTATTTAAGAATACATACTCTTAATAAGTTTGACATGAATGAATTTGATCTTGAATATAGTGTTTTAAGACTAGTGGTTTGTTGACAACTAGGGAATCGTTAAAAGGGAAACAAGATTCACATCCAAATGTTCAGCAAATGAGATAGTTTCAAAAATTGAGCAGGCAGCACTACCTTTGGGTTTTGAAGTTATTAAGAAGAACAACAACTTTAAGGTAAAAAAAAAAAAAGAGACAGGTATGCTTATTCTTGTCTCTAATTTTTTTTCCTTCCATTTTTAACCCGTGCATTTCTATAATTCTATCTTTCAATGTTTTAGGTATGTCCTTTTTCTATCAATCTATTTATATGCACACACATAAATTCAAAACATTATATTTACCTGCCTACTTCTTTGCCAATATATTTGTGAAGGCTAATTTCAATTGTCAACAACATCCATTAAGTTTCTGCATCTGATATAATATTTCTCACTATGCATCTATCTCAGTTGAAGATTCAAGGGGAAAAGACTGGACGTAAAGGTCATCTATCTGTAGCGACTGAGGTACATGTTTTTCAAAGTTTGTTGTCAAACTAGTACGTGTGTCCATGTTTAGTTGCAGCATGTATGATAATGCATATTTTTGGAGAAATAATCTTTTTTTTTTTTTTTTTCGTTTTTGAAATCTCCCAGACAGCTTTGATTACAGTAACTTTTATGAACAGAGAAAATAAGTTAATCCAAAAACACACTTAATTGCTGACACTAGCAAAGAGTGTTTCCACTTTCTAATGCTTAGTTAAATTCTGTTTTTCAGATCTTTGAGTTAGCTCCTTCACTGAACATGGTTGAGATTCGAAAGTCCGGAGGAGATACTCTGGAATTTCAATTGGTAAACTCTGCAAACCTTAATAACAAGAAGTTAATTTAGTACTGAATCCTGTTACGTGTTAAAGCTTAAATAGTATAAACTCCACACAACAATAAGCTTAATTATTTTCATGCAATAATATTTTTTCATATATACGAGCTTGATTTTGGACTTGGTTGTTTGTACTTGCAGTTCTACAAGAATCTATCAAATGGGTTGAAAGATATCATTTGGAAAGCAGAACTTATCAATGAAGAAACACATGGTTAGTTTTATAAAGCAATCATGGTTAAATGGTCATAGTGAGGATTTCAGCAATTTAACAAATTAGACTTGGCGGTGGCATATTGTTTTAATTTGAATCTTTTGTTTACTTCAATGGCTTTTACCCTTTTGGTAATAGTTTTCGGGATTTCATAAAATAGCATTCATAGATTGCAAATGATAGGAGGAGTTTAACAAGCACATTTACATTCGATACTTATTAACTGATCATAATTTAATTTTTTTAATTATTCACTTTGACTTATATTGTAATGTCTCGTTCAATTTATATGTACAGGTGCCAGTACATCAGCATAATTTGTTTCTCAAATCTTCATCTTTGTGCATACACTTGTTTGTGCTATTGACTAGGAGTGTTGCCAATTGCTTGAAGGAATCTGTCATGCCTTTATTTGACTGACACTGTATCCAAAACTGGTTGGGATCATTGAATCTGTCATGGCATATTTGTTAATCTTTTTTCTTTTTCCAATATTCTGTGAAATATTATGTTTGTCAGGGAAAAAAATACGGCTTGTTTATGTCCTTGGTCCCTAAAAATTCAGCGTGTTTTGATTTTAGTCTCTAAAAGTTATTTTGACCGAGATAAGTCCTTAATTTTTCAAACATTTTAGTTTTGCTCCGCATCATTTGAAAAAATATGTTATTTTAAGGCTTAATTACGTCACAAGTTCCTGAAGTTTGTGATACTTTTGCCACATACCCTTATATTTTTTTCAATGTCCGACTCCCGAAGTTACTTCAGGGTTTGTCATATACCCCTACTACCAATTCTGATCAATTTTGGTTACATGTAACATCGGAATCTTGATCAGACGCAGAAGGTTAAGCACCTGATACCCTGTGGGCGAATATCTTTTTTTAAAAAAAATTAAAAAACTAAAAAACTTAATATTTTTATATTTTTAGTTAAATAGAAAAAAAAATAATTGAACCAACATTCTATCCCAATACAACCATTCTTAAAATATCTCTCCCTACACAGTGTAACATTTAATTTTTGTTTCATTCTCAATGCAAGTTTCCTAAAGTAGTCAATTTTTCTATGAATTTAAAAAAATTAAATACACTCAACTAACTTTCTTAATACCCATATGGATAGTTATTTTGCTAGTAAAGAAGACCAAGAGAGTATCATATGTACATACACTTAACATATACACGACGATTTCCTTAGAAAAAGAAAACAAAGGTACTGTAAATGATATATGAGACACTAAGTGAATGGGCCTGAGTTTAAACCTTCAAAACTGCTCTTTTTTCCCTGTCATCTAAAAAAATAGAAAAAACCATGATGTTAGAGGTTTGATCCTTGTCGTAGATATGAAAAAGGTTGTCGTGGATATGGAAAAGGTAAAACTCACTTCGATGATTTTTACGTCTCGGAGGAGATTAGTCTTCGACTATCGGCCGGAGGATACCCTTGGTGCACAAAAAAAAAATAATAAAACAATAGAAAAGAATATTTGGATATAAGACATTAGTATTTATAAGCCTAAAATGTAGTTTTGGTCCCTTAACTTTTCTAAATGTGCAATTTTGGTCCTCTAATATTTTTTTGAGCAGATTTGGTCCCCCAAATTTGTTGTTATGTGCATTTAGTCCCTACGATAGAGGATCGTCATGTCATCGATGACGATGACATGGGACACTTAACCAAGCATAAGAAGCCACATGTCAACCTACATGGCAATTTTTTTTAAAATACGTAAAATAATATTGAGGGACAAAAAACACACATTTGAAAAAATTAAGGGACCAAAATTGCACATTTGAAAAAGTTATGTGACCAAAAGTGCATTTAACCCATAATATTTTAAAAAAATAGAGCAAGAATATTTTTAAAATATGAAAAATTATTAAAAGCCTACAAAAATAATTATAAAACTACATCTTTAAAAAATAATAAAAAATTAGAATTATAATAAAAGAAATCATTGTTCCTTCATTATAACTAATTAACATTGTTTTTCATTGTTTTCTAAAAAAAACATTGGCGTATCAATTCATTTGCTTGAAGAATGAACATACAACCAATAATATTAACATCCGTTGTCAAGGATTTGACAAAAATTAAAGAAAAAGTGAAAAAAAATAATTAAAATCCTAACTTTAGCTTTGAAAATGATAAAGACAAAAAAAATGACTCCTTCTATTATAAATCTAATAAGTTGCGTAAATACTTCTTTTACGATTCTAATAATTTTTCATTTTTTTAAAAATGTTTTATTTTTTTTTTAAATATTTTTATGGTTGATGTGCGATTTTGATCCCTTAACTTTTCCAAATGCATGATTTTGGTTCCTTAACTTTTTTAATGTCTGATTTCGATCCCTCAATGTTATTTTAAATACTTTTTTTTGTTTTAAAAAAATTGTCTAGTAGACTGACATGTGGCTTTTGATAGTTGACCAAGTGTGTCATGTCATTAGTGACATGGCAATCCTATAACAAAAGGGCTAAAAGCACACAATAGCAAAACTTGGGGGATCAAATCCACTCAAAAAATAAAATATAGAGGGACTAAAATCGCACGTTTGAAAAAGTTAAGAGACCGAAACTACACTTTAGCCTATCTATAAAAGAGGTGTTGGACATAGAAACCAGCATGTCCACACCACATGATAGCTTCTTCAACATTAGTATACATAAGAATCGAAACACCGGTGATTAAGTCCTTGATGACAATAGTATAGGAGTATAATGGTTGTTGAGGTCTCATCTACCATCTCTTCGAATATCCTCGCTTTCATTTGAGTATTTGTAATGAGTACATAATTCACTAGACCACATAGACTTCCTTCTTTAGGTCACTAGTCATACCACATGAAAACCGAATTATTGTCTAGCCTCCAAATGATTCTTTTACGAAGCTCATCCTTTGCCCTAACAATACCTTTCCATACATACGATGTTCCCACACCCCTTTCAGCATCAAGAATTGATCTTACATACAAGTACTTTTGAGACTGATCTTGACTAAAAATTTCCACGTCATTGGTTAAGGCATCACACCTCAACGGACACATTACCTTTTCACAATTAACCAGATTTCACCCTCGATAATCGCAATTTTTACTCCAAATAAAAGTTCTAGTTATCTTATTAATTTAATCCCAGACACCTTCCAGCAAACACGAGCTTAGCATGTTGTAAATAAGAATAGAGGAAAACGCTGACTAGGCAAGACAAATCATTCATGCCCGATTAAGAAGTCTTGATTTCTAGGTGGACAAACGATGTTGGATACTTGATGCAACACAAAAGCTTGAAGAATATTACTCACAATAGCATACGAGTATTGAATAATATGTCAGATTGGTTCTTGATTTTGTATGCACCGGTCAAATTAGTTAACGGGATTATCGAAATTCCAAATTAGTCTCTGAGATAGCAAAATGTGAGTCACATTAGTCCATGCAGTTAGTGGTCCACAATTCAGGGACTAATTTGACTTATGCTCATAATCTCACTAATTTGACCGACAGTCAATGTCTTTGTTTATTTTTGGCCTAAACGACATCGTTTTGACAATTCTGTTAGTTCACGTTAAGGACAACTAATGGTCTTTAACTTCAGGGACTAATGTGACTCACGTTTTTCTATCTCATGAACCAATTTGAAATTTCAAAAATTTCAGAGACTAAATTAGTCAGTGCTCACAAAGTTAGGGACCAATTTAACATATTACTTTTGCAAGTATTATTTGCTTTGCAGAATAAAAGGACTTTGTAAAAAAGAGAGAGATGTGAGATATGGTATAATGAGATCCAATTTTTACATTCTAGTTGCAATTCATCACTTTTTATTAATTAGAAGAGCCAACTTATTCATAAAAAAAAGGCAAGAAGACAAAACATCAGCTTGATGAAAGCACCAATATGGACTACAATTATCCAATCGCGACTTATTATGGACAACAAAGAAATGTGAATATTTTACACATCATGAGATCTAATTTTTAATGATAATTAATTATGTTTTTCATGAATACCTTTAATTACTTAAAATTTTTTAGAGTTTTAATAATATTTTATAGGGACATTTTTGAAAAACATATCAAATGTTCACATTTGCAATGCCACTAACTAAATTAATTAATTTTTTAATGAACGAGAATTCTACCAAAAATATTTTATACGTAGGGACGAAAGGAGTATGATATATAATTGAGTAATTATTTTTTTGGTATACATATATAATTGAGTAATTAATTAATTATAAAATTTCTACTAAATAAATGATTAATTGATTTATTATGAAAAAGGATTAAAGAGATGATTCACAATTTTTTTGACTTTTGAAAATTATACTTTTTTTAAATGAAGGAAGTATAACTTTTTAGTTAAAACTATATATGTTCTTTATCCATAAAAAATAATTGTGTAGTGCCTATAAAAGATAGTAGTTATGAATAACAAAATCTTTTCTAATAAATATTTTAATTCCAGAAATAGAAATGCACACCAATTGAATTGATTTATCCTTGAAAAAGCACCTAAAAGACATTTGTGCCTAACCCAACAAAATTATTGGAATATTGGAACAGAGTAGGAGTAAGTAGTATTTCTATTTTCCCTCATAGTCATAATAATGGGAAGTGGGGTCACGCGCTTGTAGAAGCTCTCCTGCTCTTTCTTTGTAAATTGTACAGTATGCATACTCTCATCTTCCCTCACTCCACACTGTACTTATGAATTTCATTTGAATTTCATTTGAATTTGAGAGAGAGAGAGAGAGAGAGAGGGTGAGAGAGTGAGAGTGAGAGAAATGAGGGATGAGGTTATCAGCTCCGGCGGCACCGTTGATCCCACTCCTGCTGCCAGGTAACCATTCCTTTCTCCCTCCCTAGATTAGGATTTAGGATTAGGGTTTCTCCTTTTTCTCTCACCTATTCGGTTACTTTCGCACAATTTACACCTTTCAATGCTAAGACAATTGTTTACTTTTCTCAATTCAGATCTAATACAAACAATATGTGTTTTGCTGTTATTAATACTTACTCTCTAATTTCTAAAGGACCTTAATTACGTTTTACTTATCATCCCGATTGAGTAATTACTCCACATTTCTTGGGGGCTTAAATAAGCTTTGTTTTCTTTTCTTTTTAATTTAATCCCTTCCCTACAAATAGGAAATTAGGTTTCCAGTTATTGCAATTTTCGTCCCTGCTGTTCAATAAAAAATCTATTATTAAGTGTTAGATGTGTCATCTCTCTGTGGTGCCATGTCAGCAGTTAATGGATTTTAGCTAACATGGGCGATGTAAATCATAATAAACTAGGTTGCAGGGACTCAAATTTTTCAGGGATTGAATACAAAACGACCATACTTTACAGTTGTAGGGATTATTAACATATTTGAGCCTTTTGTTTTTGTTTTTGTTTTTTTTAACCCTTTTGTTGGGTCGTTTTGATCGTAGATAGATGTCATACATATTTATGGAAGTACCAACATGAGAGCCTTAGTTTGTGTTTAAATTGTAGTATTCCGGTTACCTAAGCAAAGCGTGAATGTCTGATTAAGAGTCTAGGCATACGTAGGTTTAAGTCATTTTACCAACTTGTTGACTCTGACTCATAATGAACTTGATGGTAATCATACTTTCTCACAGTTTGAGTCAGGTATTCTTAGGGTCGTTTCCCTTCTTCTAGGGGACTATGCTTTTAAGTTTTAATGGTATGGTAGGCTTTGAGGTGAGTGTCAATTCCATCAAAGCTTCATGACCCTGGCTAGGAGTCTCCATTTGGAATCAAGTAATAGAAACCGTTGGATTCCCTTAACTTATATCAATAAAGAAGCACCCGTGTTTCTGGTTTTTTTGACCCATTGAGCTATTAATATCTCCCCATTTTATGCCCAATTAGGATTAGGAAGCCTGTGTGGCATAGCAGCCTTGGCTAGTGTGACCCCTTTCTTGAGTCCCCTATAAATACCTATCTTCTGAACACTTGGGGGCAGCAAGCCAAAATCAAGAAGCGAGCCACAATCTCTTTGGCTTCTGCCATCTGCCTCTAGCTCTTTTTTCATATTTTCCACTTATCTAAAATCCTCCTCTCCTATAGTTATGACTAGGAACTGTTTCTTCCATAAAAACCTTAGAATCTCCACCAGGGAAATGGTTTTATTTATGGTTCTGTAGACATGAAGCTTAGGCTCCTAAGCTGTCCTACCAAATATTCCTTTTGGGTACCTCACCTTTTATCCTGCCCGCATACTGGGGCCTAGGTTCTCACTGCATGGGGTCTCCTTGCTTGTTGTATAGTAACCCACTCTAAGAGAGTTTCTTAACTTTCTAAAGATTTGAACCTATGCTATTATGCATGTGATGAACAATTTTGGTATTTGATGTATTACATTTAATTGCCTTGTGTAAATGTTATTCATTTCATTCACTTTAACAAATGAGACAATATTATTCATACATTTTATCAGTTCTGCTGGGGCGTCCTCCCCTGCAGTTCCAAGGAATATTGGCAGCATAGATGGGTCAAGTCATGTACAAGGCTCTAAAGCAGCTTCTATCTCATGTGTTGGTTCACAACCACCATGGACTTCTTTGAGCACAAGTGCTGCTGGTTCTGCTTTTGGTACATCAAGATCTTCATGTAGACCTTATGAAAGGGGAGATTTATTAAGGCGTTTGGCCACATATGTTCCTATGAATTGGCTTGGGAAGCCTCAGGTATGCACTGGCCACATTTCTATAAAAATATCATTAATCGCAGTTTTATATCTGTACATCTTTCTTTCTTTTTCATCCAATTTGGTTAGTTAGTTTCAGATTCATTGATTTTTACAGTGTCTTCAAAATGATATTCCCTAATCCCTAGGCATATAGCATGTTTACTGTCTGAACTCTGAAGTCAGCACTCAGCAATGCATATATTGCCTGTCTTTAACTAGTGATGATTAGGTTTATGTTTATAATAGATTATACTTGGAATTAAAGTGTTGTAAACGAGATCATTATTATGCATAAATCTTTTGCAAGTTTTATCATTTCTTTAAATCTATATAAATCTTCTTTTTAATTTGTTTTTAATTTAAAATGTATTGTTGGCTATGTCTTAGCATTTCAAAATAGATTCTGGACATTCTAAGGCTCCTTAAAGAGTTTATGAATATATTGACAATCATCACAATACTATGTTAGCATGAAATGGGAAAAAAAAAAAAAAAAAATCTCTGTTATTGTTAATCTGAATTTGCTTTCTTTACAGCTGTATTTTCTTCTGTGAATTTTTTAACAAACTTTAAATGTTTAAATTCTTAATTATCAATATTATTGTTTCCTTTAAACTAGATTCATGATCTATTTATATTCTTTCTGAGCAGAGGTTAGTAGCTAAAAACGGAGAAAAGATCTGAATATCACTTGCAGTAATAGAAAGCTTGGCACTACATGACGATCTGATTATATATATGTTATTTGATGTGAATTTCCTACTTTTTGTGTTCTCCAATTTCTTTTTTTTTTCCTCACATAAAATAAGGTCCAATGACATTATCTTGATACATGAGGCATGAACTTTAGCTTTTTGTGCAAATACTATGTTACACTTGCCATTCCAAATGTCCAAGGATCATACGTCCTCTTTAATTTCTTCCAGATCATTGGTTCATTGGCTTGTGCTCAGAAAGGTTGGATGAATATTGGTGTAGACAAAATTGCATGCGAGTCATGTGGTGCATGCCTGAGTTTTACATCATCATCATCTTGGACATCAGCTGAAGGTTGGGATTCGCAAATACTTCATCCTGCTTTCAAATTATTCTTTCTCTAAACTGAGGCATGTTACACTTAGAATAACTAGTGTTGGAGTTATTTGAGAGCCATTGCTTTCATGTGGATCATGGACAGTACAGTTTATTTTATTTTATTGGAATAATATTTTTGTATGTTTTATCTCAAAATTGTACATTTTCAATTTTATTTCAAACTGTTTGTCAAGCAAAGTTTATATGATAACCATGTCAAAGGAACTTCTTTGTTGTTCCTGATTGTACTCACCATTTGTTCTTAACTTATTTTCTTTTTATAATGGCTGAAGCTCAAAAAGCCAGCGAATCCTTTGCCAGGCAGCTGGATTCGGGGCATAAAGTTAATTGCCCTTGGAGAGGAAACAGCTGTCCCGAAAGCCTAGTGCAGTTCCCTCCAACCCCTCAATCTGCTTTAATTGGCGGCTACAAGGATAGATGTGATGGACTTGTACAATTTTACTATCTTCCTGTAGTAGCAACCTCTGCTATTGAGCTGATGAGTGTTTCTCGAGGCCCACAGATTGAACGCTTTCTGTCAGTGTCTCAGAACTTTATGTCAGGAGAAGTAGACTTTAAACCAGAGATTATACCACAGCTTGAAAGCTCTCAAGATGAGGCATACTCCTTATTTTCTCGCGTAAGATGTTTATAATTTTGATGTCTATTGGTAGCTGTGTAATCGATTTCAAGTTGACATTCTATATATGCTTCTTTTCCATTCATGTATCTTCCTTTTGGCAGGCGCAGAAACTTATAAGCCTTTGTGGGTGGGAACCAAGATGGCTTTTAAATGTTCAAGATTTTGAAGAACACTCTGCTCAATCTGAAAGAAATGGATATTCTTTCATGCCAAGCAAAACTCAACTTCATCTTACCCTGGATTCTGGGCCAAAAGCACTTTCTGCTTCAACTAAAATGGATGCCAGAAAGGGAAAGGCGTCTCTTAAGGAGTCTAGTAGGTCTCCTGTGCTTGATTGTAGCTTATGTGGTGCTACAGTTAGAATTTCTGATTTTTTGACTGTTCCTCGTCCTGCTCGTTTTGAACCTAACAGCATAGATATTCCTGATACTAGCAAAAAGATAGGATTGACTCGTGGAGTGAGTGCAGCTAGTGGAATTAGTGGTTGGGTTGCAGCTGATGATACAGAGAAAGATCAGACTGAAGATCGTGATGAAGTTGCAACAACAAATGAGGGGAAATTGTTGGCAAACACAGATTTAGATTTGAATCTTACTATGTCTGGGGGTTTTCCTTTTACTCCGTTTGGCAGGATAGGAACATCTGGAAATACTCATGATGAATATATGGGAAGGGATTTAATGATCGGTCAGCCTTCAGGTAGTGAGATTGGTGATCGTGCAGCTTCATTTGAATCACGAGGGCCAAGCTCTCGTAAGAGAAATCTTGAAAAGGGTGGAAGCTCGGATGACAGGCCAGTTCTTAGGTTGCAGCAGCAGGCTGATAGTGTCGAGGGAACTGTCATTGATCGTGATGGTGATGAAGTTACAGATGGTGGACAATATTCAGCTGGTCCTTCAAAACGTGCTCGTGACTCCGATATCTTCGACACATATTGTTCACCGCATCAGAGAGATTCATCTGGTGCTGGTCCTAGTCATTCAATGGGCTTTGAAGCTTATGCTCCAGGCAACCGAGTTTCTCCATTCCATCAAGGTAGTGAGCGCCTGGTGGGAATCCAATCAGCTAGGGACTCAACTCGTGCATCATCTGTCATTGCAATGGATACGTTATGTCATCATGTAAATGAGGATTCAATGGAAAGTGTTGAAAACTACCCAGGAGACCTTGATGATGTTCATTTCCCCTCCTCTTGCACCTATGGCAATGTGGACATGAATGAAACATCAGAACTGAATAACAGCAATCAAGCTCAGCAAAGCACTTGTGTCCGAACAGCTACTGAAGTTGTCCCTGGTGAAGTTGGTGTCAGCAGTACAAATTATGGAGAAGAACTTTTCAATGCAGAAACCGTGACTGCTCAGGCTCGAGATGGAGTTAGTTTTGGCATTAGCGGAGGGAGTGTTGGAATGTGTGCTAGTCATGAAGCTGAAATTCATGGGGCAGACATATCTGTACACAGAGCTGATAGTGTTGTTGGTGAAATGGAACAAAGGGTAGAAGATGCTGAAAATCAGGGGCAGACTGGTGAATCTATTCCAGATCCAGGTCTAATGGATGAGATTGTCCCTAATGATATGAACAGGGAAGATCCTATTGGTGATAGCCAGGAGATGATGTCTCATTCTGCAGGAAGGGCAGATAGTGGGTCCAAGATCGGTTATTCTGCGAAGGCAGAATCAGTTGAAAGTGGTGAAAAGATTAGTCAAAACTGCAATCTTCCGCCTGCTGACAGTAGTCACCCATCTCGTTCTTGCAATGCTAATATTTATTCTGGTGGTGGAAATACTAAGGAAGAGATGAAGAAGGATGGTAAATCTTCATTCACCAACAATTGTGTTATTCTTGAATCAGATTTTGCTGTTGCAAATGGGATAGGTAAGTCTATATTTTAATGTTCTTAAGCTTTTCTGCTTGTTATCTTGCCTGCTAGTGCTTGAGAAGGTGGAGTGTAAAGATGAATCACAGAAGAATTGAAGAAAGAATCTATGTCTGTATATGTATACATTGCAGAGGAAACTTATAGGTGTTTCAGAGAATGGCTGTGGTTTGAGGAAGAGCAACTTCCATGTACAAACTGATTAACAATTTTCTTAAGAAGTTTCCCATTATAGTTACATCTTTAGTCACTTCCTCAAGGCTTTTACTAATTGCCCTTTAACTACTACTGCACTATCATTCCAAGATCCTGTTGCACTTTCAATTAGTTGGTTCATATTTCTGGAGCAATACCACTGACATTGTTCAATATTCAGGGCCTCCAAAAGGAGAAAGTAATTATGAAGAGCCTCTAGAATTTGATCCTATTGCATATCATGACCAATATTGCCCTTGGGTGAATGGAATTGTTGCTGCTGCTGGCTGTGCTAGCTCTGTTCCAAGCACTAGCAGTGATGCAATTATTGCACTTTGTGGTTGGCAGCTGACTTTAGATGCTTTGGATGCTTTGCGTTCACTGGGTCACAATGCAATTCCAACTGTACAGTCTGAGTCTGCTGCATCTTTGTACAAGGTTTGTCTCTATCACTCATTAATTGTAATTTTGTTTGTTGAACACTAAATCAGGAGTTATGTGCAAACTGGTATTAATTTTATATCATTGTATTAAATTTGAAAATCGAACTTTTATTTTCTCCTATAGAATGCTTTTTCATTGATATGACATAAGCAGACCCATAGTTATTTCATTTATGTTTATTGCATAAATCCAATTTGTTTTATGGACGTGAACCTGGACACCCTTATTAGACTCCTTTGGTGACTAACTGAGATTCTTTTTACCATCAACCATAGAAATTATACACTTTTTTTCTTTTCTCTAGTCTTCATATGTCCTAAAGGTATCCATCATTTTCATGTCTGTTATTCGAAAGCAAAATTATTGATAGCAAAACATGCAGGCAGATGATTTTTATATATAGAAGGGATTATGTTGAGGATTACAAGTTCTATGCATCTAGCTATCAACCATTATTATGCATTTTCTTTTTATTTTCTTCCTCTTAGGTAGCGGGCGATACTTTAAAACCTTCGTGGGAATGAAGATCGCTTTCAAATTGCTGTGCTTGAGAATACATGATTATTATTTAGATGAAACACCTAGTTTTGATCTGCATGTAATGGAAAATTTAGTGCCCAAATGAAAATGTGCTGAGGTGTTTCAATGTTCTTGAAATTTATACTTGCATTCCTAGTGATAGGAATTTAGGAACAGCATGCCAACTTAGGAAGTAACTATCTCTTACATGCCTGTCATGGATAGAGGAACAATGCCTTTTGATTCGTTAGAGGTTTTTTTTTCCGGTAATAATGATAACTGTTATTTCTGTTTCCAAATATTCAAAGAATGTTTTTGATTTTTGAAGATCTTTTAAAATCAAAATCTGTTTATAATTTTGAAAGATTTTATTACCCATAATACTTTATTGACTAAATATAGCAAAGTGCTTTTTCAATGTCTGGCATTTGACCCATGTTTTCTGAGACAAAAAACTGTTTGAAAGTTTCCCCTTTGATTTAAAATCCCAGCTGGGTGCTGAACTAGCTGCACAATTTATTTCATTTTGTTTCCCTGTGAACTAAAATATGGTAAAAGTTGCTGATGATTTTAAGATTTTTGGTACAGAAAGTACTATGATTTTTGCACTCAGCACTGTTTTAAGGTTAATTTTTTCATTTCTTGTTTATGTTTCTGCAATTAAATTGGCTTGTTCACTTGCATAAACTCTTCCAGCAGAATGATCAACAAGCACCTGTTCGAAAGCTGCTTCGCAACCACTCTACTAACAGAAGTCATGGTCAACTCTGAGATTGGGTTTGAGTATTGGGTATTTCCATTTGCTCATAAGTGGTTATTGTCATAGCTTTAAATTTTTTATTTTATTTTTTAGGCTGGAAACCTGTTTCTTTGCTCTGCTTTCTCAATATATTTGGTGCCCCAACTTTTTGCAGGATTAAAAAAGTACTCCTGATATTTTAGGCATATTTCAAAGTCTTTCAAGCTTGAGCTCAGCGCAGATTTGTCGCTTTTCTGTTTGCAATATTCATGCAAATGATATAAAGGGAAACTGGTTGTTCAGATCTCTTGCAGTAAACTTAATAGTTTTTATCAACTTCTATTTGCGTTTTTATGTGGGTCAACCTTCTATTTGCTTCAAAGACCTGTATTTAGAGCATTAAACTGTAAATTTGTTTATTATGATTATCATGAATACTTCTAATAGTTGCCATTTATTTATATTTAAAAGTAATATACATCAAAATGTTGTATTTCAATGAATTATTATCCGAGTTTTGTATTCAGTGATATTTTATGACATTTGATCTTAGAGTTGAATGTATGAAACTCTGGCATTTACTCCTTCCGTTTCAGAACATTAGGCCTTTTAGCCTTTTTTTCTTGTTTTATAACATTAGGCCTTTTACAATTCCAATACATAAACATATTTTTCTTTCCAATTCTAACCTTTATTCAATCATTTCATTCTCTCCTCATTAATTCTACTTTTATCATCTCTCTCATCTCTAAACCACTATACATTAATTAATGGGCACACTTACTAATAAACATTAAATACTACTACAATTTTCAATAAGGATTGATAGGGGCATTTTGGACAAATTATACATAACACTTACAATAATTAACACTTTCTTAATTTGTGTGCCCAGACCTAAAAGACCTAATGTTCTGAAACCGAGGGAGTATAAAAATTTAGTTCTCTATACAGTGTGATTGCTTGGGAGTTGGGTTGCACAAAGATTTAAAGTGAGACTCTGATTATTTATCGGTCATTTGGTGCTAACTTCTAACTTTTCCTTTCATCGTGAAATGAATTGCAAAGTATAAAATGTATATTCAAGACCTTAATGGGTTCATTCTTTGATGAATCTGGTGTTCACTCCATGCACTGGGTGGAATTGGATGCACCCTGTTTGAAAAAACTTGTTTTTCCCCCCACCCAACCCTCACTGCCACCCTAACAGCAGATCACCACCCACCATCGCTACCACTGACTAAACATGCCAATGTCCATGAAGAAACTGAAAGAGTTCAGAACTATGGTTATAGACCATATCTATATGTAAAGATCAAGAATTCTTTGCCTTTGCCCTAAAAAAAATGATTTGTAAAATACACCCTTGGACTCTCGGGAGTGGTATAAAATTGGCAGAAAGAATAGAAGAATGAGTTATATCAATCTGGTAATGACACGTAATAAAAAGGGGGTGTAATAAGGTTACATGGTTCATAATAATAGTAAAAACTAGTTCTTGCTTCCATGTTATCATGTACAAATCAAAGCTAAAACAAATAAATAACTTCCGGCTAACTACTTCAGAAGTAACACCTACAAAAGCATCGAACAGCTTATGATACAAAGATAAACAAAACATCATATCCATCAGTCTATTATTTGTACAAAGGAGCTGATGTTTCCAAATTCCAAGTGTTTAACCTTGTAGCTGCAGCATGTCAACAAACACTTCCTTCATTCCAATTGCCTACCTCGGTGTTTGTCAACTACTTTTTAAGACAAACCGAGTTATCACTTATCAGGAATTAGAGTCACCCTCTGGTAAAAAGGAAACATCCTCAAAAATGAATGCGGCCCATGCATCCTGTTCCAACATAGATAAAGTAAACTTAGTTTCAGCACTGATTCTTTGTTCATCCCTTATTTCCTCAAATAATCTAATAGGCAAAATCTATTTTAGAATTCATTACTTTGACTCATACATGTATTTCTCAAAATATATCATCATTCTGAGATCACTTTGGTTCTTATATTTCTGAGGTGCAAAGTAAATAATCGTGGTGTTAAATTATTGAGTCGTTAAGTTGCATGACACAGCAAGAAGAAATATTTAAAATTTACCCAACACATTCACATAAAAAATAAAAAAAAAAAACAAAATATATGTGGTGGGAGAGGCCGAGGCCAGGGTTGCCCTTCCCTAATAATATATACACACGCACCTGAAGAATGGAGAAAGCCTTTTCTGCTGTGTACTTCTGTAGGAGTGTTACTCCTCTTTGCTGAAGTTTATCTGGATGTAGGCATAGCCTTGCTTTCTGATAAGCCTTTTTAACCTGTGAGCTTTCCATTAGACTCATTAGAGGAACAGCATACCAGTCACTCTCAGGCCACAGAATCTGGTAATAACGAAAACATACAACCAAGTCAATTCTCTTGTTATCTGCATATATCAAAGTGGTTTAAAACTACAAAAGATTTAATACATTAATTCTCAGTGATAAGAAGAAATCAACAGCAAAGAAAGTCTTACATGATGTAGCGTCGAAAGAAGTAGCCGGATGTTAGTTTCCTTGCCAGATGACCATAATCTTATATCTCTGTCCAACGCCTCTCTTTCGGTCTGTAGCTTCTGTAGAAACAGCAGAACTATCATTGTGGATCTTTAATCTCAGAAGTATCATTGTATAAAAAGTTGTGTTACCATCCCAATTTTGATTGCATGGCCATGGAAGTAGTGCCCTTAAAACAATCCATAAACTAAAAATAAAATCAAATAATATTTGTAGTTGTTTATTTAAGCTTAACAAATACATCATATATTACCTTTGGAGGTTGAACTATTCCAATTCCACCATCATGGTACTCACTTGCATCAGGGCTTCCTGCATTACATTATATGATAATCAGATACAAAAATTCAACTGTACGCTTTTGGCTGTTTCAGGATCCAAACGTGTGTAACTTTGTATGACACTATTTATTTGCTATAGACAATCAATCACCTTCTATTTCATGCTCATTGCCATCATTTTTCTTGCTTGATTGTTCATCAGAGATTCTTGATTGAAACTTCTCTTTAGCCCATGCAATTGCTTCGTCAATGGCTGATGTGCTGCAGTAATCTTCCTTTGTAAGGTTGGTGTTGACCTCTATGACATATGAGCTCATAACTTCTTCATCGTCGTCATCATCATCATCATCATCATCATCATCTTGTAGAATAATTTGTTGAGGAAAGACATGGTCGTGAACAAAAGGTTTTGCCTCAGGTTCTTGACAAAGTGAAGAGACAACAGAAAATGGAGAACTTAGGTCCCCATCATCAGTGAATACTTTGATGCTGTGATATGAATTGGATTCGAGAAGAATGGTTTCTGGGGATGAGACTCTTCTTGAGAATCCTGAATTGGAGCTTTTGATATTGTCCTTGTATTTATTATCCTCACTATGAAGTTCAAATGATTGAGCATTGCATGGAAAAATTGGCACCCCTTGTTTATTTAGATGTACTTCAGTCATCATAGTGGATGAGTTCCATCTCCATGGGACATTGATTGGCCTGTGGCATTCACTAATCAATGAGAAAACCATTTATTAGACAATGCTATCATCTCCAACTTTTTTTATCAAGTTCTGCAGTATCTAATATCCTACAGTACATGATCTCTAAATTGATCCATCCTCTTGAATAGACAATGCTCATTGATTGTAACTACTACAATTAATATTAAATCATATGTTAGAGGCGCAGCTTATATATTATGATTTATGAATGCCCCTATATCCAATCAACACATTTTTATACATCAATTCTCTAGTGGGATCATGAAGTGCCTACGACATAATCTTAAAGATAATATCCAAGTAGAACATCTAAGAAGCTTTGTTCAAGTCCAAATAAAAAGATAATTTGTGATCTCTCCTCCTTGACATTATCTGTTAAAAGCATCCCAAGGATTAGTGTGAAGTAACATACTTTTATGTTATAAAATAATTTTTATCTTCAATGGCATCCGGAATAAAAGTCCGATTATATGTTAAAGAATGAGTTTTGTCTCTTCCAATAAACTCAAACATTTTTGTTGGCCTTCTATTTCTTTCTTTTTATTTTAAATCAGCTTTGATTGAAAGCAGTTCATCTCATCCTAGCCGGTTGTTTAATTCCACACTTCAATCAAGAATCAAGAACAAGAATACATACACATGAAATACAAAGGGCATAAATGTCAATTTGCAAAAAAAAAAAAAAAAGCAGTTGAAACAAAGACCAAAACAGTTTTGTTTTTCACTGTTTCTCAACTGTCACCAATAGTACCTCAGCTTTGAAGTAAAATCTGACAGTGCCACGTCATCTCCGATCACCGGCCGGCGAGGGCTCAGCTCCTCCGAACTCAGCGCCGAAGATGAATTTGCCTTCGAATGCGACCCCGACCGCTCTCTCGATTTCCGGTCATCGTCCGACCCAAAAATGTCGCTGTAAAACCCCTCATCCCTAGCCGGAATCCTGAACACGGGTAAATTCCGGCCACTCTTCCCCGCCGGCGACCGGAAAATATCTTCATAGAACGTGCCTGATCTTGAGAATTTGTGCGCAAGGAGGGTTTTAGGTGGACCCCCGAATACGTCGGCGAAGTCATCGGCGGGCTCACCGGAGAAGTTGCTTTGCGAAGATGTCCGGTCCTCCACGGATCGGTGGCGAGGGTGAGCTCTCATCAACCCCGTGCCAATTCTCCATGTCTCATCCATTTGCTGGCCGGTGATGTTCAACGGTGAAGTTGCCGCCGGAGAATAAAAGAGAAAGTGGAGCTTGTTGTTGTTGTTGTTGTTTACAGTATTAAATAAATTTGGAGCATAATTAATGGAGCTTATGATTATATAAGAGTTGAAAGTGCAAAGCACAAAAAATAAAAAATAAAAAATCATAAGAATATGAAATCATTGATTGATTTTCCTTCTTTCCTCTTTTTACCACATTTGATTTTTCACAACAAATTATTAAAGTATGCACTTACAGTTACAGATAAGATCTATAATAAATTCTCAAAAATATCTTACATTAAACTTGCATGCCCAATCTTTTAGCCATTTTTTTTAAACAAACTCTTCCATTTATATCATTGTATATACAATAATAAGCTTTTATCATGCGGGTTAAATATTGAGTAATAAATTACAAACCCCCATTAGTATCTGCAAACCTTTTTTTAAAAGTGTAATTCATGTCTTAATTAAAAAAAAAACGTATAATACAAACCCTTTTTTTTATCCCAAACTCCAAAACCCTTTTTCTATTCATAAACCCCAAACCCTTTTTTCATATATCCTATCATAGAAACTTCATCCTCCTTATTTTTTCCGAAAAAAAAAAAACCCTCCAATGTAGTGATGGAGTTTGTCTTCCTTAAGTGTTGATGATAGTCATTTAGTAGTAGTGGTTTAGAATCCTTAAATCACTTTTTACAAAAATTTGAATAGCAACATTCTAGTATAATAAATTAATAGTCATCATCATCGAAATTTCAGGTTACTGCTAGGAGAATAATCGGTGGCAAATGGGCATGTAATAGTGGACAAGCATGCATTTCTGTTGATTATATCATCACAAAAAAAGAATTTGCTCCAAAGCTGGTAAGATCGAATCAATTATACAAAGTTCAGTGTGCTATTAAAATATACTAGTCTTGAAAAATTCTCACTCAACAGATAAATGCTTTAAAAGAAGAATTGGAGCAATGTTTTGGTGAAGATCCAATAAAATCAAAAGACATGTCGCTTATTGTGTCTCCAGCCCAGTTTGCACGGCTAGCAAAGCTCTTGGATGAAGTATCTGACAAAATTGTTTTAGGAGGTCAGAAAGATGAGAATAAATTGTGAGTTGCACTCCCATCTTGCTTATTAAGACTGGAATAACCATTTTGCAACGACACCATGACATCAATAATCATGTCTCCCTCTCCATTGCAGAAAGATTGCTCCTACTATTGTATTGGATGTTCCACAAGAGGCTATGATAATGCAGGAGGAGATATTTGGGCCAATACTTCATGTAGGAAGGAGTAGAGATGATGTTTGAGGGAAGGTGGTCGTGGTATAGACTTCCAAGTCAGATAAAGTGGTATCGATCAAGGCTAACATCAACACTTAAGGAAGACATCATACTCACAATTCTAAATCACTGCTACTAAATGATTATCATCAACATTTAAGGAAGACAAATTCCATCAATGCATTGGAGGGTTTTTTTTTTTTTTTTTTTTTTGGAGAGAATAAGAAGGATGAAGTTTCTATGATAGGATATATGAAAAAGGGGTTTGAGGTTTATGGATAGAAAAAAGGGTTTTGGGGTTTGGTGATAAAAAAAGGCTAGGGGTTTGTATTCTACGTTTTTTTTAATTAAGGCATTATGGTAATTACACTTTTAAAAAAGGGGTTTGGGATACTAATGGGGGTTTGTAATCTATTACTCTTGAATATTTTGGTGTATATATAATTTGCCTTCGTGCATTCGAAAATGGGTCTGCTTTATGTTTTTTTGGGAAGGCTCCCGTGCATGGTTAATTAAACCATGCACCTATGCATGGTTTAATTTTTTTTTTTCAAATTTTTTTAATACAGATTTATTCAGAATATTTTTTAACACAAGTTTGTATATAGATTTATTAGAATCTGTAAATTTTGAATACAGTTTTACTCAATACAGTTTTTTAAGAACACAGAGTAAAAAAAATCCAAATTATAAAAATCACTTCATATCCGTAAAAAAGAAAACACATAGAATATTTTTTGTTGGAAACTAAATTTGTTATTGAATACGCGTATGTTTTTCAATACAGCAAAGACAAAGATGTTACAAAAAAGAAAGTTACTAAGTTTAGTAACTACCACCAAGAGGAGCTCCTAGTTTTTAGAATGGGAAACAAAATTCATCTAGTATAAATAGGTTGCTCATTCATTTGTAAAATGTACAATTCAGAAAAGAAGAAAAACTTGTAATAACTACAAGAGAGAAATTAATAAAAAAAAAAAGAGAACTCCAACGAGTCTCTATAATTTTGAGTGGGTGAGGAATTGTTTTTTTTTTATTTTTTAAGTTTATTTAACTTAGGCAATTTATTTATATTGCCAACATCTGGTATCAAGAGCTAGGAAATATTAAAATGGCAGCAAGTTCAAGCGCTGGTGTTCAACAACACATTCAAACCTCAATTTTTAAATTTGATGGAAAAACAAATTTTTCCATGTGGAAGCGATTAATGGAGTTGTGTCTAAAAACTAGTGGTTACGGAGACATTATGGAGAAAGGTTTCACTGAACCAACAACAGAAGATGGAGACCAACAACAAGTAGAAAAAGACCGAGTAAAAAACGAAAAAGCATTATTTTTAATTTATCAATCAATGGAGCTGCATGTTTTAGAGAAAATTTTCCATGCAAAAACAGCAAAAGAAGCATGGGAAATTTTAACTAAAACCTATGAAGGTGGTGATCCAATTAAAAGAACGAGGTTGCAAGGCCTAAAAAGACAATTTGAGATGATGGAGCAAGGTAAGAGTGAAACTATTCGTGACTATTTTTCACGAGTAGATAAGCTGGTTAATGAGATGAAAAATAATGGTGATAATATAGAAGAAAAAGAAATAGTGGAGAAAATCATGCGTACGCTCACAAGTCGATTCGACTTTGTGGTAGCTGCGATAGAAGAATCAAGAGACCTTAGCACGGTATCCTTAAACGACTTGCAAGCGTCTCTAGAATCACGTGAGATGCGGATGAATGAAAAGTCAAGTGGCACAATGGAGCAAGCATTAAAAGCTCAATCAAATGTTAGAAATGATCGAGTTATTCCAAGGAAGGTGGAGTACAATCAAAGAGGCCATAATCTCAGAGGAAGAGGAAGAGGAAGGTACTCTATTTCTCAAGCTACTAGAGGTAATGAAGGTTTTCAAAATAAATTCTCTGTTCAATGTCATAAATGCAACAAGTATGGACACTTTCAATATGAATGCAAATCTCATATTCAGTGCCATAATTGCACTATAGTCAAGAGTGTCGTACTAAAACATTGAATAATAGAGATAGACATGCTCACATCACTGAAAATGAAGATACAATGAAAGCAGTATTATTAACTAGTCACACAGGAGTTGATAAAAATGACCACCAATGGTTATTAGATACAGGGTGTAGCAATCATCTAAGCGGAAATAAAGAAATATTTTCCTCCTTAGATGAAAGCTTCCGCAGTGCTGTCAAGCTTGGTGATAATTCAAAGCTTGATGTCTTGGGGAAAGGAAAGATAGCTATTCGACTTAATGACGGGTCCTTAAATTACATCTCTGATGTATTTTATGCACCCGGAATATGTCAAAATCTTTTAAGTGTTGGCCAACTAGCAGAGAAAGGCTATGATTTGAAATTCAACAAAGAAGGTTGCACAATAAATGATGTCAAGATGGGCCTGATAGCAAAGACAAGTATGTCGAGAAATCGACTATTTCCGATGAACATCAGGTATGATGCTAATTTGTGTTGCAAAGTAGGGAATGTCGATGATAATTGGCTTTGGCACATGAGGTTAGGGCATTTCAACTTTGAAAGCATCAAATTTCTTGCCAATAAAAAATGGGTTACTAGTTTGCCTGTTATCCAAGCTCCTGATCAGCTATGTGAAGCGTGTGTAGCAGGCAAGAAGCATCGAGATCCTTTTCCTAAAGGACGTGCATGGAGAGCCACAAAACCACTCGAGCTAGTGCGCTCTGATTTATGCTATTTGGAGGTTCAATCCAATGGAGGTAATAAATATTTTATCACTTTCATTGATGACTTTAGTAGGAAGACATGGGTGTATTTTCTAAAAAATAAATCTGATGCTTGTGATACGCTGAAAAGCTTTATGGCGTATGTTGAGAGGCGTAGTGGTCATACCCTAAAAACCCTAAGAACCGATAGAGGAACTGAGTATATTGTATGTGATGATTTTTTAAGAAAAAATGGTGTTAAACATCAAATGACTGCCAGATATACTCCACAACAAAATGGAGTGGCAGAACGAAAGAATAGAACTATCATGGATATGGTTAGAAGCATGCTACATTGCAAGAAACTACCCAAAAGTTTCTGGGCAGAAGCTGTAGCTTGTGCAGTCTATATCCTGAATAGGTGTCCTATTAAAAGTGTTCGAGATCGAACACCACAAGAAGCCTGGAGTGGGTCGAAGCCGGATCTTAGTCACATGAAGGTCTTTGGTTGCATCGCTTATGCACATGTTCCCGACCAAATGAGGAAGAAGTTAGATGATATGGCAGAAAAATGCATATTCGTCGGATACAGTGAGGAAACAAAAGCCTACAAGCTGTACAATCCAGAGACTCAAAAGGTAATTATCAGTCGAGATGTTACTTTCGATGAATATGAAGTAGAGGTGTCAAAATGGGCCGGGCCGATGCGGGCCGGGCCAAAAAACCCGGGAAAAGTGCGGGCTTGGGTTTCAGAAATGTGGTCATAAAATTAACCCGGACTTATTAGCCCGGTCTAGAGCCGGGCCAAAAAACCCAATCGCGGGCCGGGCCAAAAAACCCTGGGTAAAGTGCGGGTTTGGGCTGCATGCTAGGGAGCACAACTTGCACCCGGGCTATTTGGCCCAGAATCATTTGGTCCGCACCCGGGCCGGGCCGGGCCGTTTTGACAGCTATAATATGAAGCATGGGACTGGTCAGAGAAGGAATAAAAGGAGACTCTGCCTACACCGATAATAATAAATGAAGAGGTCGAACAAGATAATAATGGAAATGAACATCCAGGAGATATCATAGGAGCAGACGAAGCAGCATTTGAAGCACCGCCTCCGAGGTATCCACAAAGGGCACGACGCCTACCTTCTAACTTGCAGGATTTTATAATTGGCAGAGACGATGACCCAGAAGACAGGGAGGACGAGGTAAATTACTATGCCTTGTTCGCAGATTGTGATCCAGTGGCATATGAAGAAGCAGCCAATGATGATCGTTGGATTAAAGCAATGAACGAGGAGATTCAAGCAATCGAGAAAAATGACACATGGGAGTTAACAAAGCTTCCAGAAGGAAAGAAGCCGATTGGAGTCAAGTGGGTGTATAAGACAAAATACAATCCAAATGGTGAGGTGGATCGATATAAAGCAAGATTGGTGGCGAAAGGATACAAGCAGAAACCTGGCATTGATTATTTTGAAGTGTTCGCTCCAGTTGCAAGATTGGACACGGTACGTATGATTCTCTCTCTTGCTGCACAGAATCAATGGAAAATCTTTCAAATGGACGTGAAATCAGCTTTCTTAAATGGTGTACTCGAAGAAGAAGTTTATATTCAGCAGCCACCAGGTTATCAAAAACAAGGAGACGAAAATAAGGTATATCGATTAAAAAAGACATTATATGGATTAAAACAAGCACCTCGAGCATGGTACACACGTATTGACACATATTTTATTAATAATGGATTTCACAGAAGTCCATATGAACATGCTTTATATGTTAAAACAAATAAAGCTGGAGATTTTATTATTGTATGTTTGTACGTTGATGACTTGATATTCACTGGCACTAATTCAAAATTGCTAGCTGAATTCAAGGAAAATATGTCAACTCAATTTGAAATGACAGATATGGGCCTAATGTCCTACTTTCTAGGCATTGAGGTGAAACAAACGAATGAAGAGATTTTTATATCTCAAAATAAATATGCAAAAGATGTTTTAAAGAAATTCAAGATGGAGGCTTCTAAGCCGATGCTCACACCAGTTGAGGAGAGACTAAAGCTTGTAAAAGAAAGCGGTGGCGATCTTGTCGACGCAACTCATTTCAGAATGTTAGTCGGAAGTCTCAGGTATTTGACTGCTACAAGACCTGATATAGTCTATGGAGTTGGCCTCATTAGCAGATTCATGGAATCACCGAGACAATCTCATTGGCAAGCTGCAAAGAGAATCCTGAGATATATCAAAGGCACAATCAATGAAGGTATTTTTTATTCAAGTTCAAATAAACCCGAGTTAATTGGATACACAGACAGTGACTGGGCAAGTGAAACTGAAACTCGAAAAAGCACATCGGGTTATGCTTTTCACCTTGGCTCAGGAGTATTTTCTTGGTCCTCCAAGAAACAACAAGTCGTTGCACTTTCGACAGCAGAGGCAGAGTACATTGCCGCAACTAACTGTGCTACTCAAGCAGTTTGGTTGAAAAGAATATTGGGTGAACTGCAACATCAACAAGGTGATCCGACACGGATATTTTGTGATAATAAATCGACTATTGCTTTATCAAAGAATCCGGTACTTCACGGACGTAGCAAGCACATCGACATCAAACATCATTTCATTTGAGACTTGATCCGAGACAAAGAAATTGTGGTAGAGTATTGCTCTTCTGAAGATCAAGTAGCAGATATTTTCACGAAGCCATTAAAAACTAATTTGTTCTTGAAATTGAAAAACATGCTCGGAATGATGAAGCCAAATTTAAGGGAGGATGTTGGAAACTAAATTTGTTATTGAATACGTGTATGTTTTTCAATACAGCAAAGACAAAGATGTTACAAAAAAAAAGGTTACTAAGTTTAGTAACTACCACCAAGAGGAGCTCCTAGTTTTTAGAATGGGAAACAAAATTCATCTAGTATAAATAAGTTGCTCATTCATTTGTAAAATGTACAATTCAGAAAAGAAGAAAAACTTGTAATAACTACAAGAGAGAAATTAATAAAAAAAAGAGAACTCCAACGAGTCTCTATAATTTTGAATGGGTGAGGAATTGTTTTTTTTTTAAGTTTATTTAACTTAGGCAATTTATTTATATTGCCAACATTTTTTAATTGATTAAATTTTAAAAAAAAAATGAGTAAAGGGACACTTTGGTTCCTCAAGTTTTTCGATAGGGACACTTTAGTCCCTCAAGAAATTTAATTCATTTTTAGTCCCTAAAGTTTTCCAAAAGTACCAATTTAGTCTCTGTCCTATTTCCGCTACCCACTTCGTTGAGGGACTAAATTGGTATTTTTGGAAAACATGAGGGACTAAATTGGTACTTTTGGAAAACATGGAGGACTAAAAATGAATTAAATTTCTTGAGGGACTAAAGTGTCCCTGTCGAAAAACTTGAGGGATCAAAGTGTCCCTTCACTCTAAAAAAATAAATAAAAAACCCAGATATAAAGACATGCACTGATGCATGGTTGTGAATAATTTGCACTGGAGCCTTAGCCTGTTTTTTTGTCATGTATACAAAAGAAAGAAAGAAACAATTTTTTTTCTTGGTGCAGAAAGAAAGAAACAATTTGCTTAAACATACACATCGTTTGTATTTCTTTGTAAAATAGGCTTAGCGCATTATACTAAAATCATACATTTTGTTTCTAAAAGCATCCTTACTTAATAAGTTAGAGACTAATTTTTTGAGGTGGGAATGACACATTATTCTCACGCTAGTAAATTAAAGCTAATAGATTATATGTAAAAAAATGAAGTGAGTTAATTATAATTAGATCACAGTGAAGATACGGTACATGTGAGTGCTTGAGTAACATTATTCTTGTCCGAATCCTGCAATCATTTTTGCTTTAATTTCTTCTTGAATGGTTAGTAAACATTGAAAGAAAATGCATAGTGGGATGGATGGACTTTGCTTTCCATACCACATATGCATATGCTGGAATAACTTCCCACAAACATCATCATGAGAGAGATATATATGTTTTCCTTTTCTTCTCCTCCCTTTTGCTTTTGATTTTCTTTTTGGGTGGGGCATGGGCTTTTGTGTTACCCTTTTGTTTGTCTTTATGCTCCGACTATGTCAAGCCATGATTTTGGCGTGTATTATGTCTTTAAACTTAAGGCACGTAAAAATAAAAAGGGTTTATTTATGTCTATAGTTCATAAAAGTTGGGAGTGTTTTAATTTTGGTTTTTAAAAGTTTTTTTGACGTTGACTCATCCTTAATTATTTTGAAAATTTGGTGTTAGTCAATCCCATTAGAAAGATTTGTTAACGGCTCACGTGGCTAATGGAACGCCACAATGACATACACGTGTGCAAATACCGTGTGCCACCAGTAGGATAACGTGGATGATTCGAGCCCGCATGAACAAAAGGGTCAATGCCCAATCATCCACGTCATTATACCGATAGTATGCAATACTTGCGCACGCGTATGTTGATGTGGCATTCCGCCAACCACGTTAACCGTTAGCGAATTTTTCCTAACGATATGGTCTAAAACCAAATTTTCAAAATAATTAAGGATTAGTCAAGGTAAACAAAACTTATAAAGAGTAAAATCAAAACACCTCCAATTTTCAGGAACTAAAGACATAAATAAATAAATAAGAGGATACTTAGTAATCATTCATGATAAGGCACTGATATTATTATGGGTTTTCTTAACCTCAGCCCTTAGGACTGAGGATAAACATCCCAAAGTGGTTGGGATTTCTTGAAAATGATGCATATAATAAATCAAAGGACTTATGTTTTTATTTTTTCAAGACATAATAACCACTTTGGGGTGCTTATCCTCAGCAGGTTAAGAAAACCCTATTATTATTGCTTTTAATTGCGAAATTAAATTGAAAAGGTCAGAGCCGTTCATTTATTTTATCTGCATGGCTTAATAAAAGGCAAGTGAGCGAAACGATTGTTGACAACCTAAAAGGGGACAATGCATGCTTTCAAATTGATTTAGTGAGATCAACATTAACATTGTATTATTTTTTTTCTCGCAGTCAAAAACTAATTTTTTTTAAAATGTACTCCCTCTGTTTTACAATGTTTGACCTTTTAGGTCTGGGCACACAGATTAAGAAAGTGTTAATTATTGTAAGTATTATGTATAGTTTGTCTAAAATGCCCCTATTTAATCCTTATTGAAAATTGTAATAGTATTTAATTTTTATTAGTAAGTGTCCATTAATTAATGTATAGTGGTTTAGAGATGAGAGATATGATAAAAGTAAAATTAATGAGGAGTAAGAGAAATGATTGAATGAAAGGTTAATATTGGAAAAAAAATATGTTTGTGTATTGAAAATGTAAAAGGCCAAACATTGTGAAACAAGGAAAAAAGTCTAAAAGATCAAATATTGTGAAACGGAGGGAGTATAAATTATCAAAGTAAGATTTGAATTTTTCAATAAAACTTTTTTCATATGCATGACATTGAACCATTATAATCAATACTTTTATAAGAAGACTCTAGATTTCAATTAGTGACCTGAATGATTTTCGGATTCCAACGTTCACAATTTCTTTTTCAATCAATTCGGGTGTTTAAATAATGTAATACAGGTAAGTCCGCGTAAGACAGCCCAGTTGGTAGCTGCAGAGACACTTAGGATTTCCCCCTCCCCAGGTCATGGGTTCTAGTCCCAGACCTCTCATATAAAAAAAAATAAATAATGTAATACAGGTAGAATTGTGGTGTTAAAAAAATGAAGGCTAGCCCATTTTTTTTAAAGGATTTTCTTAACCTCAGCCCTTAGGGTTGAGGATAAGAGCCTAAAAGTGAATGTATTTCATTGGGAAGTGTTGTATTGGTAGAATAAAAAGACTTTGTATTTATTTTTTCAATGAAATACATCTACTTTTAAGCGCTTATCCTCAGCCCTAAGGGCTGAGGTTAAGAAAACCCTTTTTTAAATGTTTAGGATTGTTGAAATATAAAAAAATTATTGTATTTAAAATATTAGTTTTGACATATTTATTTGAACTATATTTCACAGAGTTATATCTATTTCTCTGCTTAGTTTATTTGGAAACAAATGTATTATACTCCCTTCGTCCCTAAATATAAGACCATTTTGGGGATTTCACGTCCATTAAGAAAGTAAAATAATTTACTTAATTGTATTGGAAATGTGAACTTTTGATATGTAATTTCAAAATTACCCCTATATTATTGAGAATTTAAAAAGTCTTAAATAAATAGGAATGTTTGTGGAAAAAAGTAATTAATGATTATTGAAAATTGACAAATGGTCTTATAAATAGGGACAAAATAAAAATATCAAAAGGATTTTATATTTAGGAACGGAGCGAGTATATTAATATTAACCCACACTACTCATAAATCTAAAAGTATCAAGAACTTGTATAAAAAACAGTTGTTTAGAATAATTGTATGAAAAATGTTTCTGTCTAATGTCATAGTACTACTGTTATATATATAATTAGAAATCAGCAATTCAAAAAGTAATGATTCAACCAACATGGGTTGGGACGAGTGGTAAGCGGCTCAGTCTCGCTTAAGCAAGGTCTCGAGTTCGAGTCCTTGTGAATGCAGAAAATTCATGTTGGGAGACTCACCTGCCATAGTCAGGCACGCGACCCGGGTCGGATCCGGATGTACCTAGGTAGTACTTAGGGAACCGGGTGGGCAACCAAAAAAAAAAAAAAGTAATGATTCAAGAAAATCCAGTGGAGGAAAACGAAAATCATGTCGGTATGTACGAGTGAAAGCTATTCAAAAGGAATGATGTTGGTTAAATATCTTGAAGTTGCTATCATTCAATTACAAAGATCCTATTTGTTCTTATGCTTGAAGAAGTGAACTCGGTGCAATTATTAAGAAGGCTCTGTTACAGTAATGTAAGAAGAGCTTCTCTTGCCAACAACAGTGACTCAAGTCGGTAAGGATTGAGTTCGAGGTTGTGAGAAATCTCAGGTTCGAATCTTATCGATGTGAGAACAGTATCGATGAGTAATCTGTAGGTACCTTTATAAAACGCTCTTTGAATCTGAAGGTCTACCCTGATCCTGAGAAGCCACAAAACTAAACTTACTTAAACTTTTAATTTGCTTTTATAAATACGAAGAGGTTCTCCTTGAGGCACCCGTTAGCAAAAGTTATAAAATTAAAGAAAAGAAATATTGATTTTATTTTATTACTAGACTCTTGATATCATCTTAAGATAATTGATGCCTAATAATGGAATTCCGATTCCTTATATCGTAATGCATATGTTATGATGCTGTGAGTCAATCACATAAAATAGTGCATTTTTCACTTCTAATTAGCACAACAGGGTATAGATAGATGAGAGATGAATTCGTTAAGCATGTTGATCGTATATCATTGATCATATGTATATAAAGTATTTTATTGATAATAAAGATTACGCCCACTTCTTTTATTTTTTTAATCATTTCGCCCACTTCTTTCCAATTCTTAATTTCAAAGTGAATTGATCTCTTACTACATTATCCTTGATACATATAAAAAAGAAAGAACGATGTACTATTCATGTGGTGTCCTTAATTACCTTAAAAAAAATGCGGCCTAGAGTTACGACGCTTGTAATTAGCAATTCAGCTTTTCACCTTTTTAGCCCAAGAAATACTATGGAAAGGGGTCTCCTTTTTCTTGATTATAGAATCTTATACTCCATATATATATATATATATATATATATATATATATATATATATATATATATCTTCATTCTATTCACGGTTATTTCTAAAAGTTGTGAGTAGTTTAATTGGTACTATATTTAACCAGTTTGCAAGACTAGATTTAATTAATTATTAATTATAGGCTTCTTTATGGTTTTAGTCGCTAAAAGTTCAGCGTGTTTTGATTTTAGTCCCTAGAAGTTATTTTGATTTTGACTAGTTCTTAAATTTTTAAACATTTTGGTTTTGGTCATTTCCATTAGTAAAAATCTGTTATTTGGTGACATGGTTAACGAAAATCTAAACCAGTAGCCGCGTGGTATGAGGTAGCGCCAAATAGGTGATGTGACATGCATAATTCAGGCCCACGAACTCAAAATTTTGCGTACAAAACCATTTTGCATATCAGACCATTTTGCGTCCGTGGATCTGTATCATCCACGTCATATCACCTATTTGGTATCACCTTATGCCACATGGACTGCTGATGTGATATTCCCCTATCCACACAAACAAATAACATATTTTTGTTAATAGAAGGGATCAAAACCAAAATGTTTGAAAATTTAAGGACTAGTCCCGAAATAACTTCTAGAAACTAAAACCAAAACACGCTGAACTTTTAGGGACTAAAACCATAAATAAGCCTTAATTATATATATTAAGATTTGAGAACTCAAAGAGTAGTTACTTTACAAGGAAGTGGTTTAATTTCTTTCAATTTTTCTCTGGCCGGGATAAATTATATATGAAACAAAGTAGAAATAACTTAAGATCGAGTATGTTATATTACATTATTTTTTGGGAGTTACTATCATGCAATCCAAAATTGGATGGTTGCTATGCAACTTTTTCTTAAACCTAGTTAAAATTAGGTTTTTGCAATTTAGTCCAACATAAAAAGTAAATTAAAAATTTAGTCCTTTGTACTTATAGACAAATTATAACTTTTAATTTAAAAAAAAATTAAAAGTAATTAAAATTAGTCACTTGTGTAAAAAGGCTTAATCCAAGTGACTAAATTTAAAATATAAAGTTATAATTTGTCTATAGGTACGAATGACTAAATTTTTAATTTACTTTTTATGTTAGACTAAATTGCAAAAAACTAATTTTAACTACTTCAAATAATGACATTATATAGGTGACAACTTCTTATTGATTTAAGAAAAGGTTGCAGAGCAACCATCCAATTTTGAATTGCATGATAGAAATTCCCTTATTTTTTTTGGTATATGACTAAGTATCTATCAACAACCTTTCAAAAAAAAAAAAAAAGTATCTATCAACATAAATATGATGATTAATCCTTTTGATTTATTATTGTTTACACAAAATAAACAATCATCTTAAATAACATTTTTTATAAGAATTAAAGATAGAATTCTTAATAATTTGTTTAAATGAACATTGGCCAACATCTGTGTAAAATGTCTTCTCATTGTTATATTTCATATGGTATAACGTGACCACTGATTGGCAGTTTACCGTTGAAGCAATTAACACAATAAACTTTTCACTATGGTCTCTGATCTGCTGCACATGAAAAACAGAAATCCTTTATCACGCATGCATGTCCCATCCTCAGTGCACAAAAGCAAAAGCAAGTCAATGCTTACATCTCTCACACACATTAGTCTTCCACCTTTAATTTTCATATATATCTTCCTTTATGTATTTTACCTTTTTTCTTCTTTTGTATGTGATGATAGCATGGCAAACCAAACACATTGTGAATCTCTTCAAAACTATATATATATATATATATATATATATATATATATATATATATATATATATAGACACACATACCCCATTCCCCACCAATAATGTTCAAAGCTGGTGGTTAAGTACGCGTGTCATTCATGATCAATCACCAAAAAGATAATAATTTTAATGTCCACTCATTTGATTATAATTTTGGATATTTATTACATTTAATTTTACAAATTTCTTTAAATAAGATTATTTGCTATTACATGTCCACTAATAATAAATAAGTAAAATTGGAATATATTAATTTAAAAATTCTCATTTTATAGGATAAATTCATGTTGCTTAGCTTGAAAAAATTTATCAAGTCAATGTGTTCAAACTCCTTGATAAAACAAGGAAAATTTCAAGGTAAAATCAAGAAGAAAATTCGAGAAAATTAGTAAAAAAACAAAGACAAGATTAATTTGCCATTTGACTTCCGAGTTCTTGTTTCCTTTGACCTCCCATGTGCAATTTTTTATATATGGGTTTGAGTATAGTACCCCTGATACTCGGTTATAATTCAAGTTTATTTATTCAAAAAATATTAACTTGCCATTGGAATCAACGATACAACTTAGGAAATTCAAATTCGGTGACAAGAAAACATGGAGAATGAAAAAGAATTCAAGTTGGAATTGAGATTGAAAATACGCTTGAGCTGTGAGCCTGTGACCAATTTGATATAGGAACTAATTTTAATATAAGTATATATATATATTCAGAATAAAGTTTCTCGAGATTATTTTATCTCCTTAATTAACTCAATCAAATGATGATATGTGTTAAATAAAAAAAGTGATTGAAATGTAAATTAAAAAAAAAAAAAATAGAGACCAGTGGAGGCTGGCACAAGTGGAAGGGGCTTGTGTCCCTTAAGCATGTGGTCGCGGGTTCGAGTAGTTCCCGAGGCGCATGTGAATGGAGCAAGCCTTACTGGGAGCATCGCCCCTGAAAGGGCCCGACCGTGGTGCGAGGGATTAGTCACCCAGTTGTGCGGGTGGATACCTGGTTCATCCAAAAAAAATAGAGAAGCAAAACAAAACCTAGGGGCAACCAGCATGGTGCGCCAGAAAAGGTTCACACGCACGGAGGAGAAGGGTTGTTCGACGGAAGAGGTAAACCCATGCAACGGTGGCCGTCACGGTGCTCCTCGACTCTTTTGCCCTCTATGGTAGTTTTCATCGACCATCACGGTGCCTGGTCGCCTTACCGTCCGTAAATACTAAGCTTCCATCGATTCTGGTCCCTCTCTCCCATTTTGATACTCATAAAAGCTCTTCTTGTATTTTGGTTATTAAAATATTTTTCCTGCTATTTTTTTCCCTCTTAATTCATTAGTAATTGATAGTGATGGAAATAACTATGTCTATTATATGTTTGACACAATGTGTCAATGAGAAAATGATAGAAAAAAGATTTTTTCATAGACATAAATTTTCTTTTAATTTGTTTGATAAGATACATGTTCAAGTTTCTATTTTATTCACACTTTGATATTTACCGTGTGTAATATAATCTCTAAATTGTGATGTATTTGCCATGAGCATTGATTTGTGCCACTTAATTTCTATTTTCAATTCTAAGATGAATTGTTGCATTGTTAGAAAGTTGAGATTAGATATGTTTCTGAAGCATAACCTTCATATCCTTATCTATCCTTATCTGATATCCAGCATCCAAAAACTAAACAGATATAGCAAAGAGATAGATAATGTGGGTAACAAGCATGCCATACACATCTCTTACCAAACCACACTATTTTCCCCATAATTATTTCCATACAAAACTGCGGCATATTCACTATCTTGGTGGGATATTCGTTGCTATCTTTCTCCAAAATGGGATCTTACTGTTGAAGGTCTGTACATCATTCGTTATTTAGATTTTTCTTGATGTTATGGTTCTTGTGACTATCTATTGCTTCAATGTTATGAACCTTCTAATTTTAATTTGTATACTATTAAAAGATTGTAATTATGATACTGAATCAATTAAGGTGTGTTCAGATTGTTTACTATTTTTACTTCTTGCTTTCTTTTTCTTATTCAATAGGGTCTGGTACTGATTCATGTGTTCAGATTTTGGTATGTGACAGGAATGCGCTTGTGTTCCAAATTTGGTTGATTCATTATGCAATGACAACAAATTAGGCAGAGTTGGCATATCTTTTACAAGAAGCTTTGGCTATTTCGTGAGGCTCTAATTTCTCAAGGTTGACAAAGTATAATACTGGAGAGTGATTGCCAAAGACTTATAAATGAGATAAATAATGATATTGTGGATTTGTCTGAACTAGGAGCTGATGTAATTTATTTTTTCTTCCATATCGTAGTACAAACAAAAGTTTGATGTAACTGATATGTCAGTGTTGTATGAATATAAAGATGAGATAATAAAATTTGCCAGTTATTCTAATTCTCATCTTCAAGTAATCTTTTACAATGAAAATCCAATTATATGTGCAATACTAAGATGAAGTTATAATTTAAGTTGCTGCATTTCAAAGAGTTTAGTTATAATTTTTCTGGTTTGGTACTTCTTGCATTAGAGTTGCATAAACCATGTTTCTTTAAAAAAAAAATCTGCACAACAGTACAGCATAACAACTCATCCATGTTATAATACAAGCGAATTCAAAATTGTTACATAATGCACTATATGTGCCTATTTGTTCAAGATAAAATACACAAATAATTCAGCAAATAAAAAGCTAGAATTTCAAAAGTAATTCTAATAAAGTTTTTTTAGAAAAGAAAAGAAAAATTATTAAAGCAAAGAAGCAAAAGGATTGACAGAGAAAAACCAGAGTACAACCAGCAGTTTTCAGAATTACAGCAACTACTAGGCCAAGACAAAAAAGGTGGTGGTGGCGTGCGGTGGTGGCTAGTGGCGGGTCGTGAGGCCAGGGAGGGCAACTCAGCTTTGTTTTGTATGGGAAGAGCAAAAGACGTTTACATGATATAAAATCAGATTAATCCCTATTCTAACAAAAAATAATAATAAACTTAAAGAACAAACACTTGTCTAAGTATTACTGGTTTAAGCAGATAAGTTACCTCCTGATATGAGTAAAAACTTTATTCTCTATATATATAGATTGATTTTTTTTTTAAAAAAAAAATCAATATTTATAAAGATCAATTTAATATTTAAATTTTTTAAAAATAAACTCCTCAAACATTCACATTTTACGTAACCTTGTTATCCACGTCGCCAAATTTTTTTTTAATCTCAATGCTTTATTTATTTTCTATAACAACTGCCTTTTGAGGCTTATTCATTTTCAAGATTTTTTTTAAAGAGGCGAAATTTATATATATGGAGCACAAGTGGTACTCACCCATATATAAAGATGGACTATAAAAAAAAGACTAAGTACACTAAGAGGCAATACATGAAAAGGACTATTATTAAACCACATTGCAAAATTAAAAACATTGTTTTTAACCTTAGCCCCTATGTATCTAATTCCAAGTCCTAATTTGAATTAAGTCCATAACTTGTATATAAGTTGCATGTTTCAATTCTCTTGAAAAATAATTTCGTTTCCACATAAGTCAAATAGACCAAGCTACCACCATGCCTAAAAGCCTCAAGCATTTCATGAATTTTTTCAAGATTATTCTTTATAGTATATCGTGAGAAGTTTCTTTTCAATCCTAACTTTCCTAAACCCAAATTGAAGTAATTTGAGCCCCGACCATTATAGTTTTCGTTATAATGGGTATGAAATTAAGAAACAGCAGATTAATATTACTAGGCCTAGCTATATTAACTTTCCTATATCTTTAACAGTATAGCTAGGAATGTATGTTAACCTAAGCATTTCATTATTGAACAAGTAAACATACATTAGTTTAAGCATTCGATCTCCTCATCAAATCACATACATGCCAAAGTTTAGCAATTATTATCTAATTTATTGTGACTTTTTTTGTGGGTACGTAGGTACCACAATAGTAGCTAAGATCTCAGCTACTATATATGGAATGAAGAGATCGCAGTTCAATGTATGTGCAGCGCATTTGGGGAATTAAAGAATGAGGGAAAGTAATATAGGAGAAATTGTTTGGTGCTAATTAGTCATTCTTATTAATTACTATATTAACCATACCCCGAATTTTTGTTATAAGCTTGTTCAAACGGGATCGGATATCCTTGTCACTACATATGTTAGAATGACCGTGTATGTATGCTCTAAATTAAAACATGCCAATTTTTCTTAAGTTCAAGCCAAGAGTGATAGATGTATATGATGCTTTTCAACAAGTGCGATCAATAATAATTAATAAACCAACCCCCGGGTAGCTTCAAATCGCTAGCTAGGTAGCTAAGTGCATAGAAAAGGTAGGGCGGGTAGGCTAGCTCTAAATGCTGATAGATTGTGATGAAGAGGAAGTGTATATATGTTCATCAACTAATAACGGCCTAGCTAGCTAGCTACTAATCCATGACAAAACCAGAAATGAGGAATAAGGATGATGCAGCGAGCTCAAGTCATACACATTAAAAGATAGAAAGCAGAAAATAGCTAGTGACACCATCCATATATATCAGACCATCACTACCATTATTCAAACTACTCAACCGTACCTCAAGTACTCACCTCTCATCTCATCTCTCCGACCGATTTTCATAGTTAATATTCAAAATCGGTCATAATTTAGAAATTTTAATTTCACGCAGAGATCGAGGAACCCATGGTAACTATATATTATGGGGCTAGCTAGTGAAGAATTTGGTTTAATACATATATATATATATATAAGTAAGTCTATGTATTTTGTTTAAATTTTGATTCCATTAAATTTTTACTTGTCGTAAGAGTTATGAACGGTGTTTTTGTCTCTTTTTGGAATTTACAATAAAAGGTTCGTAAGCTTGAGAGATGTATGTAAAAGTACCAAATCCATGCTTCCGTGGCTTGGAGAGAACGGATGGAGCATCATGAAGAATCATCGGGAGGATCGACCGGAGTGCTCTTTATCCATGTCACTGATTTAGGAGGAATGAAAGAAGGAAAATGAGGTGGTTCTGTATCCTATATTTTGTGGTGTTTTACAGTGTTTTGCCTTGGTATTTTCTTGGCCACTATGATTATACTGAAAATGTTCAGAATGAATGGGAGTGGAAAAGTATTAGGATGAGGGAAGTGTTAAAAGGGCGCTGAGATTGGGAAAGAACGTTAACATGATGAGGGTGTTGGAGGAGTTAGAGGAGTTGGTGATGAGGAGAGTGTTAAGGGGGTAGCCGAGGATTGGTCAGTACGTGAAGTCCCTTGGGGTGCTGAGGGTGAAGGGTAATAAAGGAGAGTTAGAACTTGGTGACCAAGTAAACTTGGTCCCCAAGTTTTAGGGGTTGTGCTAATGTTCGCTCTAACAATATGTGAAACAACGAGTGAGTCAGGCGAGCCAGGTGGGCAAGTGTCCTAGAGCGGACTAGTGAAGGGGCCTGGTTCCTGAGCGGTCAGGCAAGTGAGCGGTCATCTAGATACTGAGCGACAAGGTAGGTGAGCGGTCAGGTTAGAGCGGCTTTGTCCTAAGGCGTCCTAGGTCTCAGAGCGTCATGGGTGTCAGAGCGTCCCCGCCCCTTATCTATCACTAAGGCGCTTTGTCAAGGCATGAACGCCTTGTGCGCTTTCCTCCATCCAAAGCCTTCCAAGCCACGTAGTCCATGAAGTTCCCAACTTAGTGGTACCACCGATGTGTCGTCCTACACCAAGGCGACATGGGTCCACTAAGTATCTTACCATATTTCTTGTAGTCTTTGTTGTGATCATACAAATAAGACATATGATTCCTCCCACTCTCACCAATTCCTAGAGGCGTAAAAAAAAAACATGGAGATGATCTAAACAAGTTTTATATGTCAAAAATCCACGATAAACAATTTCAGACATGCTGGAAGACATACAAATAAGACATATCAAGTTGAAAAAACAAAGATTATGGGTACTTAGCTTTATTGTGAGATTAAGGCGACAAGCGTAAATTGAATCAGCCCACTTTCCACTTTGTTATGGTCCTTGATCCACTTTCATGTTGTATCTTGCATTTCCGTTTGTCTCGCTTTCCTCGTGCTTTCATCGTCATTTTTTTTTCGAGTTTTCAGTTTTTTTTAGCCCTCTTGATATTTGGCTTTGTGTCCGCTTGATGTCTATTTTGCTTTTTGTATCTGTTTTGATGTGGGGTCTTGTCTAATCTGAGCGTTCTTCCTTCTTTGAGAGCGTGTTTTCCACCTTGTTGTTGTTCAGAGCGTACATTTTTCGTTGAGCGTACTTTTTGCCCTTTTTTGCTTCTCAGCGGATGTTTGATCTTTTCCACGAGAGCGTCCCTTCCAGGGACTTACTTTCCTCTAGTTTGAAGGTTCTTTGTCTGCTATTAGCTTTTTGCGGCTTGTCCGCCTTCTGCCCTCATATGAATTACAGTATCCTTACGTGTTGAAGTTCATTCCCGCCTTCAGGCATCTCATTAACCAATGCGTTATCCTCCTCATGAAAATGTTGTCCTTATGTCTGACTCCAAGCATTAGGGTGTCTTTTCAACCAGAGAGTGCTTTCTTCGCTTTTCCTTTTTTGAAGGCATGCTTCAGGGCGCTCTAGCGTATCTTTTGTTATTCCACACCTCAGCGGGTATTTTCTTTTCTTGTAGGAGAGTTCTACCCACAAAATGAGTGGCTGATCTTTTCATCTCTAAAGTTCTTTGGCGTAGCATTCCAATTTTCTTTTAGCTACCTTGTCATTGATGTAATGAGTGAAAGCACCTTTATCCAATAGAAGCGATTATTTCTCCGGTCACATTTCTTGGTTGATGTATGTTGTCTCTTTCTTATTTCCACAGTATAGATTCTTCCTCTGGGCAGTAACTTTTGGCTTTCTAGTTCATAACTTTGCTCCAAGTCTCTGTTTATTCTAAGTGTTTATCTTTTCTTAGTTGGACTAGGCGCTCCCGTGGCAAGCAGTATTGTGTGCCGAAGCGGGCATTCTTCACTGGCCATTTTCTGTTCAGAGCTGGTATTCTTTGCTTAGCGTATCTTCTATGGCTTCACTCTCCAGCGAGTAATTGATTGTTCATGCGGGGGCGTCCTCTCCATTATATGTTCAACCGTCCCCCACTCTAGGTTCTTGAGCGTGTCATCCAGATTTTCTCGTTGTTGGCTTTCTATGTTGTAAATCATGGATGTGTTTTATCTATTAATGAATGGTTGCCTGCAAAAGATAATTCTTTGTCTACTATTGCTTCGTTAGTTTTGAGTTTAGATCATCATGCATCATTATATCTTAAACAATCTTAATCTTGTCAACCATGTGAGTGTGCTCTCCAAATCCTATATTTTTATCATGATAATATTTTCATACAGCATGCATATATTCCTCATGTAAGATAATAAGCAAGATACAAGTTTGTAATTATGCGAAGTGAGGAGCATTCAGCGGCATCAGTCCAAATTTTCCTGTCTGCGAGACATAATAATGCATCTTGGCTAATGTCATGGAGAGCGTACCATCCCGCTCTTGGACATGGGAAGAGTACTTTCTCACTTGGGCGTCCTACTTTGGACGCAAAATATGTTCCTGTCCGCTTTGGGTTTTCTATTAAAACTCAACTATTTGTTCTATGCTTAGAATGACATAATTTTTCTCCAATAAATTTGTATTGATTTTATATTTAGCTTCTACTACTCATAACACAATTAAATATTCATGGCATGGTGGCAAATATTGGAATAGTAAATGTGCAAGTAATATGTCAAACAAAAATTATGTTAAACGTAATACTTAGCTTTTTAGCGGCTTTTCCACCTTCTATGCTTGTCTAGGTTGCAGCGACTTTATTGGTCGAAGCGCATTTCCCATCTTCGGATAATTTTCAGCCTTCATGTGTCTCGCTTTCGGACATCTCATTATGGAGAGCGTAACTTCTTGCTTTTGGGTGCCTCCATTGTCTTTCTGATTTATTGAGAGCGCGCTTTATGCTTCGTTGGTCAGAGCGTAGATTCTCCGCTGAGTGCTTGATCTTCTATATTTCGCTGCATGTTTTGTTGGTCAAGTTACCATATCCCGCTGAGTGCTTTGTTGATCAGAGAGCGCACATTTTTCACTCAGCATACTTTCTGCTATACTGCTTCTTAGCGAGTGTTCAATATTTTCTATGAGAGCGTTCCTTCCAGGGAATAATTTTAATCTACTCTAAAGTCCTTGAGCGCACCATCTAGATTTTCTCCTAGCTGATTCTCCTTGTCGTAGCTCATGGGCGCGTTCTTTCTATTTCTTTGAGAGCGTGCTTTCCGATTTGTCTTCCAAAGCGTGCATTCTCCGCTAAGCACATCTTTCCCCACTTCACTTCCCAGCGAATAATTGATTTTCTTGTTAGAGCGTCCTTTCTGTTAGTGGGACAGCTTCCCTCCGCCTTTGTCCTAGCTACATTCTCTCTCCTCATTCTTGATATATATTTACCTAATTCTTTCCCTTCTATCATGAAAATGTCAAAAACTATCTATTTTCACATCAATAAAATTGGCTTATAATAATATCATTTTATTTCTCTGTTTTTTTTACCAATTAAAAAATGATAGAATTTCATCATTTATAATTCTTATTTCATCATTGATATAAAAGTATACACTCTTGTATTATTCCTTACTACATGCTAATGTTATTTATCTTATTTTTATTGCATTATCATAAATCTCAAGGTTGCAGGGGTAAGATGAATAATAACATGGCAGCTAATAAGTATATCCTCATACATTATACGATTATGATGCAAGGTCAAATAAATAAATAGTTAAGAATCAGTAACTTTTCCTTATAAAATAATGATAAAGAAAGTAAAAGTGATTTTTACTTTCCTGGATCACAAGCCTTTTATCCCATGTGCTTTGTTTGTAAGTTATTAGTCTTCTTTTTGTTCGATGGATAATACCCCTCAGTCAATACGTCCTTCTTCTTTCATCAGATATGTGGCTCTCTTCTTTTGTGTGAAGGCATCCTTTCTATTCTTGACTCTGCTCTATTTTTTTTTCTTATTTACAGCTTTTTATATTTCCTTGAATAAGTAAAGTCCACCTCTTCGTGTCAATCAACGAAAAATCAGGGACATTGTCAAGCAAGCATCCCTTTCTACTTTATTCCTTGTTTGGTCACTGACATAGAAGAAGAGAGAAAGTTGCAATAGGCGGTGTCTCATTCTCCTCCCTCTATTTGAAAGTGTCTCCGCTAAACATAGTTTCCAAAATTTTCTTTTTCCTTTTCTTAGGCTATGTTTCCTTTTCTATCTCCCATCACAACTTTTCACGATTCCCTATGTAAGCAATTTCTCTCTCATTTGCATTGACCAAGTAACTCAGCCTGACATAGTAATGTCCCTTTCTTCTTTCTCCATTTGTTTGAGTATTCTCTGAACGAAGACTCACTTCTTCCTCCCTCTACGTTGACTAGGGCCGTGTCACACTCATAGCGGCACGACGGTGCAAACAGTGATGGCGACGGTGTTCACGGCGGCGACGGCACAGCGATGGCGCGTGGGATGTCAGCCCCGTCACTCGCTCTCGAAGATGGTGTTCGTGGTAGCCACAACGGTTGGTCGCTCTGGGCTTACGAGCCTGGCAGATCTGGGTCATGTGGTAACAAAAATGGTGTGCGACACAGGCTTCCTCTTGTCCTCCATGGAAGTACTTTCGGGCTTGTGATGACGGTAGCGACCACCGCCCAGGGGTATTGGCGTGCTCTTCTTTGGTTGCGCCGGTAAGAACAGTACTTTGGAACGACCACCGCCCAGGTGTCCACCGATATGTCTAGCGGTTGCACTGGTTTAATCAGGTTGCCCTGACTTGGTGAGTCGACTCAACGGTTTAATAGGGTTAAGGAAGAGTAACAAGTCAACTCGGTTTGGTCTTCAAAGATCTTAAACACTCTTCCAGATTTTGTCGCTCAAATTTTGATCAGGGCACTTCTTTTCAATTCTTCATACTTGGGCTCAAATGCTAGAGCAGCTTTAAACTTTGGATTTATATCCCAGTTTCAAAACTGGAATGATGGGCGGCTTATACTGTTGGCACATCTTTTCTCCCCACCAATGTTCATGAACAGCCTCAGCTTCACTTCAGAATAAATAATATTGCTTTTCTTTGATCTTTCTTTGTTCTTCCAATCTCATGAATTTCGGTACATACATCTCCTCAGCGGAGTCGCCAATTGTTTTTGTCTCTTTTTGGAATTTACAATAAAAGGTTCGTAAGCTTGAGAGATGTATGTAAAAGTACCAAATCCATGCCTCCGTGGCTTGGAGAGAACGGATGGAGCATCATTAAGAATCATCGGGAGGATCGACCGGAGTGCTCTTTACCCATGTCACTGATTTAGGAGGAATGAAAGAAGGAAAATGAGGTGGTTCTGTATCCTATATTTTGTGGTGTTTTACAGTGTTTTGCCTTGGTATTTTCTTGGCCACTATGATTATACTGAAAATGTTCATAATGAATGGGAGTGGAAAAGTATTAGGATGAGGGAAGTGTTAAAAGGGCGCTGAGATTGGGAAAGAACGTTAACATGATGAGGGTGTTGGAGGAGTTAGAGGAGTTGGTGACGAGGAGAGTGTTAAGGGGGTAGCCGAGGATTGGTCAGTACGTGAAGTCCCCTGGGGTGCTGAGGGTGAAGGGTAATAAAGGAGAGTTAGAACTTGGTGACCAAGTAAACTTGGTCCCCAAGTTTTAGGGGTTGTGCTAATGTCCGCTCTAGCAATATGTGAAACAACGAGTGAGTCAGGCGAGCCAGGTGGGCAAGTGTCCTAGAGCGGACTAGTGAAGGGGCCTGGTTCCTGAGCGGTCAGGCAAGTGAGCGGTCATCTAGATACTGAGCGACAAGGTAGGTGAGCGGTCAGGTTAGAGCGGCTTTGTCCTAAGGCGTCCTAGGTCTCAGAGCGTCATGGGTGTCAGAGCGTCCCCGCCCCTTATCTATCACTAGGGCGCTTTGTCAAGGCATGAACGCCTTGTGCGCTTTCCTCCATCCAAAGCCTTCCAAGCCATGTAGTCCATGAAGTTCCCAACTTAGTGGTACCGCCGATGTGTCGTCCTACACCAAGGCGACATGGGTCCACTAAGTATCTTACCATATTTCTTGTAGTCTTTGTCGTGATCATACTTATCTTGTGTTTCCTGCAATATTAGATCGCTAAATATAGATTATGACCCATGGTAAAAACAGGTCCAGAACAAACAGTGTAAAAGTTAATGTAAACGAACCCTTCTTCTTTAATAAATAATGTAATTTCTCTCATCAATCATGTGATGCACCCTCCATTCTAGTAGCTAGGTGCACGCCCTAAGCCACCCAAAGTGGCTGGTTGCATATCAATCAATGTGATAATAAACCTAGTCAACAATCATATTCTGGCATAGAATAATTTCTGCGACTCCCTTAAATGTTTCCAAATTATCCTTATAGTTCCTTACCCCCTTCAAGACTGATCTCATTTTTAGACAGCAAAAAGTAGAGTCCACATCTTCAATACCTAACAAATATATAGGGATATGATTAAACTTAGTGCCCTTTTGGCCCATGAAATTGAACATGCAATTTAAACCTCAAATTAAAATTAGAATTTGTAATTTTAATTATCATGCTTGGAAATCCACTTAGAATTGGAACAAAATTACAAAGCCTGATTTCGTGGAACTAAAATATATAACTAACTTTAAATTATATTATTCTCACTTCTTGGTTTTCACCCTAAGAATTGTAATTATGTGTTGTATTTTATGCACACTGCTGGAAACATATCTCTTTGCTATCATTGTTGCCACCATTTCCATCACCATTCTACCACTTTCAATTCATAGTAGTCACAACCACCATAACTATTGTAGTCATTATAATCTCATCATCGTTGTCGTATTGTTGCACCGTTATCCACCTCCATCAATCCCCTTGCTGATGCTACCTTTATTGCGTCCACTATGAAGTCTCACAACGGTTGGGAAGGAGAACGAAATATGCCTTATAAGGGTGTGGATACTTTTTTGCGTTACGCCTTTTAAACCTGTAAGAAGCAAGGTTGCTTGCTTCCAAAGCGAACAATATCACGTGGTGGGTCGCGCTGTTAACGATGGTATCAGAGTCGTCACTGGATCTTTGGTCGACAGGGACGCTGATTCTTCTAAGGAGGGAGAGATGCGAAGTCCCACATCGGTTGGGAAGGAAAACGAAACATGTCTTATAAGAGTGTGAATACTTTTTTTTTGGGAGCCATTTTAAACTAGTGAGAGATAAAATTGCTTGCGGTCAAAGTGGACATTATCATGCACAATAAGTTGGACTGTTATATCCACCACCACCCAGCAATAACCACCATTATATCTATAGTTGCTATCACCACCCATGAACACCGCATAAAATCTACACAAATTTGATCGAACCACAACCAAACCAAACTAAAATCCATTATTCGGGATCAAATTGGCAAGTTGATTTAGATTTTTTATTTTTTTTTTAAACCATTCGAGCATGGAGTTTTAATTTAATTTTTTCATTCCACCTAACCTCAACCGAATCATATATACTACTTATCTTTTTTTTAATAGTAACCACTTGACAAATTCACATTTCACTTATTCAAATTTCAAATCACTTATTTTTCCTTAGTTTTACATCTTAGTCCATTCACTCAAACTCCCTTGCCAACATATAATACCACTATTGTGCCCTTTTACTATCCATTTGTCTTGCCTACCTTTTACTTATTGTGCCTTTGTTAAGATTATAGTAATTGAAAAATAATTATAAACGCATACTACTGATCTATCTTTTAAAAATACCAAAAAACTAATTTTTTTAATAGTATTCGATTTATTAAAAAGTGTAATAAAAATACTTATTAATATTTCCACGTAAAAGTCATTTTAGAAGCTAGTGATGAGTTCATACTCATTGTGCTTGCTGTTGCGTGAGGTATTCCTTTGCAATGGGGTCTTGGTCTTATCCAAAATCAAGAAACATGACGCATCTGTTCAGTCATCCTCTACGTTTCTTTCTGTTAAATTTGATTTAAATAAGTTAGATTTGACCCACTAGCAAATACTAGTACTATTAATTGGTACGCCAATGTTCACTTAGACTTTTTTTTTTTTTTTTGATTATATGTTCACTTAGACTTTTAAAATGTCAGAAGGCGATATCTGTTCCAAAAAAGCAAATATATATATATATATATATATATATCTTTTTTAAAAGAAAGAATCGTAAGTCGTAGAATTGAAATAAATTACTAATTAATTATAGCTTTAACCAAAAAAATCCAGCAGCGTTGATAAATTATTGAATCCTTTAAACATATGTATGAAAAATAATTTGTTAATAAAATTATAATATATTTAGAAAAATTTTACATCTAAAAAAAATTAGCATGATTTAACTTGTTGGAGATTCAAATAAGTTAAAATAATCAATATAAAATGTTAAGTATAAAATAGTAAAAAAAAAAGGGGGCTAAAGTGCTTGGAGTATTTTAACTTGGAATTTATCATTTTATACTGATTATTTTAACTCATAGTTTTCTTATGATCAATCTCTCGAAGTACCGTGAGAAGTCTAAACAAAATTTTTTTCTAATAATAATTCTTAGGTTTAAATACTAAATTGGTCTTTACAAAAGTTGATCTTTTTGAAATTAGTCTTTATTTTTTTAAAATTTTGGTCCTGCCTTTTTCCCCCATTTTTGGTTTTGGTCCGCGTTATCAACCATGGATGAAAAAAATGTTGACATGGCTTACGGGATAAGGACCAAAACTAAAACGAAAGAAAAGAGCAGAGTCCAAAACTTCTAGATAGTAAAATTATAGGGACCAAAATCAAAACTCATTTGCATTCTTCTAAACTATAGTTGACAATCAAGACCAAAACCAAAGCGGGACGAAAAAACATTGACCAAAAACCAAAAAAAATATATAGGGACTAACTAAAAAAAATCAACATTTATAAGAACAAATTTGGTATGACAACTTTAATTTTTTGACACAAAATAACTTTGAGTTAAAAATACACTTCTTTTGATCTTTATTATAAGAAAAAAACGTTTTTATTTTGGTTTTAAATATATAAAAAAAATAACTAATTTTTTATTAAAAATACAATTATTCCTAAAATATTCCTATAAAATGGTTATCTCATTTAATTATTGTTTTATTCATAAATCTACTTTCACTAAATAGCTCTATTTTTTTTATTAATTTGAAAAATTTAATGCAGTCAACTAATTATTTTTTAGTGTTAAGTTTGTTTTTTTATTTTATTTTTTATAACGGAGAGCGGAGGTACTCTTTAACCAGTTTAGATTGATTAATAAATACTAAAGGTATAGGAAATGTGGGCACATTCATTTTTTTTTACAATAAATGTAAGCATGTTGAATCAGTCAATGCACGTGAATGTCTTAATTCCATATTCCATGCCACGTTACATTAGTGATCCTATTTATAATACCATTTTGAGTTTTTATTTTGGTTCTATTTATAAGATTTTTTTTAATTTTCAATAGTATTTAATTATTTCTTTTCCCTAACACACTTATAAAGTCAACACTTTTTAGAGTTACAATAATAATTATATGGGTAGTTTTGAAAAAGTATATTAAATTTTCATATTTCTAATGTTTCTAACAAATCTATCCACTCTCCTTGATGAGAAGTGAAAAACCCCAAAAAAATATTATAAATAGGACCCGAAGAAGTATTTTGATTTAATTGTTTACCACGAACAACTGAAGATAGACCAGGCAACCAAACTGGCCAATTGAATTCCTCTAGCGAAATTCAAGGTTTGGAACAATTTAAGATACCAACCTTACACCGTAATATTGAATTAATACTGTGAAGGAGGCGAGTATAAGTTTTTTGTGGTTTCTAACTCAGAATTCATAAATTTTATATACAAATATTACTGTTTGTAGTGCAGAAGAGGAGTTTAAAAGGAAGGAACAATATCTAAAAGAATAAGAGGATGACGACATGTTCTATGGCTTTGAACATCAAAGATTTGGACATAAGCTGCTTTGTTTTCAAGCCAACTGTTGTAATAATCGACCACCTTGTTAATGGACTCAAACAATTTTCCTTAGGCACTCAGAACCTTGGTTGTGTACAAAGCTCAATATTTAGGAGCATCCATGGAAATATGGTTAGTCTATGTTGCCTTTTACATATAATGTTTCCATTTGTTTGAATTCATTTTTACTAATTTTCTCCTAACTTAATTGTGGGCAAAACTTAGATTTCTTTCTCAAGGTGCTTGCGGTTCAAGGATTATAACACGTGTAACGGTTCATCAATAAAAATATTAAGGGAGAAAAGCACCACAAGCATAGAAGAACAACATCTAAGTTCTGTTTTGTCCGTTTATGGTCTTTATTCTAATTGTGTGTTTTCTTTGCCTGAAATATATTTGATTGAAGTTTTTGCTGATTAGCTTGTAAAACCCATATCTAAACCTGCAAAATATAAATTGTGATGCTGCATATTAAGTGAGATGATTATAACTGAAAGATTGCACTCTGACCCTGGGTAGTTTTGGTTTTCAGATATAATAACTATCTTCATGTGTTTTCTTTCCCTTTTTGTCATGTGTTTGTTTTTGTTTTTGTATCATAAGATATGGATGACAGGATGAGAGTTTGTATATTACACTGATTGACAACTTCATTTGCCCTACCTTCATGCTAGTCTAGCATCTGTAATGGTTATATATATCACCAACTCAAAGAATCGTGGAATAGATATATAGCTTAGCGTTTTTGTAGTTGTGATCAATTAACTCATAATTTTATCATATTATTTCACTAATTTGGATGATTAATTGTTCATTGGAACCAACCCACTTTATTTTTGGAAGCATAAAACAATTAACAAGCTGTTTTTAATTCAGTGGAATAGTCTAGTCTCAATTCCTCTGTTTCACAGTAAATAATTTGCCTTGTGTAGTGGTACCTTTTTTGGTTTAATTTCATTATCTCTTTTTCCTTTTTGGAAATTGTATTAAACATTTGTGTCTTGTAACCAGATTATATGGTATGGAGCATGGCAGAAACGTACAAGTGATGAAAAAGAGAAATTGATAACAAACCTAGTAAGTTTGACCCATATCTACTTTCAAATTTAACTCGGACACTACTGAGAAAAACATGTAGAACTTCTGCTGAAACCTGAACTATAATTGGTCATGTATGTGAACCACAATTGTACTAAATTATGTCTTGATAAAGGAAGAATATACATTAGAAGAGAACTGAAATTCAAAGCTGGAGGGTGAATAATCCACATAACTTTTAGAGATAATAATTAGTTAGTAGTTAGTTATAAATTAGTTAGATGGTTAGCAAATTGATTCTAGTAAATAAGCAACATTTTACTCTTATTGTAATCACTTTAATCAATTTCACAGTATTTAGTTTTTTCTCTTTCTCTCTGATTTCATATCTTAATAATGTACTAGTGGTCTTGTGTAACAATTATGATCAGCGAACCCTGCTTTGAATTTCTACCTTCCTGTCATGACAGAACATGAAAAACTAATACAATAGCTGGTGTGAGTCAATGTTTCACATTCGTGGTTTGAGTTCATATATTTTTTATTGTAATGATCATTGAACACGAGCATGTAACACAAGATTACTATAATTTGAACCTACTGATCTTTAATACAGCATGACAGAAGAACCCCGGAAGAGTAGTCATAAAGTTGTTTGCAAACTCTCTTTTTGGAAAACTTTAAACAAATTCCTTTTATTTTTATGATCTTTCACTATGATCTCAAAAGAATGGTTTACTGTTCAGTTTTATTGAGAAATTCACAAGTTGTGTAGACTTAGTCATTTTTATCATTTTTATTGTAAATAAATAGAAGTTCATTTGATCTTCTGTGCCAAATAATTACTGTACATAAAAAATTATTATACATTAATGTTTATATGTTTAGTTTATAGGGTGCCAATTGTATAGAAGAATTTCTCTATGATCTAGCTGGTTGATTAACCTGCCATGATCACATTTTCTTATCTTCTTGAATTGTTTGTTGTTTTGTTTTTTTGTTCAATTTTCCCTTTACAGAAATCAATGCTAACAAATGTGACAAGAATGTGTGTCTTAGTTGAACACAACTTCCTTGATGCATATGCTGTTGAATCGAGAGATGGCACTTCAACTGTAAAGTTCTGTATTGGTGACATAATTTCCATGAACTCTGCAACCACAATTAAAACTGAACATAATGACCTATGCTATGCAGCCTTAGCAATCTTTAAATCTCGCTTCGCGAAAATGGATGGCATAAGTGCTGGCATTTGCTTGAAAGGCCAAAGCATACCAAGAGTGGTATGCATTCAAGTGTGGAAATCATTACAACTTTGTTACTCATGGATTCTCAATTCAGACCATAGGAAGTGGATGATGCCATATCTTGAACGCTTCTCTGTTGACATGAAATATGATGTTTTTAGAGTAGTTCATGTTAGTGGTGACCATGTAGTGAATCTTCCATATATTTCTACTCATCAGATGATAGAAAATGAAGAGAACAGAAAAGGACAGGTTATGCAGAACTGAGAATGCTACATATGCTGCTGCAAAGATTTGTATAATGTTTTTTGTAAAATCAATTTATGATGAAATTATGAAAACTCAACCAAAAATAGCCAAAGTATTTTATTTTTTTGTTATGGTTATGGAAATTCTGACAAGAAGCTTGAAATTGGCTGATGCCTGATAGACTCAAGTTTTAATTTATTTCATCCACAGTGCAAAGCTCTTGAGCTTACCAATCTTTGCTTTGCTGATGATTTAGTATTGTTTTTGTACAGCTAATATGAAAGACTATTCTCTTGATAATGAATATCTTTGAAATGTTTTCAAGAGCAATAGGTCTTGTGGCTAACAAACATAAATCTCATATCTATTTTGGTGGTGTCACTGTCAAGCCTGAGAAACAAAATTAAAGGAGATTAATATTGGTGTGTATGGAATTGAACATTGTTATTTTTCTTTAATTTGACAGTTGTATCGCTGCACGACCACTAAAACAGATTTGATTTACACAGTCCACCATTGCATGCATTCATTCATAGCTACAACACATCGTTAGCCTCCTCCGATGATCCGTTCGATTCTTCACCACTTCATACGTAGTATATAAATTTCTCTTATTTATAATATATATATATATATATATCATCTCTCAACTCTTCCAATTTCTCTCTTCATCAAAATACTTAATTCTCTCACCATACCAATCTTAAAACATTATATTCCTCCTCAATGCAAGGATATCATATCATCCTTCTCCAACGAAAAGTTACTTTTATGAATTACATGGAATATAACCGCTGCTAATTAGTACTTAACTTTTGTTCTTTTACAATTTCAATACATAATATATTTTTTTCAATTTTAATATTTCATTCAATAATTTTTTTTACTCTCCGTTATTTTTATTATACTTTTATTTTCTCTCTCATTTTTAAACTACGTGCTATACGTTAATTAATTGTCACACTTCATAATAAAAATTAAATACTATTTCAATTTTCAATAGCAATTAAATATGGACATTTAAAAAAATGGTGAAATATTAACTTAGCCTAAGTGTTTTATACTCCCTTCATTCCTTAACTTTTGGTCATTTAGCTTTTTTATTTTTTCATTTTATAACTTTTGTCCTTTTATAATTTTAATGCATAATCAATTTTTTTTCCCAATTTTCACCCTTCATTTGATAATTTCTTTTACTCCTCATTAATTCTACTTTTATCTTCTCTCTTTCATCTTTAACCTACTATACTCCCTCCCATCTCTATTATAAGAAAAAACAACTAATTTTATACTTATTAAAAAAGTTAGTAGAATATATTTAATTTTCTCAAATTCATAAAAAAAATAGAACTACTTAAAAAAAGTTGTATTGAGAATGAAATAAAAAATTAAATCCTACTGCAATTCTAAATGAAGATTAAATATCAATATTTTAGATAAAATACATATAATACTTACAGTAATTACCATTTTGTTAATATGTGTGCAATATCTTAAAAGCCAAAAAGCAAGCAAGGTTGATGAATTTTATTTTATTTTTTTTTAAATGCTTTATAAATTAGAGCTACTAACTCTAACTCTAGTGCTTATTACTCCCACCCACAAACTCGAATGCTTGAAAGCTCACTAAAACAAACAAATTCTAGTTGACCATACTTACTAGGCCAAGTGTGTACTCCCTCGATAAAACATAAACATAATTTAACGGTGATTACTTTCCAACCCTTTAAATTTAAAAAAGATTTGATATCATTTCATATTTGTTCTAATTAAAAAGTGATCTTTCGTATATTTTGTCATATCAATTACCAAATTAGATGAATGAATAATTTTTATAAAGGTTGTAATCAAATCTTTAAATTCTTAATTAAACCATAAACAACTCCACATAAGAATATCGAGAATTAAGCGAATGATAACGTGAATAGTAGAAGCATATACACTGTGACTTTTTAATTATTGGGACAAATATAAAAGGGTATCAAACACTTCTTAAACTAAGGGGATGAAAAGTAATTACCTACTTTAACATAATAGTAATAAAATGGGGCGATTAAAACAACCAAAAATTGGTGCAGAAAAAAAAGGTCTTATTTAAAATATAATAAAAACTAAAGTACAATAATCTGGTTCATTGTTACCAGCATGGGGTTGGTCAAGTGGTAGCTCACTTGGTCCTTTAACCAACCGATCTCGAGTTCGAGCTTCGGGTATGGAGCAACTCCGTTGGGAGACCCCGCACCCGCTTAGTGTGAGCTCAGTTGGGTCAGACCGGATGAGTCGGATTCTGGGTAAACCAGATCCGGGTACCGGTTGGTGTACACCGAAAAAAAATAAAATAAAATAATCCGGTTCATTGTTAGAAAAAATTAACCGGCCTTTTCAAATTTTGTTTCATTTTTAATGCTACTTTCTTAAAATATTTTTATTTTTTGTAAATTTGAGAAAATTAAATACAATCAACTAATTTTCTTAATAAGTATATTTTTTTCTTTTTATATTTCAAACAGGAAAAAGTAGAATTTTTAAGGCTTAATTATGTCACAAGTCCCTGAAGTTTGGGTACTTTTGTCAGATACCCTTATACTTTTTTTTTAATGTCTGACTCCTCAAAGTTACTTCTGAGTTTGTCATATACCCCTACTACCAATTCTGGCCAATTTTGATTACATGTAACATCATAATCCTAATCAGACGCAGGAGGTTGGTCATGTGGTGCCGCGTGATGTCACACTGGCGAAGACGACCTCTCTCTTCAATGCTTTTATTTCTTTTTTTTTATTTAACTAAAAATATAAAAATATTAAGTTTTTTAGTTTTTTAAAGTTTTGGAAAAAATGATCTTCGCCCACGGGGCACCAGGTGCTTAACCTCCTGCGTCTGATCGGTATTCCGATGTTACATGTCAGCAAAATTGACCAGATTTGGTATTAGGGGTATATGACAAACCCAGAAGTAACTTCAGGGAGTCAGACATTGAAAAAAAAAAGAATAAGGGTATCTGGCAAAAGTATCCCAAACTTCAGGGACTTTGACATAATTAAGCCAATTTTTAATCACCACTCTTGACTAAGTGTACATTTGGTATAGTTGGTAAAATTAAATTATGATTATTTTTATTTTTTATTATAATATTTTAAAATTATAATTTGTTTACGTTTGGGTCGCTTAGCTGAAAAATGAGTTTTAGCTTTATCTATTTTGTATGGATAGTGTAAAGAAAATTATTTTTACTAATTAAATTACAAAAAATATATGAAGTAATAAGGTATAGTTATTGTTGTTAGAGTGATAAGGGTAGAATAAGAAAATTACATGTGTTTCAAAAATGCAATTTTACCAAAAATAACCTACCGCAACTATGAGAGAATATTAGATTTTGATTATTTTTTTTAATAATATAATAAAAAATTGTAATCTGCATTAACAACTAAACATATTAAATTAATTATCTTTTAATAAAAAGTTAAAAACATAATATTAATAAAAACAAACACTCCATTAATGGCTATCTAACCCAAATAAATGTACCGGAAAGCCCTGTTGTGGACATGGAAATTGCTTTGATGATAGAGACTTTTAATTCTTTACATACCTAAATATACCCGAAAGCCCACTACATAAAGTCCACCGAGAACCGGAATTTGAATATAACTAGGATTTCCACCAATGCCACGAAAATGATGCCAATTTCATCTCACAAGGGGTTCATGAATCCAATTATATTTACTACTATACTACACTATGCTTATATATTCATGGGTATCTATGACTGCTTCACAGGTAGTCAGGTACCTCATTTTAACTCCCTTTATTAGCACTTATCGTGTCTGCCTCTTTTGTGGAAGAATCTGAACCCTCATGTCTCATACCCTCACTTATCATATACACTTTTGTAGTGATCAGTTAGTGTCTCATGCCTACTAACTTAATCAAGATCTAATATTACTATAGGCAAAAAAGTATAGAAAAATGAGAAAGAGGAGAGTATGAGACTGTCCGTGCTTTTAATGAAGAAACTTGATGTACAAATAACAAGATTGTAACTTAATTACAAGAAGAAAAAAATGAATAAGGACCCCAGGCAGTTAAATACAAACAGACTAACTTGACTAATATCACAAAATATAAATAACACAATAGTCTACTAATATTAAAAAGGATATAATAATTAATTAACAATCCGTGTATTCCATGGGTAAAAATTAGGGTATAACAGTTAGGAGTATTAAAGATCGGACCAATTAAATTAACATGGTCCGGCCTAATTCAATTTAAATATTTTTTATGTACAAAGATTGGACCGGACCGGACTGCTCATAAATGGTCCGATCCGGTTCGGTTCGGTCTATTTAGCACATAGTTAAAAAACCAAACAATTAGAAAAAAATATTAAGAAAAATTTGCTATAAAACCTCTGTTAGACATCACCTAGTCATAAAACATAAACATTCTGCCATTATGGCATACTGCGAACAATATCAAATACATAGAGATAATCTTAAAAAAATTATAGAGATAATTATTATTGGTATTTATGCATAATATTTTCATGTTTGTACTGTATACAACATACTCAAAGTGCCAAGTTATCGTATTAAAGGCGCTCTTGGGAATACCGATGGTTCCGCAAGGAATTCGGACAAAAAAAAATTGGCAAGTTATCAAAGTGTCAAGTTCTCACAATTTTTTTTGTACTGGACTACTGCATTATAGTGTTTTTATTTTTTAATTTTTAAGTAATTGGTCTAGTTCGGTTTTAATGGTCTCAAAAATAATAAGATCGTGGATCGAACCATAAAGCAATGATCTGAAAATTTAGAGATCAGACCGGACCACGAGACCGGATCGGACTATAATTTTTGGTCCGGTCTAGTTCGATCTGAGCGGTCTCGTGGTCTAAGACTAGATCGCTTACACCCCTAGTAAAAATACTACAATAGTAAGCTAAGTAATGAAACTATTTCATTTAAGTTCCTAACCTTTTGTAATATATTTATTAATTTTATTTATTTTGAAATATATTTTTTAAAATACACTTTAGTTTTTGTTGACAATGGGTCCTCAATAAGAGAACTCCTTTGATCATGTCGACGAATTGAGTGTGTGGCTGTGCAAGTGTAAAGCTAAGATTTTCTAATGATCCTGCCTGGAGACCATTGTAATTTGCAAACCTGCCTTTAATAGGATTATTATGCTCACAAAGGTGGAGAGAATGAATTTTTCGCCAAAGACGGTTCTAGATAACACAAGAGAGAGGCCGGCCACATGCAGTAGAAGGGCCAAATATATAAATATATAAATGCTTATACTAAATACTCATTCCGGTCTTATTTATAAAATTTTTTTTAGGGTTTTTCACTCGGAAAGTAGATAAATTTGTCAGTGGCATTGTAAATGTGAAAATTTGATATACTTTTTCAAAACTACCCCTATAATTATCATTGAAACTAAAAAGTGTTGACTTTATAGGGGTGTTAGTGGAAATAAGTAATTAAATGATATTGAAAATTGAAAATGAGTCTTATAAATAGGACCAAAATAAAAACCCAAAAAGAGACTTATAAATAAGACCGAAGGGAATATCTTTAAAATAGTTTTTTTTTTATAAAAAAATATTACATATATATATATATATTATAGAAAGTATATGCCAACGGAGGGGCTTGTCCGATACCATTAGGTCACTGACTTAAGCGACCTGTCATAGGTCGGCCCTATGCTCCATTTCTGGTCCGAGAACTAACAAATTAAAACATTTTAAAAATATTTTTAATGAAAGTAAAAAAAAAAAAGGAAAAAGATTATTGTGTTATCACTTGTTAGTAATAGTAGTGTAGTATTACAATAAATCATGTGAAGGTTGCATGAAATAATTAAGGGGTGCTGGGTAGGGGTGTCATGATGGTATGAACAGGCTAAGCCAAGCAAAAGAAAAAGCAAAACATGAACGTGACAGAGATGCAGTGAGTAAATAAAGTTAAGTTAATAAGTTGATCATAAAAATATTGGCTCTTCACTGCACACCACGTTCATCATCGATTTAACCAATTATATATTAAATTATACTAGCTATCAATCCATCCATCTCGTTTGGACTATATAGATGTCAAATACTGATGTTTATATATATATATATATATATATAATCAGAAATCAATTCTTTGTTGTAAAAGTCAAGGTTGCTTAAGATGGAGACATAATATAATAGTAATATGCCTCTCAATCTGTTTTTTCTTTAGTGCGCTTTCTTGTCATGGGGCCATCCTTCTTTTCTTAAAAAAAATGTCTTACATGCAAATGGCGAACACTCTTCTTTTCTTGAACATGACCCTTCTTCAGCTGTTATGTTTTGAAAGCAAATTAAACCAATATATGATGATTCTCTTTCACATTGACATAACTCAGAATTCCTATTCCTACGTACTCCTATATATTCTTTGCAGTTTGCATTACTTCAAATGCAAGTACTAGCGGAACGTAAGGAGTAAAGAGTCCACAAAGAATCTACTTGCCAGTTGCCACAAATAGCCCAGAAGTTATAATCTTACTCCAAAGTTTATACACTATCGTCTGTCTAGATGATTGAATCAAAATTTGTTTGGTAAAAAAAAAATTAAATTTTGGTCTACAAGCTGTTGTTCAATCAATTAGTTATGATATTAGTTGATATATGTAAAATAAAATAATTTATTTTTAAGGCACTGTCTCAAATAGTTAATAATAATAATATATATTGAAATAATTTTATTTAAGTTTATTTATCAAAGAAAAAAATAGTGTATACACTAACGGTGTAAAGATTTTTTATACTTTCAGAGTTTCAGTCATACCAATATATAACTTACTTTCATCAAATAAACTAATTAATTAACTTATAAATTTCTGGATGACGCTATTCGAACTAAGAAACGGGCTCGCTAGATATATTATTGAAATAAAGTATTCCCTCCTCTCCTGTTTATAGGGCACATTCTAAAAGAATTCTTTAGTCCTATTTATAAGGCAATTTGCATTTTCTAGGAAACATTTATTGTTATTTTCTCTTATTTACCCTTTATTCATTATTGTGAAATAATACATTATGAAATTCTCAATATAAGATAAGAGAGTAAAATAGTAATGTAAATATATTTTTTAAAGTTTCAAGGCCGTGTGATATGGATAAGTATGCCCTATTTACCAGAGGGAGTAATCAATAGAATGTCATCCAAAACCAACTGGTTATATTGTCGTATAATCCATCCGGCTTGAAATATAAGCAAAAAAAATATACGTATATCTTTTGGTTTAAAATATAAGCAAAATTAACTCACTTTAATTTCTTAAATTTTATTTCATTCTCAATGCCACTTTCCTAAAACATCCCTAGAAAATTGTGATCTTATTTAATTTTTGTTTCACTCCCAATACAACTTTCCTAAAAAAATCTCTATTCTTTTAAAATTTGAGAAAATTAAATACAATCAACTAACCTCCTTAATAAGTGTAAAATTAGTTAATTTTGCTTATAATTCGAGTCGAGTAACTGTAACGTGAAGTGACGTTTATTTGCATCTACTATTTCCCTCATATCCTTCCCTTCCTAAATTCATATCTTTGATTTTAATATTAGGGATTGCTTAACTTCATCCCTAAGGGCTGAGGATAAGAGGTGAAAAAGTAGAAAAAATGTCTTGGAAAGCTAACCCATTAACTTTTAAAGTCTTAAACATTTATTTTTTCAATGCAAAGATACTTTTTATAGTTTCTTATCCAGGTTAAGAAAATCCTTAATATTATACCTTTTTTTTTCGGTTAAGGCAGGTGTAGATAAGCTTTCATATCACTCAGACAGTGTTGTTGATTGCCTCGTTGACAACAAAAACAGATTTACTCAATTCATTTCTTTTCATCATTTTTCATGTTAATTATTATTGCTTCGTTTTGTTTTTCTGTGTTTACTTTCGGTTTTGGTGATAAAGAATCAAAGAGAAATGTGTGTTCGCAATTATTTTCAACATATAATATACTCTTTCCGGCTCGAATTATATGCAAATCCAACCAATCCAACCATTTTTACGTTTATTAAAGAGATTAGTTAATTGTATTTAATTTTCTCAAATTTATAAACAATAAAGGTATTTTAGGAAAGTAGTATTGAGAATCAAACAAAAATTAATTAAGATTACAATTTTCTAGAGATGTTTTAGGAAAGTGACGTTGAGAATGACAAAATTTAATAAAATTAATTAATTTTGCTTATATTTTAAATATAAGATAAGTATGTTTTTTTTGTTGCTTATATATATATATATATATATATATATATATATATATATATAATTCAGTAAAAGTATGCATATGGCAATGGTCATTGGCTCTTGATCTCTACTTGTGTTTGTGACAAAAGCAGCTTTTTTTTAACCTTAACCAGTTATTTTCGGCTAAACATGAGGAATGAAAGTGGTCTACATCACTGCTTTTAACTGCTTTGTTCCCTTTTCCACATAAACCCCATTTCTTTCTTTCTTCACTTGAATCATGACTGTTCTGCATCTGCTTAGCTGTAGCATGTCCAACTTTCACTCTCCGTAACCCTTTTCCTTATCACTTACCATTATAATAATCATTACAACTCTATTTTACTTAATCAGCATGTTCCCTCCGTTCCAATTTAACTGCCACTTTAAAACACAGATTAAAAAAGTCATTTAATACTTCAATTTTCAAGAGAATTATTAGATAACTTTACTATAATATCTTCAAAGTACATTAATTATCATCCATTTCACATATTTCAACACATTAAATGCAAAGGTTAAAATTGGAAAAAATCAATTAATACATCCTTAAATTCCTAAAGCGGCAAATAATTTAGAACAAATTATAATGGCTAAAGTGACAGATAATGTGGAACAGAGAGAGTATATTCATGGATATATTTTGTGTTTTTTTTTCAAAAAACTTCATCCTTTTTGTGATAATGTATGCCTTAGCAGTACTTGCTCCATATTGAAGCGGCCTTTTTCTCTTCTTTCTGTATCTTTTAATCAGTGGAGATTTTATGAGATTATGTAAGATTCGTAATGCAATCTTCCATTCTTCCTCATGATTACATTTGAATGGTTATGTTGGGAGTGATGGATTCCAAACATTAATGTTACTACTATAAAATATAGACCTTTAGGCTTCGATCCTTAGTGTCATAGGAGTATATGGTTTCACATTTTCAATATTACGTTTTGTTCCAATTTATCTGTCAAACATAAGATAATTTTACTATATTATTCTCACATTATACTTCCCCGTTTCATATGTAATGTTGTTTTAACATTTGTACCATGTTTCATAAGTCTTGTTCTTTTATAAACCCAATACATAATTAATGTTATTTTTCCAAACACACCCTTATTTATTACACTCTCTTTTTCACTTCCAATATATTTCTCTCTCTTCAATAATGATTATATATGGGCATTATAGTCAAAATATAACAAATCCTTACATTATTTAACTATTTCTTAAAACCCGTGCATAACCTTAAAATACACTACATATGAAACGGAGGGAGTATTAATCATCACACATTTCACATATTCCAAAAAATTTAAAATAAGGTTAAAGTTAAAAAAAATTAATTAATACATCTTCAAATTCCTAAATTTCTAAAGTGACCAATATTTTGGTATATGTAACAACGGATAAATTTCTATGCATCATTTATTGCTTTTTCTCTTTTTTGCCCTTATTAAATGCAAGTGTTTTTTGTTGTTCATTAATGGGTGTGAATTTTTCAAGAAAAGTTGAGAGGGTAAAATTGTAATGTTACAATATATTCTCATAGAATTCATAAAACTAACTACTTTTCTTGGTCCGAGGAATATGGTTAAGTATGTCTTATATATAGGACCGGAGGGAGTATTTTGCTTGCTACTTCCCGTACTCGTGCTGGTCTCCTTTCATTGGGTGTGTGGTTGAATTAATTTTAATTATAGAAATAGCCATGTTTATAATGAAAATTTTGTATTTAAGTGCATATAATTTTGAGATTCATATTCACCCAAGGAATGTTGTCATATCTAATAAGAGTGGTTGGAAAATTATGCTTGCAGTCGTCCCCACCAAGATCATTATTCATGTGACTTTAAAGGCTTGGATTAAAACTAAAACACCCTAGATGAAATCCAGCTATAAATATATATATGACTACTTTTCTCAGTGTTAAAAGCACTTAATAAAAATTCTTGTTCTGGCTCTCCAGACAGCAAGGCCCATTCTTTTTCTATTTCTTTAAGTTTGCTTCTTCTGACAAGGTATAGTATTCAATAAGTTAGGCGCCAGGATAATAGATATTGGAACATAAATAATAAAGTGTACCAATAGGATTATCAATTATCAAAGACCTTTGAGTTTTATATTTTGTATTTGGTAGTAGTATAAAGCTAACCATTGCTGAAGATCATATAGACAAGTGGATGTGCCCTTCTTTGCCTTAAAAATATGGATGCTGAGAAACTGGAACACCATATTTCATGGTGATCCCATGTCTCAAAGAAAAACTAAAGGCAAGTTGCTTGTGTTGTTTCTATATTGCTTCTGTTATAACTTACTAGAGGTAGAGGATCATGCATAGTGACATGGAGCCAATCATTACTGTCTCACTGCCATTTCCTTCCAAATGCTTTATTCTAATATGCTCTGCTACATTTTAGGGGTAATATTAAGGGTCAATTATATTCTTAAATCTTTTCTTTTAATTTCCTGTATGTGTCCTTTGAAACTATTCCTTTTGTATAACCATAATGCAACTTATTTGGTGATATATTTCTTTTATATATCACGATTTAAGCATGTGACTACTATTTTTTTATTTTTTTTATTTTTTTTTTGGTATGGAAGCATAAGATTTCTATTAGGCCATACATGTGTTTAAATTTGTAGCATTCGATATTATTACCTCTTACCTTAGGCCACTCATTTTTTCCTTTGAACTTCTTTTCTTGAAATTTTCATAGTATAACTTGTTAGCATTACATAATATGTGGCCATGTGGCTTTCATTTCTCTCCACTCTTTTCTGTTTTGAATAATCTCCTATTTATTTGTATGTAGATGCTAAAAATAGTGCATTACAAGAGGATCTGTCGAGACTCGAATTTTGACAAAAAAAAAATTGATGATTTATTTACTACTGTAGTCAGTCTCTGATCTGTAGCACTTCAAGTTACCCTGTGCTTAGCTTGATGATGTTTATAATTTATATCTTTAGAAATGTTTGATGTTACTTTGCATCTTTAAAATCTTTCCATTTCCGTTATTAACTTTTCTAAATTAAATGAGACTACATACTAATGCTTTCTCTTTCTCTTTGTTTTTAGGATATATCGAATTTCTCTATCTTTGGGCTTCCTTCAATTCCATGATGATATTTATGGTTATTTGCTCCCAGTGATATATATTCTTTATTATCTGCTGTTCATTTTCAATTCTTTTCTCTTTGAGAGAAAGAAAGAAAGAAAGAAAAAACAAAAGTTGAGATTAGTAACCTGGCTCGCTCGCTCAAATATGAGTGATTTAAACACTGAAAGATCGAAGCCATGGAACATATACACAGCTTCAAATCCACCAGGTCCATCACAAGCAGGAGGAGGAGGAGTTGATGAGGAAATAGCAGCAGCAGCAGCTCCATGGAAAAGCTTTGGGACATCCATGAGTGCTATTTCTTTTGGTTTTGTTGCCACAGCCATTTTGATTTCAATGTTTCTCATAATGGCCATCTTTGAACATTTGTTTAAACCAAGCCCACAATTTCACTCACCACCAGAATCTTCTGTGCTTGGAACCCCAACTTCTCATCAGGACTCACTACCAACGGGAAAACATGGAAATCCACAAACAGTAAGAAGTCTTACTTCACCAATATCATATTACTAATATAATTCAATTATAAAATATAATGCTTCATTATTATGTATGTGCTTGATGCGGCATGTTTTGGATCATAGTTAAGTTAAGAGTTAACTAACACATACATACTCCCTGTACATGTTAATTAATTACTTTGAGACATGCATACAGGTTGTTGCATCTTCATACGCATCTGATTTCTCGGTGTTGATGCCAGGGCAGCAATATCCTACCTACATTGCTCAACCTGCTCCTCTGCCTCCTCCTTGTCCCAGGGAAGGGACTTATTGGCCTTCTCATGAACCATCATTTTGTATTTAATTTAATTTATTAGCTCATTTTTTTGTATTGTAACTTATAACCATATATATATATATATATATATATCATCAATGAATTAGAGAGATACTAGTACTAGTACTGTACTGATTAGTACGTAATTAAGGAACCACCAACTTATTCAATTTTATTCGTATTCACATATCAGAACGAGGAGCCTGCTTTTTCTAAGGTTGGTGAAGTTGCAGTATAATTATTTTCTTCTCAAGTTGCTCCACGAGGTTTTTTTTTCACTGTCCACTCATGCGAGCTCCAAGACTTTACATTAAAATCTATATAAAAAAATAAATAAATCGCTTTCTTGCATTGAAAAACACTTTTTTTTTTTTTTACCTTGACAGTGACGAAAACCATCCCTTTCAAAACACAGAAATCATCGAAGTGAAATCTATCAGTAAAATATATAGATCAAACTTTTGCACCATCCCTTTGGTCATCAACGGTGTTTTTTAGAAAAAATAAAGTACTTATTATTATTATTATTATTATTATTTTTTTTTTTTTATCGACTAACCGAATCAATTATGTTTTCAAGGATGTTCCACTACTTGTTTAGGTCCTTGAGACTAATTCTTGTCAAGCTTCATGCCTCCCCTTTCAACGAGATATTTTTTTAAAAAATCAAACACAGAATTACTAATACCTATATTACATGCCAAAAATTTCAGATGAAGGACTTAAGGCCAACCTAACCGGTCCGCGATTATTCTTTATACCCCTGTTTTACAAGGATGGTGAAAAATTGGAAAAATCAAAAAATTAAGGAGACATACATTTTGTTCAACCTATTATCCAATTATCAAATACCTGATTCATTAAATTTTGCATTGATCAACCAATCACAATTAAAAATTTACAATTTCGAAGCTTTTTATTTATTACTTTAATTTTAATTTAAGACAAAAAATTTTGTCATTTTTTATCATCATTGTGGAACGGAGGGAGTATAAATCTAAACAAACTATTACATTTGGTTTTTCATGCTATTCATATCCACATCATATAATAAACATTAAACAACACAACCTTAGAGCATCCTCACCTGTGGATAAAAAATTTGTCCCTAATTGGACCTCATCCATTATTTTATTATTTTTAACATTTTTCTATACTTTAAGAACAAACCCCATATTTTTTCTTTTCATTCAAAAACCAACTTTATTTTGTCATTAAAATGGGTCTCACAGAGTACTTGGTTGTTACTGTTTCTCTCTTCCCTATCTTCCAGTTTCTTAGACCATAAACATGAACAAACAATAAATAAGGACATAAACTAGTGAAAAAAATTAGAAACAGTCCTTATCTTTTATGGACACCGATGTGGATGCTCAACGCATTCTCTTGCTAAAAATCAAGATTCTATATGCCCCCCCAACAATTCTGTCACTCATGACTTTCTCACACTCTCAAATCACCAGCAAATAATATACGTGTGGGCCAATTTTGTAACACCCATTCTTTGTACTTTAGTGTGGTTGTGACAGCCACTTCTGATAACTGAACTGAACATTATGAATGGTATTTTTTTTTTTTTTTTTACAGGCTTTTGAAAATTACTTTATAACCTACGTTGTTTAAGTTAGTATGCAATTATCAAGGCTTTCTTGTGAGCCTGTGAGAATGAACTCTGGAACCAAAAACAAAAAAAGAAAGAGCTTCAAAAGGGTTACAAAGGCATGATAAGTTGACATTTTTAAGCACAAATATCAAATCTATTTCTTTCGGGCTTCCCAATTCGGCACTTATCATAGATTTTCGTATTGCTCTTGACAAAATCACATATTATTATGTGAAAAGAGGACATAAAGGAAACGTAAGATGTAGTCTTGGAAAATCTGTGCGGCATACATGTTAAGTTTTCGGTAGTCACTAGTATAGAAACAAACAGCATGTTCAACTACATGTGATATTGATACACACACACACGTTCTTAGAAGTATGAATAGCAAATTGACAAAGCCTAAAGTGCCATAAACATAAAAAGATAGTAGCCCTATGCACAAAGCTTCAATCTGATGAGGTCTAACCAGAATAAATATATGCAACTTACTTTATCGTGTGCTCAGGCTCACCCTCTAAAATTCTAACACATGTATGTTACAAGCAATTGCTAGGATGACATGATTTTATATGTGAGGATCCCATTAACATACTCACCCACCCATCCATCTTTCCCTCGCTATTATTGCCTTGATCACTATCACTACTCGAGCATCCACTCCACCATAACAAATGCTTTGCATAAGTACCAGTTAACGCAAATCACAAATGACAGAATATTGAGACAGATGCCATAATTTCTCAATTCAACTGATATCTAAAAGTAATTTTCAACAAGTCATTGTGCCGTGGAAGAATCATAGAAGTTTACATTGAAAGCACAACTCCAATAGGATGGTATACCTGCTGCATTACTTAGATAACTATACAACAATGGCCTCCCTCATTACCCAAAACTAAAACCAATATATAACTGCCCTTCCCTTCTTTTCCAACTCCTTAAAAATGAACACTTCCAATGTTTTTTTGAAGGCAAGACTCAAAAAGAAAGAATGGGCTACTGAATATCCAACATCTCTTCATCTGGTAAAATTATAGTCAACAAAGAATACTTAACCCGGAGAGAGATTCTGCCCTTCTCAACAACAAGTCTTGCTCCAGATACAACCCAATAACCGGGACTCTCTTGTGGTCCTCTGGTCATCTCGGTTGTGTCAACGAATTTGAGAAGCTTGGGAGCTTGAACGGGAACAGGAGGGCCACCGGGATAGACGGCAGAATTTATATTAACATCGGCTGGACGTGGAGGCGGCTTCTGAAATGTTGCTGTGAAGTGTTGGCTAATTAGAGTAGATATAAGTCCTGACTTGGCTCCCAGCCCAGGAGATCCATCCCACTCAGGATGCTTCACCAATTTAGCTCCTGACACGGTCGAGAATCGAAGTCTTAAGAATAGTATATTTTTAAGGCCATAGTTCTCCACTTGTAATTGTGCTCCAGTTACTATTGACAGGTCCTCCTCAGATTCAACGGGAGCAGTGCACACATGGGAGAAATTCTTCCATTGAACCTTCTCAAAGAATCTCCTATCATACGACTCCCGCCGAAAGTTACCATTTGGATCATCTTCAAGCTGGAAGATTTTTGGAAGAGATGACAAGTGCTGCAAATGGATGGCTAACCGATTGCTTTTCTTACCTTCAAGAAAAAGACGAAGACCAGTCACTGGCCTCTTGCCAACATCAACCTGTCATGACAAGTATTCCTAGCTTTAGCACAAAGGTTACAAGTTACCAATACCACAATTCATGAGTTGAGGATGCTTTCAAAGAACTTATGTGAGAACTATCAAAAACAAAGAAAACATAGTAAAAAAAACTCGCCCAAGTTCCACCCCAAAACAAAATGGAATGAAGAATCCATGAACTTGAGAATGTCCAAGTTAGAAAAAAAAAATACCAAATTGATGAATGTTAACAATACAGTACAATGATAGCTTTGGTTTATAGCAAAAGTATTAGATAGATGCACCATTATTCGCAATACTAGGTTCGACTACATGCTAACACAAATATAAAATTATAAACCCTTAAAGCTATTCAGTACAAAATTTCCCCCTACATATTTTTTTGTTCTTAGTCCTAACATGTAACATGATACAAAGACACACTAACTTGGTGTCGTGTCAGTGTGTTGGCGTACCATGACACCCGTAAATGTCCAACTAAATGAAATGGCTTGAACATATGAACATAGCCTGATAGCCAATTTAATTTATTTATAAATAATAATAAAAAATAAAATAAAACAAAAAAACAAAAAAAAAAAGTAAAAACTCAATTACAAGAAACGACGATATACCAAAGTACCCATTAGTCAAGCCTAATTACGTAGTTACCAGTACCCCTAACCCTAACCAGATCATGATATTTTCACTGCAAGGCTACCTCTCCCATGTACCCATCTACCTTCATCAGGGAATAAGCAATCCTGCCACCAATGCGTCAATGGTGGAGAGCAAAATGAAGTTAATCTTTAAATACTCGTTATAGCTAATTTTTCTGGTTGTACATGTACTTATCCATAGCTATTTCTACTGGGATAAGTCATTTTTTGGATAATGTCAATAAAAATGACATCAATGTTTTTGGAATGGGTTTACAAAAGTAGCAAATATTGACAAATTTGACATATGTTAAGATATTGCAAATTTTGAAACTTCTGTCATATTATGAATTACAAATCTTCTTCCTTAAATTTCCAATATATATGTATCATATTGGTCGTGTCTGTGTCCTACAAATTTAATACTTTGGTGTGTCCCAATGTCTGTGCTTGTGCTTCGTAAACCACAGAGCATAACAAAAACAAAATTTATGATCAGAAGAGGCACAGCCAATGAATACCTAAATGTCCAGGACCAAGAAGTACAAACATTTACCTGTGCAGTGTGAACATAAAGCTTTGGCCCCATGAAGCTAAACTGTAAGGATGCAGAGCTCCGTTGTTTCCGTTGTGGACCTAGAGGAAGTTCACTGAATACAGGTGCCCACTGCCTTGGTAGCTGGAATTCCAAGAACAGGTGGAGCTCTTCAATTGGTGGTTTATCTGCAGGAATTAGTGCAGAATGATGATGCATTTTAATTAGTATAATTTTATGTTGAACCAAGAATGAAGACGACTAAAGAATAAAAGGTGATCCATGGGAATTTAATTTCAAGCTGCAAAAATCCAGGCCTGGGACAATGCCAAAAATATATATGAATCGTTCTAATTTTTAATTGATATTCTACTAATAAGGGGGTCATTTCTTATGTCCTTTCTTCAGCCAAAAGTTTGTACTTGATAGAACAGCTCGGTCCAAGACATCATGGCCAATACTTACAACCCACTTCCATATGTTATGCACATTGAAGGGACACAAATATTGATATGCAGATAAAGGTACCAATGTTACTCACATCTTAAGTAAAGGTTTATGGCATGGCTCAAGAATCCACTTCCTGGCACTCCATTCAAAAGAGAAGTAATTGGAATAAAGGACATTGAGATCACATCAGGTTCCAACTGAACAGTCTGCAACCACTCATTATGTGAGATACTTTTGTTATCATTTCCACCTCTCCTCTTGAAAATGGATACGATATCCTGCTATAAAGAATAATTTAAGAACGTTGTGCTAATATAAATATAACTATTAAAATTTTCGAGGTTAATGTTCTAAGCTCACCTCTTTATGTGAATAAGAACTTGATGGACTAATGTTAGCAAATGTTAGCCTCTGCTCCCTGATTCCAAACTGAAGGGAAGCAAAATTGATTAGATACATCCAATTAGAGTTGACATGAATAACATTACAAAGAAGAGATCATCATTTGAGATCCATTAGTTTGACACGATGACTATGTTCAGAGACCTTGCAATTAAATAATATTTCTTTTAGAGTAAGCATACTAGTACAGACTTGGACTCACACTCCTCGTGTACTCCCATGTAAGCCATTGTTAAACCCTGGTCCCACAGTAACTTTTTCTGAATGATCAAGATTGTGCACATGCTTCACATAGTTTGTGCAAGTATTTTTCCCGTTTTCTATCATTGTTTCACAATAATATGAACAGAACTTGGACTGGAAATGCGCGACATATTGAAACATAATATAGTGTGAATCAAATTTCAGAACCATCTGCTATTGAGAAACCATATTATGATGTTTTCATAAAATAGCATTATCTACACAGCATGATGAACAAAAGATCTGTCCCTATCCTCAAAACTCCCTGCATTTCCTCTTAAACATCCATCTACACCACAAATTTTCTTAGAACTTAAGCCTCAAACTGTTGCTTCAAAAATTTATGAAGGAAAAAAAAACACCCAGACTCTAATTTTGTAACAAATGCCCTAGACATGGCTCAGAGTCTCAAACAAATTTGACCACCTAGATGAAGTGTCTTTGGCATAAAAATAATGTGGGCAAACTGGCCTGGTATGAAGTTACTGCATTTACTGTTTATCCATCCTTTCAAGAAATTCATATACGACTGGAGGTTATATTAGGCCATGTATCTTTTTCTTTATCCGTTTAAGTTATTACCGAAATAATTAAGTTTGTAACGTGAAAAGAGCTAAGCTACTGCTAAAATCAGAGACAAAAAGGTAAAACAAAGATGCGTAACAATGATTTTCAATATTCTGGCTTTCAATCAATCATGTAAAGGAAAAGCAGATTGAAGTTTTCCACAAACCTTATCATTTGGGAAAACTTGATCAGAAGCAATGCTAAATTGGCCATTGGCATCCAGAAATCTCCTATCTGCCATATCTTTCAATTTTTTCTGAACATCAGCAGGCTGGAGAGTTGATGAGTGCTGCTGCTTCAAATATATTACATCCTTTCCTCCCATTTTCATACCAACAATGATATGGGTGCCAAATGTCTCAATAAACCTGGGATAATTGTAAATAGCAATAGTTGGCCAGAGTGTCAAATCATCATAAAGTTTAAAGATACATGAGAAGAATTATCCTGGCAGACTTAAAATAAGTTTTAGCCACTTTTAGGTCAGTTTAAGTTGAACACTCTAGCTAGTCGCAACTTGATTTGTGCACTCTGCAAACAAAGACTTGAAACTATAAAACTAAATGAAGAGAAGAATGAAGACCCAAACCAGTCCTAATTTGATTACAACCATGTACGAAGTTATATATTCTCAATTTAAATGCAAATAAACCACAGAAACCAGAGAACAAACAAGGCATAATTTAAAAAAAAAGTTTCAATACAATAAGATTGTCATGCATCAACTAAGCACTACTACTATTTAGAAGCCCACTTTATAAGAGGATGTTGATAAGCAAGAAAAAGAGAGTTTAACACGATGGGTACAAATTAAGCAAACTTTATTGAAATCGAATCTCATTGGAGAGACAATCAGATAGGTTTAACCATGCACAGACATAAATCAAGTATTATGGCCATTTTCTTTGCTAAAGATGAAACTCGAGACACTAAAGCTCACTCATACCATCATTATCATAAAATTTCTATGACCTATATAACACTGGTGAAAATACAACAAACAAAAATCATGAGGCATAAAACAATAATTAATATATTGGAGAAACCTATACTGAGTTCTAAAAGATTGTTTTGGTCTTCGGCCAGGTATCCCCATAGCCATTGCTATGAGACAAAGAGGGCCCTCAAAACAATTTTTTCATCATTCAATTATCACAAAATTCTCTTTTATCTTTTAGATATGAATCTTTATATAAGGAGAGCCAAAGGCCCATAGAACCTCAAACCAACAAGAAACCAAACATTAGAGCAGGTGCCACTAATTCCAAGAAGTCAAGAACTGAACAAGATGTCCAAATCAGAACTCAAAAGAGTAATAGTATTTCACTTGACATGGAAATCGAAATTAGTTTGACCTTTATTGATCAAGATTACATAAAGAAAGTTTGATGTTTCACCTTGCTAATGCAGGTGGGTCCCATGATGATGGTACAGCTTGTTTAACATGATCACAGAGTACCATCTGAGACTTCTCTAATGCAACAGTATAAAGTGTAATTAACACTCCATCAAAAGCAAGGGTCTTGGTGTTGGCTGCGTCTTTCTGCCAACTCCCAGAAAATTCAAACATTGCATTGAAAAGACCTGAGGGAATTTTACCAGTCAAAGATAATTCCTGATTGAACTGTTCTGACATCTGTAAACAGAAGCAAACAGTCAGTGAGAAGGAAAAGATGCATGCATTGCTTAAAATTTAAAAACCTAACGGATTCATAATTCTAAGATGACTTGGCCAATGAGTGTTCTTCTTTTTTAATGCGGAAAAGATTAAAGATAGAGGTGGTTGCCACATTCCAAGGTGGCATGAAACAAGCTCAGTGAGAGCTAAACGAAGGACCACCAGCAGAAATCGAACCCAAGACTTGTGAGTCAACGCCGTTCAATCCTACCAGTTGAGCCAATCCTCATTGGTGCAGGCCACTAAGTTTTGAAACAAAAATACGTAATCTTTTTCATAAAAAAGAAACAATATTAGAAGAGGATATAAAAGGTTGCAGGAAGAGGATAGACATCCTCAGGAAAACAAGAAACACTTAAAACTGAACAACAGAGCCATGCAAAAAAGCACACCAATCCCTTACATGTCTACCAAATAAACGCCACTCAAAACCCTGTGCACAAGAGCACCAGGGAAGCTGAAAAATTCACCCGATCCAAAACCAAATAAATGACGAAAAGAAGACATCTCCAAACAAAAACACAAAATTTGTTTCTAAATGGCCAAAATGAGAGGCATAAATGTTAAAACAAAACAGAGCTCCATAAGCGAGGAGGAGGGAATTCATTCCAACGAGCTGAGACGTTTTCTTTTACTCCAATATCGGGGAATTAGGCACTTTACAGAATAGTTTTGACAGTGATGACAAGGCCACTTTGAAGTGAGAGGCTAGAGGAATGGCCTTCCTACATTTCTAGTTATACTACAAAACTAATAGTCCGTGATAGTTAATTAGCAGCAGGTTGTCAATGTATCTATTTGAGTGAATTCCAACAACAGGTCACAAGCAAAGCACTAAGAAACATGCGGAAATGGATACTACAGTTTATGCATGATAGTAATGGTCATAATTTAATATCAAATTAGAAGATTAAGATTTAAGTCAAGCAAGACATGTTTATGAATTTACCTGTTGAAAAGAGAGAACATCGGACTTGAACCTAGTGCGTTCCCCTTTATCACATTTTATTGATTTGGAAACATTTGGTATGGAAACTCCACCAGGTAAAACCTCCTCTCTTCCATCTTCTTCATCTATCTCGATTAAACGTGAATGGATTGAATCTCCTTTGCAATACTTAAGCCTTAGGTCGGTAGAAATATCATAACCACGACCGATGGATCCAATGGCAATCTCAGCAGCTTTATGAGCTGGAACTTTAAGTGCCATAACTAACTCAGCACATCACATCACATCACATAACTCACTCTCCTTCACTGAAATCATAACCAAAATTCCATAATTTCAGCATGATTAACTTAAACCATACTGTAAATATATTGCATAACTCATAAAACTGGAAAGTTTTTACTACTTTTTGACATATGAATAATAAATGGGCAACTGACAATCTAAAACAAATACTACCATAAATCATGAAAGGGAAAAAAAATAGCTAACTGACAGATTAGTCTCTAAACGAATACAGTACTATAGAAGAAAATATGAAGTGAAAGATGGTAAAGCATGAAACAGAGATTAGCATAGCGCATACATAATTGAGGACGGGCGGAGGAAGGAAGCTGGTGCTGGTGCTGGTGGTAGTAAGCTCAATAATATAGTAATTGGTATTATGTATGTATGTATATGTGTAGCTCGGAACTGGAAACCCTAAAAAACGTAAAGATTGGATTTTTATGAATGAAGAGAAAGAAAGAAAGAAAGAAAGAAAGAAAGAAAGTAAAGCAAAGGAAGGAAGGAAGAACGAAAGTGGAGAGAGAGAACAAAGAGAGACTTTGAATTGCACAATTTGTGAAAGTTCAATCTTTACACTAATTATTGCACTATTATTATTATTATTATTATTATTATTATTATTATTATTATTATTACACGTGATACCCAATCAATCTACTATTCCCTTATGTCCTATTTACAAGACCTTTTTTGGGGTTTTTTATTTCCACCAAGGAGAGTGGATAAATTTGTTAGTGTCATTGGAAATGTAAAAATTTAATATACTTTTTCAAAACTACCCTTATTAATTATTATGGAAACTCTAAAAAGTGTTGACTTTATGGGGGTGTTTGTGGAAAAAAGTAATTAAATGTTATTGAAAATTGAGAAGGGATCTTATAAATAGGACCAAAATAAAAACCTCAAAAGGGTCTTATAAATAAGATCGGAGGGAGTATCTATCTATCACTATTTGATACAAAAATATAAAAAAAATAAATTAATTCATTCTCAATACTAATTTATTTAAAATATAAGCAAAATTAACTAATTTTTTTAAATTTTATTTCATTCTCAATACTACTTTCCTAAAATATCCCTAAAAAATTGTTATCTTATTTAATTCTTATTTCATTTCCAATGCAACTTTCCTAAAATACCTCTATTCTTTTATAAATTTGAAAAAATTAAATATAATCAATTAACCTCCTTAATAAGCGTAAAATTAGTTACTTTTGCTTATATATAATTTGAGCCGGATGGAGTAAGTTAGTAAAAACAATCATTTTATTTTTACCAAATCTTTCTCATACTTTTTTTTCCCTTTACCTTGATGCTCCCACCATTCAAATTTATTTATGGTTTTAAAAGTTTTATAAATATTAAAAAAATTATTTAACATTTTAATTTTTAATTGACAAAATAAAACAATTTTACTATATTATTTTTGCACTACATTAAATATCACACATTTCATATATTTCAAAATGTTTAAAAACAAGGTGGTTAAAGTTGAAAAAAAATTCATTAATGCATCTTCGAACTCTTAGAACGACAAATAATTTGAAACAAATTGAAAATACTAAAACAATAAATAAATTGGAACGGATGAAGTATTATCAATTACTTCTTTTTATTTTATCTTTTTCTACTACAAATCATACATGCAAAAAATTATTTGCAAATGCACATATTAAGCAACCAAATATAATAAATGAGTATTGAAAATATTATTTTTTTGAAGTTTTTGAGAGGAAAAAATGATGTTGATATGTTGTATATTTCTACCTTTAATATACTACCTCCGTCCCTAGATATAAGATCATTTTGACATTTTTATTTTGTCCATTTTTACAAGTAAGGGATTGCATGTGTTTTGTGAGAGTAATTTTAAAAAAACGAAGCAAGCATTTGATGTTGAAATGTGGTATAAGTAAAAATGCAATTAGTTTTGCATTTGGTTTTTCTAAACTTTTTAGATTATTTGAAGGAGTACTTTGTCACCGCTTCACAATACAAGTAGAATAATACTCCCTTCGGTCCTATTTATAAGATCCTTTTGAGGTTTTGATTTTGGTCCTATTTATAAGATCCCTTTTCAATTTTCAATAGCATTTAATTACTTCTTTCCACAAACACCCCTATAAAGTAACACTTTTTAGAGTTCCAAGAATAATTATAAGGGTAATTTTGAAAAGGTATATTAAATTTTTAAATTTCCAATGCCACTAACAAGTTTTTCCACAATCCTTGGTGGATGTGAAAAACCCCAAAAGGTCCTATAAATAGGACCGGAGGGAGTAGTTCAAAGTGATTTGGGAATGTACCAACATGAGTTGGTCAACTGGTAGCTCACTTAATCCCTTAATCAAGTAATCTCGAGTTCGAGTCTTGGGTATGGAGCAACCTCCGCCGGGAGACCCCTATCGTTTAGTGCGAGCTCAGTTGGGTCAGACCGGATGAGTTGGATTCTGGATAAACCAGATCCGGATACCGGTTGGTGTAAAAAAATGATTTGGGAATGTAATTTTTGTAAGAAATATGAAACCTTGGTTTTTGCAAGTATCTTTATTTAATAATTTGTTATTAAGCTTCTAAAATGTTGGAACAATAAGGATTTGACAACATTCAGTGATACATTAATCCCAATTTGATTGTGAGCAAAAAAGCAAAATACATGTTCGCTATATAAATTGGTGGAAAAAATTGTTAAACGTAACTACTCGTACTTAATTAGCTTCTGGACTCTTAATTTAAAGAAATTAAACATATTATAGAGCCTTGGATTTCAAGCTTACAATTATATATTCATCAATAATGATTCACCATCATGCCTAATTTTTCACCTAATAAATTTAAATGTAATTATTAAGTCAATGAAAATATATTACGATAAAATAAAAATCTCAAACTCATTTGTTTATATTTTTCATTTTAATTACTAACGACAACAACACAATTATAATAATACAGATTGACAAGCACAACATAGTCCAACATAGGATTACATAGTTGTAATTACGACTTAACAAAATAGAAACAAAACTCGACAATAAAAATGTGTATGAAACTATGAATAAACACAAAATGTCTGTGAACACGCCAGTAGTAATAATTTTTACCAACTCATATCAACTTCTTCACATTCATCTTCTTTCATAAATATCTTTATCTTCTCTAGTTAATGATTAGTGTTCATTTAATTTGTTTCATAATTTATTTTATCATTTTTTTATTGTCTAGTATGTTTTACAAATGAAATATTTATTTATGTTTTTTTTGTTGGTGTACATCAACTAATACCCGGATCTGGTTTACCCAGAATCCGACTCATTCGATCCGACCCAACTGAGCTCGCACTAAGCTGTAGGGGTCTTCCAGCGGGGGTTGCTCCATACCAAGGCTCGAATTCGAGACCAGTCAGTTAAGAGACCAAGTGAGCTATCACTTGACCAACTCCATGTTGATTTTTTTTTCAATTATACTCTTATTTATGACATTATTTTTTGTTTTCATCTCGAAATTATTTATCTCTTATTAGTCTTTAATATAGTAGGTTCTACCAAATGATTATTATTCTCTCATTAATGATTAAATGAGTTATTTTAGTCAAAGTATATCAAATTTTTATATTATTAAATTATTTTTAATCTACGTACATAACCTTCGAGAATATAATTTATGAAACTGATGGAATATATAATATTACTCTATACGTTCCAAAGAAAATTGAGTTTAAGATTATGCTAAAGGATTGAGAAATGGTTTAACCATATAAGAATTTGAGATATTTTAACTATAATATTCTTATATAATCATTATTGAATAGATAAATTTAAGATATAAAATAAGTTGTGATAAATAACGGTATAATTGAGAAAATAATAATATTAATTATATTATGTACTACCCCTCCGTCTTTATATATAAGACTTTTTTGAGTCTTTTATTTTGTCCATATTTATAATACCTTATATTAATTTTCTGGTTTACACGGGAGGTCTGGGACTAGAACCCATAACTTGGGGAGGGGGAAATCCTAAATGTCCTTGCAGCCACCAACTGAGCTGTCTTACGCGGACACCTTATATTAATTTTCAATGACAATCAATTACTTTTTTCCATAAACACACCTATTTTCTTAATGAACGTGAAATTTATCAAAAAGATCTTATATACAGGAAGGAATGAAGTATTTGATTTGTAAAACAACATACATATTATAATAATTAAAAAAAACAAAACAAAAAAAAACAAAAAAACCTTAAGCCAGGTTGACTTTCAAACGGAGGAAGCTAAGTATGAAAAAATAGTTACAGTGAACAAAAATTTAAACAAATACTTGAAACAAATCTCAATCTTATGTGAACTACTCCCTCCGTTTCACTTTAAGTGTCCTTTTAACATCAAAATTTTGTTTCAAAATAAGTGTCTTTCTATCAAATCTAGGCAACATTTAATACTGTTTTTCCTTATTTACCCTTACATCTAATGTTATTTTAGTTTTGAAATTTGTAATACTAGTAATGATGCATTGACAAAATAAAAATATTAAATAGGGGTATTTTTGATAAAATACACATAAAACTTACAATAATCATCATAATCAACACTTTCTTAATCTATGTGTAAAAGTCCAAAATAAACTTAAAGTGAAACGGATGGAGTATATGCTTATATATGTATGTTGGGCACTACTACTACTAGACTACTACTGTAGTTAATAAGTTTGTTGAAAAATTGATTGATAAGATTAATTAGTTATGCCCAGAATATCATAAGTTCGTAGCAAATTGAAATAAATTTATTTATCAAATTCGCTAACTTATTTTCGATAAAAAAGTAAGATAATTGACTAACTTATAAACTATACACGATTATATTACCAAACACAATATGTGTCCCATCTCATTACTCATTAGTTCTCTATTTACCAATCTAGTCATGAGATGAAAGTTGTAAATCCCCCTTTCAAAATCCTTCAATTAAAACTAAGAAAGCATCTCTTGTACAGCCGAAACAAATTTAACAATTGAATAGCAAGATTAACGACCATCAAAATTTTTAAAGATTTTTATCCATTATTTCATCAATTCTTATTTATTTATTATATTAAAAAAACATATTCTTCAATAAATATAATAATTGTGTTATTTTTTAACATCTTTTTTCTTAATTATGTGATCATTAATTTTTTTTTACTATTTATGTAAATCAAGATAATATTGAATAAGGGTAAATAAAAAAATATCAATTATTGCACCTTAAATTTTAAAATGAGATAAATAAATAAAAATATTTTTTTTTCAAAAAATATAAGAGTGAAGTATCATCTTGATCTTTGCACTTTACCGTCCTTGAAAACTTAAAAATACACATTTAATCTTTTAAAATTTTCGAATATATTAATTTCATCTCTTAAGATTTTAATTTGACAAATTTGATCTTTAAAATATATAAATTTTGAAAGTTGAAGTTGGAAATGGTAAATGATTCGGATCTTTCAAATTTTCCCCTTTAAATTAAAAAAAAAAAATCTCTTAAAAGAAGCTTTTATCTTCTCTCAAGATGCCTAAAAATGCCAAGGTCAACTGAGGAGTAAATGATTTGCATATTATAGTAACCCAAAATTGAGATCCCTGTGTTTATTTAATTTCTATACTCCAATCAATCCTCATTTCTCACCTCAGATTCATATTTTCATTCCGTGAATGTCTACTCTCTCACATGACATGAGGACATGTGACTTCCGGTACCAAGGCGCCAACCCCACGCCCCTCTCCCCTTATTACATCGCCAGACAATAATAATGCCGGGTAATATCTACCTTCAATAATTTTATTACTACTATCACCATGGGTGAAACATTGCAAAAGTATGATGGTGTGTATATATATATTAATTGTCCCTTCATCTTGTGTTAGACTGTGATTGCAATTATGATCAACGTGATTTTGGTATATTGACTGTCATTGTGATTGTTATTGTAATTATGATTAAGATGATTTCTTCGTAACGCTCATTGTGGTGTGGATTGTGATTAGGGGTGGGAATAAACCAGGCCGGCTCATGGGGGCTTATGGCTCGGCTCATATAAGGTCTGACTCGGCTCGGCTCGTTTAATAAAAAGGTCCGGTTTAAGCTTTTCGAAAAGCCTAAATATCTAAATAAGTCAGGCCCGAACTTTATAAAAAGCCTATTAAGCTCATTTAATTTTTTAAATATTAATATATTATATTTTATTAGTGATTTAAATCAAAAGTAAAATTTTAATATATTCTATATAATATTATAATTAAAAATAAAAATATAATTCATTTCGCTCTTTATTAAAGTTAATCCTAACATATAAAAAACAAATCCTAATAATTTCACTCCCTCACATCAACAAATCCTAATACTTCTGTTGATATATAGTTTGAGTTTTGATGTTGTTTACTGTTCGTTTTATTATATTTCTTTCCCATAATTTGAGAGTATAAGGCACTTCTATGTTTGTACTTAAACGTAAGAATTTTATTGAATAATAGGCTTTTAAGAGAGCTTATGGGTCAGACCAAGCTTTGAAATAGGCCGAGCTTAGGCTTCAAATTTAGCCTATGACGAGCTCATAGGCAGGCTTGGGCCTTGAATTTGGAACACAGACTTGTTTTTGTTAAAGTCTGGCTCGGCCTGGCTCATTCCCATCCCTAATTGTGATCGTTGTTGTATCAATAGTTGAAAATTGAGTAGTCTATTGAGGTTTAAAATGACGAGAATACACTTACAACATGACACGCTTGCAGCAATAAATACAACCAATAATATTGTGATTCATTCTCATTATACTATCGGCAATTTGAAACTTTTCCATTTAATAGGTAAGGGTTTAATTAATCTTTCGATGATGATCATGTGCTTAAATAAAATCTTTTTAAGTAATTTTTTTTTCCAGAGGCATATGTGACTTTAAGATTAAACCTAGAATCAAATGCTTATTAATTAAAGATCTCAAATCTTTGATAAATTTGATGTGCAATACTCATGGTTATGCTTGAATTCAGATTACCAAATCTAACTAGCTAGCAAGATAGATAGATAGATAGATATATGCTTCCAAGTTTAACCTTCAAACCAAATCTATCTATCTATAGCACCCTGTCTTGTCTTTATCTGACGTCTCATCTCATCAACCACATGTACTACTGTACAATTCCTTGCTGTATGTCTCAGACATTTTAGTCAAATGTTTAGTCCTACGACTCCGATCTACTTCCTCATTCATCAATTATTATAGCACACACTCACATATTCTATAATATAACCCTATCCTCGCTCTCTCTCTCTCTCTCTCTCTCTCTCTACCCATTATATTACTACTTCCTCACTAACACAACCATATATTTTTCCAGCTACTACATTTACATCACACAGATCAGAAAAATGAATGGCTATTCTAAAATTAGTAATGGCACTGCCCAAAAAACAAGGCCTAAAGATTTCTCAGATTTCTACTACTCATTTCATCCTCAAACACCAAAACCTCAAGAGGAAGAGGAAGATGATGATGAATCTGATAATAATAAGCAGGTGGTGAAGAAGGAGAAGGAAGATGGTGGAGTAGTAGGGATTAATAATAATAATAATAATAGTGGAGAGAGATTTGGTGTGGTACTTGGGAGGAGTGTATCAGTTTCTTCTTCTTCTTCTTCGGGGTTTCTTCAGCTGGGAAGAGTGAAGAGGGCATTCTCAATGAGAAGATCTTCATCAGTTTCAGAGAGGTACTGTAGGATCCATGACCAGTACATGGCAATAGCATCACCTCCTCTAGCTAATAATAATAATAATATTGATGAAGACGATCATCATCAAATAATAGATGATGGGGATGAAATAAGGACAAGTAGAAGAAGATCGTCGTCTATGAAGATGAAGAAACTCAGAGGAGGCAAGATCGTTAAAGCATGTAAGCGCCTGCTTGGACTCTAGTTATTATTAGTACATACATACATACTGTTACTCATCATCATCGTCCTCGATCGATCTCTTTTTTGTAGTAATTAATCACTAAGTACTGGTAGGTGAATACAGTGCAGTAGTTTTCTGATCGATCTTGAGATAATAAACTAGTTTTCAAGTTTATTATTATTAATAGTTTATTTGATATCTTTAATTTCAATTCCCATGATTTCTTAGCTTATTTGGTTTTTACTGTATGTACTACTCTGATCTGTACCATCATGATTTTTTTTTAAGTATAATATATTTGCTGATGTATGTATATTTTGGCAAAATCTCCCAATCACTTCTAGCATAGCTAGCTACTTTACTTTTTTCTATAAATGTTGGTTAAGATTCGATCAATATTAGGCTATGATCAGGGAGGAGGAGGGGTGGATTGTGTTGTGGCAAAATCGATCCCCATTCTTAAGCAGTTGGTGCAATGGTGCCACGGCCCTATTTGGTAGCGCAAATCATGGTTTGATTTCCCGCAACAACGTTAACGTTGGGAAAGGAATAAAACCTTAACTCCGAAACCCTCGAACTGGATTAGTCACTAGACCAGATACCATGATGCAAACCAAAAATGAAAAAAAAAAAAAGAGCATCGGGAGAGTTTTGTCCTTGTAAATCGATCTTCATTGCACGAATCGATTAGTAATAATCAAATTCCAATATAACTTTTAGATTAAAAAATTAATAAGTAGGTTTATGATGATCTTCTACTGTTCTACATACAACACTCGCTCCATGTTTTAGGTTGCTTGGATGGCACGCGAGTTTGGCCGATAAGAAACCTAACGCTGCAAAACCAAATAGGGGACTTGCTATTGTGTTATTGTTTCCGTCTAGCAGATTTAAATTTACATTGTAATTATGTTCTTAAATATTAGGAAAAAAATAATTTCACATTTATTAAGAAAATAAAATTAGTTGAGTGTTTTTAATTTTTTTTAATTCATAAAAAGAATTAGTTTAATTTAGAAAACTTACATTGTAAATGAAATAAAAATTAAATGATATAAGAATTATATGGAAATATTTAAGGAATAATTATGTTCAGAATAAAAAATTAGTTAATTTTTTCTAATATTTAAAACCATCTTTTTTTATATCCATGAAAAAGTACTTCTTTGTTATTTTTTAAATTTCTTATTAAATATAAGCAATCATACACTTAAAAGGTAAAAAAGAAAATCAATAATACTCCCTCCGTCCCTAAATATAACACCTCTTTGATGGATACGTCCATTAAGAAAGTGAAATAATTTAGTTAATTGTATTAAAAATGTGAATTTTAGATATGTAATTTCAAAATTACCCCTATTAATATTATTGAGAATCTAAAAAGTGTTAAATAAATAGGGGTGTTTATGGAAAAAAATAATTAATGATCATTGAAAATTGGCAAATAGTCTTATAAATAGGGACAAAATAAAAGTGTCAAAAGGGTCTTATATTTAGGGACGGAGGGAATATTACATATACGCTCAATTTTGGACATACATATAATATTACTAAAAAAATAATTAAAAATGGAATGATAACTTTAATTAAAAACGGTGAAAATTCTTATATTTAAACCCATGAACTCATGTGCACTAATTAAGGAAATATGAACACTTTATAACATTCACGGTAAATTATATTAGACATTTTAGATACTTCAAGGTCGAACTATATATATATATCCTATAACAATTTTATATATATATATATATATATATATATATATGTATTTGTGTGTTTGCCCTTGGTATTGTATCCATCCATATTTTACTTGTACTGCACAAGTCCGAGGAAAACACGACACCGGTAGTAGAGAGAAAGGTTTTAAGTAAAGTGGTTGCTGATTTAAGATGTGATGTTGTTTGAACTTTTGAAATTGGAATTGGGTCCCCGATTTATAATTGGTTGGAATGAAAATAAGGGTAATGATAATGACTAATGAATGAGAGAGAGAGAGGGAGAGAGAGGGAGAGAGAGAGAGAGAGAGAGAGTCCAAAGTCAAGCGATTTGGTTAGAGTTGAGGACTGCAAATTAGGAAAGGGCTATAAATAAATAAAATAGAATTAGGCGGTGATAAGATAAGTCGTCATAATTACCCGAAAAATAAGTAACAAGTTTATCCGAAAGACAAAAATAGGAATTGGATGTGGATATATAAATAAATAATAAATATATATATAGGATAGGTGTAAGAAAGAGGAAAGGGTAAAAAATTGGAGATGCGTGTGTGTTTTGGGAGGTATGAGTTTGAGAATGAATGAAGGACTTTGAGTATGTGTATGTATGGCTATGGAGTCAAAGTTAATTAGAATGAATCCACCAAATTGAGTGTGGTGTGGGTGAAGGAGAGGAATAATAATATTATTATTATCATTACTATTACTATTATATAAACAGTTCAAAAAAAAAATCAATTTATAGTATCGATCTTTTCTTTTTTTCTTCTACTTAAATATAGAAATTGACTTTCCTTTCGTCCTAAAACGTTGTTTGTTGAATCAATCGCTTTCCTTCCTTCCTTCATTCCCATCCTCATTCTTTCCCTCACAGATTTTCAACACAAAGTTTTTTTTTTTTTTTTTAAAAATTGTTGTTTGCATATATTATTTTGAATAATTAAAAAAGAAAAAAGGATGGCGGGAGAAAGTGTGGTGGAAGCAACAGCAACATCGGCATGCAGTTCTCCGAAGAATAAAGTAAAGTTTTTGTGCAGCCATGGCGGTAAGGTTCTTCCCCGCCCCTCCGATGGCACCCTCAAGTATGTTGGTGGGGAGACTCGTGTCATCTCTCTCCCTCGTGACGTCACCTTCTCTGGTAAGGAACCAATGGATTAACAAATTTAAAAAGTACTGTAAAAAATTAAACAACAACATACATGTATTTAATGGAAATTTTCTTAGACTACGTATTGTTATCATAACTTTTCTTTCTTTATGTTTCTCTCGTAATTAATATTAATATATAATAATAAATCAAACCCAATATTTGAAAGCAAATTTAAATGTTGTGTCAAACCAATGCTACTGGGTTTTATCATTCGGTTCCTTTATCATTTACCTCACGATAATTCCCCCTTCCACGTATTTGATTTTCTTTTAAGAGAGTCTCATCAAAATAACGTAAAAATAGCAAATCCAAAAAGAATTACACATCAGTATCTAACTGAACCTATTCCACATCATTTTCCTTTGTGATTTTCAGTATGCACATATAGAAAAGATAAGATCACTGCTTCTATGAAATCAAATTTTGAATCATTAATGCACAACAATTTCTTGATAAATCAATTGTTGCTTCACAAGTTATCTAATTTGATTCATTTAAAGCCAATGTGACAATGATTTAGAGCTGTTGTGTCATTAGCCGTTGTTGTGTCAAGCAACCATTAATTCATTAGAGGATTGTTATGTAACCATTCAAAATTTGATTATACACGGGAAATATTCAAAAGATAAAAGGAATAAATGTAAGCATGGACAAATACAATATGCAATATTCAAAAGTTCAAGTGCATATAACAGAACTGGTGTTGGAATGATCATATTAGCATAGGAGATAGCATTATATTGAGATTATTGAGCATTGCCCCCTATTTAGCTTTGCCAGGCAACTAAATCTTGAACTAGTTTTGAAAAGATGTTAATTTATCTGATTCCATAGCTTGTTATCAACATTTCAGAGCTGATGAAGAAGCTAAGTGGCATGGTGGAGGGTGAGATGGTCCTCAAGTACCAGCTGGTCCCTGAAGATCTTGATGCTTTGGTGTCAGTTAGAACAGATGAAGATCTTAAGCACATGATCGATGAGCACGATCGGCATGAGAATGGAGGAGCCCCGTTGCTAAGAGCCTTTCTATTTCCTTCGAAGCCAATTATGTTAGAGAACCATGCAGCAGCAGCAGCAGCAGTGGCAGCATCAGCATCAGAGCCTTATGCATTAGAGCAACGTTATATTGATGCCATCAATGGGATCATCCGTACAAGCCCAAAGTCCAAACTCACCCCAATCAGAGCATACAGCACTTGCTCTGCTTGTTCTTCCCCAAAATCCTGCTCCCCTGATGGTCATACTACTGCTGATTTGATAAATGAATCACCCTTTCATCCTGCTGCTGCTGCTTCTACTTCTGGTCGGATTGCGATGCATAAAGTGCGAAGCTCACCCAGCATTACAAGCCTAAGCAACCTTCACGCCTCTGCCAGCATTACAAACCTAAACAACCTTCACATTCAACAACAACATGATCATAGTAGTCACTATCAGAGCCAGAGCCAGAGCCACCACCTTGCTGTTAGTTATCCCTCATCATCATCATCAACAACAAGAGCAGCAACATCACAAGATCCACAAGCAGCAGCAGCAGCAGCAGCAGGAGGATTTGTGATGGGAAGGCCACCGCCAATTATGTCATTGCCAATGGGGGTGGGAGGAGGAGGCAGCAGTGGAAGTGGCAATGGTAATATTAATAATGGTTATAGCTATTATTATTCACCAAGCAGACCCCAGAAAGTGTTTGCATATTATGATGACAGCGCAGCAGCTTATGCTCCTCATCCTATGCTTGAAAGACTCAATGTGCCAAGGAGTCCGAGAAAGACCATATGGGAGTAATATAATAGAGGTCTTGCAACTCAAGTTCAAGTTTTACCTCTTCTCTCGCTCTCAATTATCATATTTTTGTTTAGTTCTTTGTATAGATCAGATGATATATACCTGATAAGTTAGAAGAATGATGACTGGAAATGCTGTATTTAATGCTGCTTTCTTCTTCTTCTTTTTTTTTTTTTTTGCTTGTAAATTGTTTTTTGAAAAAAAAAAATTGAATGGTTTAAGAAAGTGGAAGATTATACGGTACTACTGTTTCTCTTATTATTCTTGTTTTACAATAACAGGGGGGTTGGATCTTGACTAACTTTTGTTACTACTTACTAAGAGCGATTTTATCTTAAAAGATCTTGTTTCGAGCATTTGAGAATGCAAGTTGCATTAAAATTTTGATAACGAAAGCTTTGTTGATCTTGTGATTAAAATTTTGATAAGTGAGTATGTGGTATAAATGTTAAAATGAGATTATGATTATTTTTTGTGACCAGATTATAATATGTTAAAATTATAATCCGTTTATGTTTGGGTATTTTACTAAAAAATAAATTTAAGTTAATCTGTTTAGATAATGTAAAGAAAATTATTTTTACTGAGTAAATTACAATAAAAGGTATGATGCGACAAGTGGGTAGTTAATGTTTTTGAGTGATAAGGATATAATAGAAAAATTACATAGGTGAAAAAAAATAATCTTTCAAAAAATAATCTCCAACTGCTAGAAGGAACTTATAAATTTTATTTATTTTTCCAAGAATATAAACTAAGATTATAATATGTAGCATAAACAAACATAACATATTATGATTATTTTTTATAAGAAAAAAAATAATCATCATATCCAGATTAATGGTTGTTCATCATATATTATTGGATACCATATTCTAACTTAAATACTTATATTTTTTTTTTGAAAAAAAAACTTTGATCCACATAATTAAATAAGTTTTTAATTAAATTTTCACTCCTACATTATATAGAATGGTATTTGATAAATGAGCTTATTTATAAGTTAGTCAATTAGCTTATTATATAAAACTCAGTCCACATGATTAAAAAAAAAAAAAAACTCATTCTATTTCAAAAAGTTAGTAAAAAATATACTTTTTTTCAAATCAAAGTTATGGAAGTGAATAAAATTAATTAAAATTGTATATTTTATATATATGTATACATATCAGGCCCGGCCCTGGGGTGGGCAATGAGGGCCCCCGCCCAGGGGCCCAAAAATTTTAGGGGCCCCATAAATTTTTTTAATAGTACTTATACTTAAAAAAAATTAATAGTTTCATATTTTTTTATCTTTCAATTATTAATAGTTTAGCATAACATTTTAATTTATTTTTTTTATTTGCTCACTTGACTTATAAATAGATTAACTTATGAACTTTATTTTTATAACTTACTCCCTTTGTCCCTAAATATAAGATCATTTTGAGAATTTTATTTTGTCCTTATTTATAAGACCTAATACAAATTTTCAATAACAATTAGGTACTTTTTTTCCACAAACACCCATATTTACTCAACAATTTTTAGATTCTCAATAATACTTATAAGGATATTTTTGAAAAAAAAAACATATCAAATGTTCACATTTTCAATACAATTAACTAAATTAACTAACTTTAGTAATGAACGTGAATTCATCCAAAATGATATTATATACAAAGACAGAAGAAGTAACATGAAAACAATTTTAATTACCTATTTAATTAATAAATTTTTTTATTTTATTTCAACTCTATTTTATATAATACCTATTTTTATTATTGATTGTTATCATTGTTTTAATTAATTAAATCTATATATATAGTGTTTTAATTGATTTATTTTTAATAAATTTTTTTAGTAGGGCCCCAAAAAAAATTTCGCCCTAGGGCCCAAGATAGGTTAAGACCGGGCCTGATACATATATATATATTCTATGATTGATTATTCAATAAAAGATGCATTAAAGTATGGTTTTGGTTATTGGATGAAAAGTCTTATGTTGGTATTGAAAAATGAAATTTTTGATATTCTTGAAAAAAAAAATTAGAGACTTTGATGGTTTTTTTTCTATTTTTAAGAGCCTTAATTAATTAATGGCAGTTCCAAAAAAATAAATAATTTTAATGGCACTATTGTAGTATTGTATTGTACTAGTACTAATTATTATTATTATTATAATTAATGGCACTATTGTGAAATTGTATTGTAATAATTATTATTATTATTAATATTAGTATTAGGGTCTTGCTAACCAATGTCCTTAGGGCATTGTTTAAGATTGGAAATTTAAGTTCACTACTTTTCGATGTTTTAAATTTAATTTTACATTTTTCAAGATAAAACTATTTTTTTTTAATTCCTTAAACAATGCCCTAATAGCACTATTTAGCATTTTCCGCGGTATTGTAATATTGTATGTGCAATGCAACTTATGAATGAAATGAAACCATAATGAACATAGTAGAGGGGTACCGCCCCCAAATCCTTTTCCCTTTCTTATTTTTAATCCTTTTTCCCTTTCTTATTTTTTTTTTCTCAATCGGTTTTGTTTTTGGTTTTGTTCTGTTGTTGGGTTGATCTTTGATTTTCTTTGTTTTCCAGTGGGTACGTATTATTCAGATGATCAATGGTTTAGACTGGAATTCCATAGAGATAGATAATTTGTTTTATGTTGTTCCATACATAGAGTTAAGTTAGGTAGATGAGTTTTGTGTTTTGTTTAAAATCGTTCAACACAATCTCTCTCTCTCTTTATTTTATGTTGTTTAGTTTGTTAGCAATTCCTTTGTTAAATATCTGATATGATAGGTGTGGCTGCTTGTCCTCCATCTTCTGCATCTTCATCTCCAATGTCCTCCATCTTCATCTTATCCGGAGGGAGTATCAAGTATGGGTCTACAAAATTGATCCAGCTAGGAATTTGATACTTTTGTATTTAATTAAACAAAACTTCCAAGTTACAAATACGAGCATCAATGGGCAGCAGCTAAATGTAGAAACCCGTGTCTAATTTTTTCTTTTAATGGAAACATGCCCACTCTCCATTGGCAAAAATCACTAAGAATTCAACACAAAAAGAAAAGAAGCTATTAGATAAAATCTCTATGACTAAACTCATTTAGAGTCAGTAAAATCTGCATCAATCACATCCCCATCAGGTCCCTTGCTTGATGATTCTGAAGCACCTGGACCTCCTGCATCAGCACCGGGTGGTGTAGGCCCTGCGCCTGGTGTTCCTGGCTGGTTGTATAGTGACTGACCAAGCTGCATAACTTCCTGATTAAGGGCAGCTATAGCATCCTTAATAGTTTGGGTGTTACCACCAGAAATTGCCTCTTTAAGCTCTCCCAACTTGGCTTCAACCTTCTCTTTCACAGGACCGGGGACCTTTTCTCCAAGCTCTTTCAGCTGCTTCTCAGTCTGGTACACAACAGAATCCGCCTGGTTCTTCGTGTCAATGGCATCCCTCTTCTCCTTGTCTTCCTTCGCATATTTCTCAGCCTCGCTTACCATCCTTTGTACCTGCATTACATACAAGATACCGCTGTAATCATCATTCAAGCTTCTCCTACTTCACAGGTCTCATACTTAAAGGAAATGTCAACACTATCTATTGTGTATGTATTAGATATATGCGTATATCAGAATGAGTATTAGATTAATACCTCATCGTTGGGCAAGGTGCTAGCACCAGTAATGGTAATATCTTGTCTCTTCCCTGTACCCTTGTCTACAGCAGTGACTGAGAGGATACCATTGGCATCAATATCAAACTTCACCTCAATCTGAGGAACCCCACGAGGTGCTGGAGGGATACCATCCAAGCGGAAGCTACCAAGAGACTTATTGTCCCTTACGAATTCTCTCTCTCCCTGAAGAACATTGATCTCCACACTGGTCTGTCCATCAGCAGCAGTTGAGAAAACCTCTGATTTTGAGGTTGGAAGAGTAGTGTTTCTAGGGATAATTTTGGTCATCACACCACCTAGAGTTTCCAGACCAATGGATAATGGGGTAACATCCAACAGCACAATGTTCTCAACATCTCCAGCCAAAACACCAGCCTAAAATCAATTCAAAATAGGAAGAAACATTAGTCAACAAACATAATTTTCTACCCTACACAGAAAACGATGTTTTCACATGTAACAATCTTAAGCTTAAACAATATCCTCTCTCCCAGTCCCACCCTACCCTACCTAATTTTCCCTCTGTAAAATATATAATTCTTCTCTTACATTAGCCAAGGACCCACCTGAACTGCAGCACCAAGAGCAACCACTTCATCGGGATTGACGGTGACATTTGGGTCCTTCCCAGTCAGCTTCTTTACAAGCTCCTGAACAGCAGGGATACGTGTTGATCCACCCACAAGTATCACCTCATCAAGATCCTTAAATGAGAGTTTTGCATCCCTCAAAGAATTTTCCACTGGTGTCTTAAGCCTGGAACATATTGTGACATAAGTATTTTAGTGTTATACTTGAGTAGTTTCTGTTTAGCTTTGGAAGAATCGGCAAAACCTTGTTGTTCACTTGATAACTAGTCAAACTGTTGATTATTCAAATTTTTAGTGCAATAAAAATTAGGTTCGGCGATATTTAACCTGTCAAGAAGATCTGAACATAATTCCTCAAACTTGGCTCTTGTGAGGGTGGTTTCAATATGCTTAGGTCCGTCTGCTGTTGCAGTTATGAACGGCAAACTGGAAACACATACAATCAAAACTCAGTTGTTCACACACACAAACATAGTGATGTTAGTCCAAGTTGCTAAATAGCAAAGTAAATACCTGATGTTGGTTTGAGTCAATGATGACAGCTCCATTTTTGCTTTCTCAGCAGTCTCGGTAAGACGTTGAAGAGCTTGTTTGTCTTTCAAGAGATCTATGCCCTCATCTCTCTTAAAGTTGGAAGCCAACCAGTCCACAATTCTCTACAGCCAACAGATGATAACAAGAACAATCAGTTAGCTAAGACATGGTAATTGTTATAAGAGATATAAACAAACTTAAAAAGTACAAAAAACAAGAAAATGGAAATGGAACCTTATCAAAGTCATCACCACCCAAGTGTGTATCACCAGAAGTAGACAGCACTTCGAACACCCCATCACCAACCTCAAGTACTGAAATGGAGTCGATAAATCAGCTTAAATGTCTAGGACAACGATCTGACAGTTGACAGTAAAAGATAAAATAAAGCATAATGAAGTGACCGGAGAGTGTTGATATACCTGAGACATCAAAGGTACCACCTCCAAGGTCAAAAACCAAGATTGTCTCATTGTTTTTCCTCTCAAAACCATAGGCCAAGGAAGCAGCTGTAGGTTCATTGATAATACGAAGAACGTCAAGGCCAGCAATTCGACCAGCATCCTTGGTAGCAGTCCTTTGAGAGTCATTGAAATATGCAGGCACGGTGACCACAGCCTTAGTCACTTTATCATTCAAAAACTTGGAAGCATCATCAACAAGCTTCCTCAACACCTGTCAAACATAACAACACAACACCGCACCTGTTTGTCTCATCTCATCTACTTAATGGATAACTCTAAACACTCCCACCATCGGATTTATTATATATAAATAAATTTGAAGGCAAATTGAAACGGAATATTAATTAATTAATTAATTAATTAATAAGAAAGCAAAGCAAAGCATAAAGATACCTGAGCTGAAATTTCCTCAGCAGCAAACTGCTTTCCGATGGCGGGACAATCGAGTTTGACATTGCCATTATCATCTCGGATTACTTTGTAAGATACCTGCTTCGACTCCTCATCCACCTCCGACATCTTCCTCCCTATGAACCTCTTCACCGAGAAGAACGTGTTCTCCGGGTTCACCACCGCCTGACGCTTCGCAATCTGCCCCACCAGCCTGTCGCCGTTCTTCGTGTAGGCCACCACCGAGGGGGTTGTCCGCTGGCCCTCCGCGTTGGTGATGATGGTGGGCTTGCCACCTTCCATGGCGGCCACGGCGGAGTTAGTGGTACCCAAATCGATGCCGACGACTTTCTCGTTGACGACACGGAGAGGGTAGCGCCTGGTGGTGGTGGATTTGAGGTTGAGGAATGCGGAGCGAGGAGGGAAGGGAGTGGAGTTGAGCCTCCGACCCATGAATAGGGTTGGGTGGGAATTGGAATTCCTAATCGAGGCGAAGGAAGGGGTACCGAGACCGTGTATCTGGGCACTCGAGAATGAAGAAGAAGCAGCAGCAGCCATTTCTATGTCTCTCTCTTTGTATCTTACTTACTTAAGAATTGAATTCAATTGAATTGGAAAACAAAACCAAACCCTAAGAGAGAGAAGAGAGAACGGAATGAAGTTTGAAGAGAAATAATAAAGATTAGAGATTAGAGAAATTGAAGGAAGGGGGATTGGGTTTATGTTTATGAAGGAGAGGATGAGGGTTATGTGAGATGCCACGTGTACTTATTCTAGAATCATCTTCGTCTCTCTTTCCCCATTCATTTTTGGCCCTTGCATTGGATTGGATTCATTGCAACTTCCAACTCCACTCTGGCCTGGGCCTGGCTGCTCTTCTCATCATTTGGGTTAGGTTTGCTGTTGCCTTTCTTCTTCCATCTCGATGGGATCCTCTGTCCCAAAACTTTCTGTCTTCTTGTCTCTAACCAATTAAACTTCATCAAATATTACAAAAATGTCATCATAGTAGGAAAGTTATTTTTCAATTTTCTAAAATTTGTGTAGTGGATACAGGGTTTGGAACAGACTCTAGAACAACATATCTTTGTCCCTTCCATATATTCTATGCCTCCCATCTCTCTTTTTTTTAAAATAAAATTATTCTTGTCTTTTTTAAAGTTCAAATTTTAAATACTCTCTTTCTTTACATAGCACCATCATCATCACCAGCCACCGAACTCCCTCTTCCTTTGTCTCATTTTCCCTTGTCTCTCTTTCTCTTAATCTTCCTCTTACTCTATACTCTCTTCACCATTGACAAATCTCGGCATTATCATACTACCACCTTGCCTACCATCAACAACTTCTCCTAAATCATGATTTGAAGTGTCATAATGACAAGTAGGTGATGTCAGCTAGGCAATGTGAAGTGTTAGCGTGTAGGACAGTCGTGTCGTTGCTTGCTCTCAAAGGTAGTGGTAAGAGGCGACGTAAATGATTGATGGCGCTAGGCCCAACGCACGTGATCAAATCTGAACAGATTGCACATTCGAACTTGGACAATGGTGGCACACTCGAACGTGGATGACAATGGCCAATCATGGATAGCAGCGCTGGGTTCAAGTGACGCAAGTGGTAAGACAGTGGCTATGAACGAGGGATGTTGTGATGAAATTGGAGGTGGTAAGCGAGTCATACGATGATACTATGAGATTTTAGATCTGAACGCAGAGGCAAATGAAGGTTAAGCGACAGCTTGGAGGTGGTCGTGCTTCACCGACAACCTTGCTCATGGTGGTTTCAGATTCCTATTTGTGGCTCGCGATTTGAAGTAGTGGTGGTCGTGTGTTAAAGAAGAGAATGCTTGGGGTTTAGGGTTTGAAAAAGGTGAGGGTAATTTTGGAACCAAAAAAATTAAAATAAGGTTTGGGTTCAAAACACGGGGTTTAGAATCCTTTACCCTTTGTTTGGTTGGGGTGATTTTGAGGGAAGGAATTTTGGGGAAAGAGAAAATAGGGAGAAAACAAAGTTTTCTCTCCGTTTGGTTGAGGAGAGAAAATAAGGGAGGAAAGAAAATGTGGTGGGTCCCATGAGAAAAAGTTTTCTCTCCTCGAGAGAAGAGAGAATGGAGAGAAAACTGAGATTGATACATAAAATTACTCATCTGTCTTTCACTTATTCACTTTATTTGACCTTTTTTAATTTATTTTTTATTAAAAAAATAAAGCATTTTTATTTCAATAAAAAAATTGTTTTTTTAATATTTTTGACTCAAAATTTTTATTAAACAAAAAATAATTGAAGTAAATTTTTTTTGTTATTTTAAATATACATACATGTGAAAAAGAAAAAATATATTTATTTATATTTTGTAAAATAAGGGTGTAGTTGTCTTTTGACAAATTTATTGTTTTCTCTCTTTCCACTTTTCTCTCTAACCAAACGAAAGGAAAGAAAACTTAACTTTTCTCTCTTCCCTATTTCTTCACATTTTCTCTCATACCAAGCAACCACAAACTCTACTAATTTTCTTCCTATAATCTATCTTCCCTACTTCTGTCTTCCCTGTTTCTCTCTTCTCATTTTCTTTCGTGCAACCAAACAAAATATTATTTTTCACTTCCTACCTTCATTTACACACATAACCATTTTTTCTTACCTCACCGAGTGCATCTAGCAATTTGGAATACTTGATCAGATCAGTTTCCCATTTCAAGCTCGAGTCACAACTTCGTTTGATAAAGTAAACCATATAATATTTGGGTAAAAAATTATTTATTTAAGCTAAGTAACAAATCACTGTTTTAACTTGCTCAAACTAACTTTTTATGTTTCATGAACTAGTTAATCAAGAGCATGTCATGTTTGAACTTATGAGATCAGGCCAAAATTGCTCGAGTTCTATTTTATTTAGCTTTTAAAAACTTAAACATGTTTACTTGTCAAGAGATCTTTGACAAAAATCGTTGGTGCTTCTACCATTTTTTTTCTGTTTTCATACACATAATAGAAATTCAACATAACAGACACCATACCTAAAGCATTATTTTATTTATCAATTATGTTTGTTATTGGTATATTAGGCATATGGTGTAACATTTATATATATATATATATATATATATATATATATATAAACACATTCTTATATCATCATACATAATTATGTAATTTTTTAAAAAAAAATAAAAATCTACCATTAAGAGAGATAATTCTGTTCACGTCAAAAATATCCAAATTATGATAGACTAACTCTTCAAGACGAAGCTTTCTTCATATATAAGTAAGCGGCTTGCACTCAGGTATATTTTTTTTCATTTTAATTCAAAAAATTATGTCATAAAAAAACGAATTTGACTGCTTTCACTAGTACCATCCAGTCGAGGGTCTTCCATACAGTTCTATCCTAGGTTGGATTTTTTGTAAAGAATTGAAGGGTCTAGATTTTCAAATCATCCCTTTTTTGCAATTTTGTAAACAACTGAACTTTTTCTAATTTTGTTTGGCATAAAGTCCAAGAAAAAATCACACTAAGAAAGTACACGATCCATATTAAAAAAAAGTTCTGCTGCCACTACACAAGATGGAATTCTCGGGAAGCCACATGAATGACGTGGTCAACAAATTGACCAGTTGATCCATAGCCGTTGACATAATGACTCCAAATTGTAACGCAAGTTGGAGCCCCCAAACCAGGCTAACCGTAACAGCACAGCCATGCTACTGTCCTTGCACTCACAATTAGAGGAAAACAAAAGACATCATCAACTAAACTAAAATACTCAATCCAACTTCTCTAACCCCATACATACAAAATACTATGAGTAATAATCTCTCTCAGTAGAGGGTGGAATGTCTTGTTCATATGAACACCATCATGGCTCATTCATGATGTAATCAAGTCACCTAATAATAATCCTTTTACGCCAAAGATATAGTACTAAACAGATCACAAGCACAATAGATCAAGATTCATAATTGTTTCCGGTTGTGTAGTGCCGGAAATCAATAAAGTTTCCGGTTGTTTTAAACCGGAAATGATATGATATTCCGTTTAGATAACACCGGAAATATGAAATAATTGTCTTCCAACTCTAGATTATCGAAATAGCATTTTCGGTTATGTAGTACCGGAAATATAAATACGCTGAAGGGTGTTTTAGTCCTTTGAAAATAGAAACGGGGGCCAAAAAGTCGAAAGTGGGGGCCAAAAAGCAGAATTCAACTTGTTTATTGGTTTGTCATTTGCTAAATTTTAAGTTTAAGCTTAACCTATTTCAAGAACTTATCTAACCCAAAAGTTGGATTAAAAACCTATTATTTAGTAATATTCTCACCTTTAAGTATAAAAGTAAAAATGTGTCATACACTCAAATTATGTTAACGAAATAGAATAGAGCGAAACGTAATATCAAAACTCAAACTATATGTAACAACAAAAATAACCATACAAAAACATGACCTAGGACATCAAATTAAATAACTAACAAAACATAATCATTTATAAATATTATATGCATCATGCCTCAAATTACTTAAAGTCAAATAGAACAATTATGTATTTAATCCAATGGTTTAATAATAGAAAATGACAACAAACAATCTAAATTAATGACATCAACAAATAGTGACTGAGTCTCCTAAAAATGAACAAATAAGAGTGCACCAAACCAACAATAAATAGTGACTAAGTGTATTAAGATTTGGTTTTTTTTTACGTGATTTTATTTATTTATTTACATAATTACATGTTAGGATTAGGCTTAATAAAGAGTGAAAGAAATTATATTTTCATTTTTAATTTAATATTATATATATATATTTATTTTTAATTTAAATCATTAATAAAATATAATATATAGTAAGTATTTATAAAGTTAAATAGGCTGGTCCAATGAGCCTAATAAGCTTTTCATAAAGCTTCGGCCCGAATTATTTAAAGATATATTCCCTCTGATCTCAATTATAAGCAACTAAAAACATCTCATTAGAGGTCTCAAATATAAACAAAATTTAATTACCTTTTCTATTTCCAATACAATCATTCCTAAAATATCTCAATAAAGTGGTTGTATCATTTAATATTTGTTTTATTCCCAATACATGTTTTCTAAAGTAGTTATTTTTTTTATCATTTCAAGATAATTAAATAAGCTCAACTAACTTCCTTAATATGTGTGAAATTAATTTTTTTGGCTTATAATTGTGACCGGAGGGAGTAGGATTTTTCAAAAACTTAAGTCTAGCCTCCTTATTAAACGAGTCGAGCTGAGCCGAGATAGACTTTAAGTGAGCCGAATCGTAAGCCCTCGTAAGCCAAACCGCTCATTCCCACCCCTAAACAAAATTAAACTCAGTAGAAAAAGGAAATCCAACACAAAGCAAGTTCACATGGTGTATAAATATACACAATACATATTCGCATACATATAATATATATATATTACTTAAAACATACACGAAAGCGTTGCCTCCTGAGCATGAATAGAAAACAACCCCGTGGACTACTTTTTTGAAACTTCTCATAATAATAATATAACATGTATCCTAGAAATTCTTTCTTGGCATTCATTCTCAGATGCACTGCATAATAATATACAGCCAGCTAGCGACACGTGTGAGGACAAAAACAAAACTTGCTAAGTGTGCAAAGCCATAAATAAGTTCTGTTTACGAGCATGTTCTGGAATAAGCCGATTGATGACATCAGGGGGTATGCCAGAAAGTTCTGCAAGAATGAACAACGTATTAGAAAGGAAGCAAGGGGAACAGGAATTCTCCCATGAAAACAAGTGAGAAGGGTGCACTGTTAGTTTTAGGCTAGACATATGCTAATTGCCTGCTATCATAAAACTAATCTTGCTATGCAAGTTATTTAGAGTTTGAGCAATAAGCAATAAGCAATTTTCTTTATGATCCTTACTCCAGACAGATTAATATCAAAAGATAAAACATTCTCTTTTTATTTTTCTTTGCTCTATCGGAACACAATTTACTTAAAAATAATGTCAATGTTCAAAGGCGATACTATTATCGGTTACTAATTCAAACAAAGCTTTTTCAAAGAATTTCCATACACAAGATTGTGCTGATCTGAGTTACTAACTTCACTCACCCTGAGATTTAAAATTAAACAGAGGAGGAAGTGGGCGACCATTAGGAAGGCGGGTGTTCGGGTCCCTTAATTCATCAAAGAAGGGATGAATGCAAGCTTCCAACTGCAGTACCATAATATGGTGAGCATAAAATAATATTATAGCAAGAGTTTAATTTTGATGCACTATCAATGTACATCTTCAACCAGTCACATTATCATATATGTGACTTCTGAGGTAGTTATTACGAAAGTCAAATGATTTTAATGGCCTAACAAAATAATTGGACAACAGTGTAAATGGTACCTCAAAACTAAATACTTAAAACAATTGCACATCCAATATGAGAATAGGAAAACAAGTACAATCAATGGAGGTTAAACTTACAGCAGTGCATCGCAAATTGGGAGAGTACTGAAAGAACCTACAGACAAGGTCCACTGCTTCTGGGGGTAAACGTTTCTGAAAGACCTGTCAAATTAGGATAAAGTCATAGTAAATTCCTTAGGCATACAAGACTCATTTTATGTAATGTAGGATAAACATGTCCACAAGTTTAAGCAATACATTGAACATGCTAAGAGTATTCACAGTAAACTAGAAATAAAGAATGTAAACAAGGAAGAACTGAAGAAGATGCTCAACCTTGTGCCATGGATGAGGTTTTATCTGCGGAAACTTAAACTCAGTATAATTTGGGTTCATGCACTTTATCTCCTCCCTGGTTGGAGTTCCCAAAACCTGAAAGAAAAAATTAATATAGATAGTAACATTTTGTGATTCCTGTGAGGAATACTACTAAACTATATAACGTAATAGAACTCGAGCAATCTGAATAACAAAATGTATTTGCAAAGAAAAATTACCTTTTCTTCACTGTATCTCACTCAAAGCAAGAAGAGATAATCAAGTATAGAAAATAGAAAAACATCATTATAATATACAAAGACTGGAAATCATTATGCAAAAACAGCATATATAATTATAGGATAGCCAAATCCAGATTAGATTATTTGAAAATGTCCAAATTATAGGATAGCCAAACATCATATTAGATGTATATTTTTCCTTGAGGCCGGACGAAGAGTAAACGTCAAAATCCACGGTATACTTAATATTCAAGAATTATATAATTATTATAGCATAGCCAAATCCAGATTATTTTGAAAAATCACCTTGATGATTTCAACTAGCTGATCAACTCCACTCTCTCCAGGGAACAAAGGCTGCAAAATAAAAAACTTGAAGTTCAGGGTAAATGAAAGAAGAAAAAAACAACAAAAAACAAAGATTTGAGAAAATTAGGGCCTATTTGCTTTAAGAAAAGTTTTCCTTTTCCTTTTCTGTTTTAATCAATAATTTCAAGTACCATTTTTTTTTTGTTTCCTATTTTCAAAATTTTGTACAAGATCGGTGAAAACAAAGTACAAATCTTTGAAAATAGGAATCCGAATGAAAACAAGGTGACATACTTTAAATTTAATCAAAAGAGAAAGCAATTTCGCAAATCAAACAAGTCCTTATTTTGACTTTTATTATTCAAACATAAAATTACCTGTCCAAGAAGTAATTCAGCCATTACACATCCAGTTGACCATATGTCAATTGCAGTTGTATATTCTGTGGCACCAAATATAAGCTCTGGAGCACGATAGTATCTCGAACAGATGTAAGAAACATTAGGTTCCCCTTTCACCTGATAAATAAGAACATGACTGAAACTTGAGCGAAAAAAGAAAAAGCTTACGTCAACCACTAGTGAACTTAGCTGCCTCAACATCTTACCAACACTTTTGCACTCCCAAAATCACAAAGTTTCAGCTGATGAGTGTGTGGGTTCACCTGACATGAGTAATATGTATTTGAGCATAACAAATAGTAACTGATGCCAACTCAAGCATTTATTAATATACACTATGTATACTACAGCCTATCATCTTTCCATTAGGTTAAGCAAAACATAATTTGCCATATGATAGCTTTTAGACAATGAGGTGATAATGTCACAAGGCTCCTAAATATCCAAGAAACAGGAAACTCCCCCTTAAGGTAGGTAGACTCTATTCAAATCCAATCCTCTCATTCAACACTTAACGGGATAAACAAAACCCAAACCAGGTCTGGCATTGTCATGGACCAAGAGCAAGAAGTAAATTATTCCACAAAACACTAAATTTTTCTTCTACGGCAGCCCCTAGGCTTACTCTAATGAAATTAGTTATTTAGTTACATAGATTGATAGAAATAATTAATAAACAAATTTAAGGGGGGAAAATAGCAAGCCATCCCAACCAAAGGTTTGTTCAGCATAATGGTATCTGAAAAGCAGTTTTTAAAATGATTTTCAATCGTCAGAATGAGACTGTTCCTTAAGGCTTGACAACTTGACTCATTATGGTCCTGCCCATATATCTTTTACACTAGATAAGATTATAACAATAGACTCCATGAGTGAAAGATCTTAAAAAAGTAGAGTTGGCCAATCAAAATAATCTAAACTCCATAATTTCAACCAGAAAGCAGCCAAATACGAGTACCACCAACATGCATACAGATGGGACATATATGCTGTTCATGATGAAGCCTCCTTGCCCTTGACCATTTAAGTAGTTTGAACATAGGAGTTCAAATATAGCCGCCTCCATTCTTAAAATTATGTCGAAGTGAGAGTGTTAAAAATGTTTCAACTTCTAAATTAGCATCTGCATATATAAAAAAAAAATACCATACTAAAGAAATTCACCGAGTCACGGACTATAGGAAAAGATTTCCAGGTAACAAGGAAATCAATAACACAAAGAAATGTCTTACGAGAAGGTTCTGCGGTTTGATGTCACGATGACATATGCCAATGCAATTATGTATATAAGCAAGGGCCCTGCAAATCTGCAACCAATATAAGAGAAAAGGAAAAAGAGAAATGTCAACAGACAAAGACACTAATAAAAATAAATTTTTAAATGGCATAATCCTAAATCCAAAAAAGCATTATCCATTAAGATTTGTTCCTTGTTTTTACAATTCTTTGAAAAAAGAATTCCCCAGGTGAAACTGGAACTCAAATTCCTCGGAACAGATTAATCTAAGGCTACGAAACTTAATATACAAATTTACGAAAAAACAATTAGGTAGTAGGGATTATAAGAGGTGAGTTAGATAGCTCTTAATGTGCATATTAGTTCCAAAACATTGTAATACATGCAGGCTAACTGTAATCATCAAGTACTTTGGGAGATTTCTCTCACTATTCTTGAATGTATTTACAGTTTTCTATTCCCACGTTGAATTGAGAATCAAGCAACCACACACCTGGTAGGTATAAAGCTTCACATATATCAAAGGCATTCGCTGGTTCATCCGGCTATAGTTCCTTGCAATTCGGTTCACAGTTTCAGGAACGTACTCAAGTACAAGATTCAAGTAAAGTTCTTCCTTGTCAGTTGTTGAGAAGAAACAATGCCTAAGGGCAACAATATTTGGATGATCCAGCATTTGCATAATCTGTAACTCTCTATTCTTGTATCGCTTGTCCTGGAGAACCTTCTTGATGGCTACAATCTCTCCAGTTTCTCTACATTTGGCCTGATAAAAAAACATAAATGGAGGGGAAAAAAAGTATCAGTATAATAGCACATATTAACAGAAGGCCGTTTACAAAAGATACGAAAAGTAAACTAAGCAACTCTGCCTCACTTGGAAAACAACACCGAAAGAGCCTGTTCCGACCACATGTTCGGCAATATAGGTAACATTCTGCCAAGTCAAACATGTAAAATGTGAATACTTGATTTATTTATGAATTATGATGATGCCCCCCCATACAAGAGTTTGAAAACTGGGATTTGTTAGTTATGATTCATTCAGGTAAATACTAGTACCTGCTTAGATTGAGCATTTCGAGCAGCACCACTAGCGATGGTGGTTCTGATGACATGTCCTGTTTCGGCGCCAACACCATCAATGATGTCGGGTTCACTTTCTCTGTCACTGTCATGGTTGACCTTGTCCCTCAAGCTCATCTCAAGCATCTCTCTGCCGAGCCAATCGATAGAACTGGAGGAGGCCCTCAAGGCACCATTATTATTATTATTATTATTATTATTATTATTATTATTATTATTATTAACAGCAGAGGAGCTGGAACTACCGGCACCACCACCATTGGCGATGCTAGCAGACGCCATGAATGTATGAATGAGTGAGTTAGTAGTTGCAGAAGCAGCAGGATGGCAGAAAACGTAATGCTACTTATAATAATAATAATACTCTTGTGATTGTGATGAAGTCTTGTTCTCAAATCTCTCCAACTCCAACAACCACTGCTCACCCTGTGGTAACATTAAAAAAGATTCTCTCATTTGATTCTAATTCTAATTCCATTGTTACTTTCTTAATCAGAGAGAATGAGTGATCAAGTTAGTAATTAATAATTATAATTATAATAGGAGTAATTTGTTGTTCCTAGATAGATAGATAGATAGATAGACGTACTTAAATTTAAGTATTGAATCCAACTTGAAATGAAATGAAAGAAAATCTTAAATAAATAAAAAAAAAAAAAGGAAAATAGTAGTGAGTAATTAAAGGAGGGAGGGAATAGCGATAAATAGAATAGATGGATGATGAGATCTATTATTAATATAAATATCAGACCTGAAAGTGGAAGCAGCGCGAGTGAAGTTGCATTTTAGTAGTAATTCTGAGTCACTCTCTCTCTCTCTCTCTCTCTCTCTCTCTCAGATTTTGAATAATACTACTACTACTACTGTCTACTAGTGTCTAGTGGAAGAAGGAGGAGGAGGAGGAGGAGTAATGGAGTAATTAAGCAGATCGGAGTGATCGATCCGAATACCAAAACACAAACAAACCGCTTTCCTAATCACTTTGCTTTCTCTTTCTTTCTCTCTCTCCCTCTCCCTCTCACTCCCAAATCCCAATACTATAGTATGGTATAGTATAGTATATGGTACAGTATAGTATATTCACGACGACACTCGACTCTCAGTATCGAATACTGATAACATAACACTTCTGTACTGTACACTGTGCTCCTCTGTGTTATCTATGTACTCCGTATAATAATAATAATAATAATAATAATAATAAGTCTTATTTATGCTTTTGCTCCCTAAAAGTTAAGTGTGTTATTTTTCTTGGACAAAAATGTCATTCAATGTGTTATTTTTTCTGTTTGTCGTAAGACGGAAAAGATATACCGTTCATAGGAAAACGGAATTATTTCGTCTTACGTTTAACAAAATTATTCCGTCTATCTAGAAACGGATGTTATTATGTTTTTTCCGTCTTTGGAAAGACGAAAATGTTAATAAAATTCAATATTCCATATTTGCCCTTCTGTGTTCATTAACATATATGGCTTTTGAAACAAGCCGGTGCAAGCAGCAGCATACCACAACTCATTTCTTCTCACCTTATTTTCTATCTAAAGACAAAAACCAAGAGCATTGATCATCATCATAAACACATTTGATCATCATCAAAAATAGAAATAATTTGGTTTCTTTACTTTGAGCATAACTACCAAGAGCATTGAAGGTATATTCTTGAACAAAACTCACTTTCATGTATATTTTCAAGTAAGAGTAATGTTTACGTGTATTTTTGTTTCTCTGTAGTAGTTTAGCCAAATTTGTATGGGTTTTGTACTATGTTTTGCAAATGGGGAAAGCTCTGTTAGTGCCTGCTTCGTTGATGGCTTCAACATAGTTTCCGTAAACCCAGAGACAGAATTTTTCTGTCAACATGAAGACGGAAATTTTCGTCTCATCATAGACAGAAGATACTTCAAAATGTAATATTTGCTCTTTTAACCATTGCAGATACAATGACTGATAATAAGGATGATTTGATGCATGATGTTGAAGAACCACATGTAATGAAATCCGTGAAGATTGAGTTTCCCGATTATAGCAGTTCATTTTGCACAAATGAAGTGTTCAAGAACCGAGATGAAGTCGTGGATTGGGTTCGTGCAGTTGGGTATCGACTTGGATTTGTCCTTAAAGTGGCAAAGTCTGACTTAGGCTTGGGGAAAAGTAAAAGGCAAAGAGTTGTCTTTGCATGTGATCAAAGTGGCGTATATAAGCCTTCAAAGGGAACTCTGAAGTATAATATCAGAAGCAAGAAGATTAATTGCCCTTTTAGATCATATGCAAGGCCAATTCGTTCCGGTGACAAGTGGTTGCTGAAGGTTAAATGTGATTTTCATAACCACAAGGAGTATGAATCGTTGATTGGTCATTCGTTGGCTGGAAGGCTAACCGAAGAAGAACGTGCTATTGTGTTTGACCTTACCAAGAGCGGGGTGAAGCCAAAGAGAGTGATGACAACTTTAAAAGAAAGATTTCCTGCAAATCTGACAACCATGGGACAAATTTACACTGCCCGTGCTGCCTATAGAAGAAATGTGAGGCTCCCACGTATGCAGATGCAGCATCTCCTGCTATGCTTGATGAGGGAAGGATATGAGTACTCGCACACTACCTTCCTTGGTACTGATGTGGTGAAGGATATTTTCTGGACTCACCCTACGTCCATTTCTCTACTGCGCAACTTTAGCTTGGTGCTCATAATGGACAACACATACAAGACCAACAGATATAAAGTGTCGTTGTTAGAGATGGTTGGTCAGACATCAACCGCCAAAACATTCTCTGCTGCATTTTGTTTCATGTCATCTGAGAATTATGCTAGCCTCTCATGGGCATTGACGCAGTTTAGCAGATTGTTTATAGACCCTTGCCAGCTTTCTAAGGTCATTCTCACCGACTTTAAGGGTGCTTTTGTGAGAGCTATTGGAGATGTATTTCCTACGGCCACCCATTTACTTTGCCAGTTGCATGTGAAGCGCAATGTTAAAGGAAGGTTCAAAGAGTATTTTCGTGACAATGAGAAGACTGATGCGGTGATAGATGCATGGATGAAAGTCGTCCATTGTAAGAAGGTTGTGGAGTACCAATCATGTGTAGATGCATTTGTGAAAGTCTCTAAACAGGTCGGGTGTGGATTGTTTGAATATGTCAAGAGGACATACCTCGACCAAAACAAGCTAAGGAGAAATTCGTGGATGCTTGGATAAATAGGCATATGCATTTTAGGAACACAACAACCATGCCCCATCGCCAATGCCAGCTCCTATCCACCCAAAACCATTTCACCAGAGTCCAATCCGCCTATGCCCATAAACCCACTTCCAACCACCCACATCGCCAACCCATTTTTTACCCACCCATATATATAAGAGTTGTTGACAAAATTGTATTTAAAACAAATAAACAAGTGCATGTTTGGTTTTGCGGTGAGTTAGTTTAGAATCAATTAATTCTGGAATGTCAACGCTATTAACAATTACTTATGCTCCAACATGATTTTGGGGCCATAATTAATTTTAAAAATCATAACCAAACATGCTACAAATCCACATACTAATGTGGGTGTATGCTATGGTGAGAATTGAAATAAGATTTCATATTAATATGAGAGTTTGCATATGTATAATGGAACGAAGTCGCATACAATAATATAGAAGAAAACTAGAAAAGTAATAGTAATTTTAAAAAATAAAAAAATTGTTGAGAAAGTAATAATGCTAGTAGGTTTAAGGAAATACCAATAGCTCCACTTGTTGTGATAAATTATTGGCTTATTTATGGTTTTAGTCCCGAAAGTTAGGAGTGTTTTGATTTTGGTCCCTGGAAGTTTTTTTGAGTTTGACTCATCCTTAATTGTTTTTAAAATTTGGTTTTAGTCTCCGTCGTTAACAAAAAGTCGTTAATTGTTGATGTGGTTAACGAAATGTCACATCAGCATACACGTGTGCAAGTGTTGCATGTCATCGTTAGAATGACGTAAAAGATCCGGACTCTCAGGAGCAAAAAGGGTCAAGGCCTAACCAAAACGTGTTTGTGGATTGGGTTATGACCTTTTTGCTCCTGCGGGTTCAAATCATCTACGCCATCCTACCGATAACATTTCATAGTTGCACACGTGTATGTTGATGTGACGTTCCGTTAGCCACGTCAGTAGTTAACGGATTTTTATGATCAACAATGACTAAAATCAAATTTTCAAAACAACTAAGGAGGAGTCAAGATCAAAAAAACTTTCAAAGATCAAAATCAAAACACTCCAAACTTTTAGGGATTAAAGACATAAATAAGCCTAAATTATTTGATTTAGCTTATAGCTATTGTACTGAGAACTTATATCAGTCCACTTTTATCTTATTTTCTCTGAATACTACAGCAGTTCTTATTCTTCGAGAGACATTTTTTCCTTTTAATAAAATTTATTATTTTGTGTCAAATTTCAGGCTATGAGGGACCGCCACTTGTAATCATACCTTAATCAGCATTTCTCAATGTGGCCCATCATTATCTAATTGTTTCTTTAATAATAAAGTATATTGTTAATATTCCTAATTAACCTCAAGACACCAAGCATGGCGACAATTGGAGAAGTTAAAATAGAAACTCTTAAATAAATAAAAAAAATGAGTTCAACAGTTTGTTATAACCTTACTACGAGCTACTTAACTTTTAAATCCTTATTTTACATGTATTTTATGTATAATCTATCATGCCATCAACACATATATTGAACTTTTTTTTTTGAAGGGCTCATATATTGAACTCATACCTTGGTCAACGACCACAAACTAATTCTTTAAAATATTTACCAAAACTTTTAAAAAAATACTTCTTCCAATTCTATTTGTAAGATTTTTTTAGAAAAAAAATTTTGATTTTATTTGTATGACCATATTTCAATTTTTAATAACATTCAATTATTTTTTTCCAAAATATTTCTATTAAGCCAAAAAAATTTAAAATCTCAATAACAATTATAGGAGGTACTTTTAAAAAAGTATATTAAATATTTATTTCCAATATCACTAACAATATCAATCAACTTTCTTAATTGACATAAATTTCTAAAAAAAATCTTACATAGAAAATACCTTACACCAAAGATCAAGGATAACATTTATTAATAGTACCTAATATGTCACCATGCTTCATTCCATTAATTTATATTTGAGCCGGTGTTTACGAAACGGGAAGTTGATTGAATTTGTATTTTGAAAAATTGATTTTAGCTCTCGTTGGAGTGCTGAGAAGCTTTTAGATTCAGTTAATAAATTATTAGTCATGTTCGATGAACATAAATTAAAAAGAGATTATAGTTTTTGAAAAGGAAGCTTGTAGCTTTTGAAAGTTAGTTTTTAGGGAATTACTTCAAATAACTTTCAAAAAACTAATTTAGCTTTCAATAACTCGTATATCAATTATACCTTCAAAAAAATTTCAAAATTATTTACCTATCCCAATAAGAATTTAATTTTTAATTAATTGTGTATTTTATTAATTTTTAATTATAATTTAATAATTTTGTTATAACTAATTAATTAACTACATAATTAATAAATAAGTAAAAGAAGTGAATTTAATTAATTATAATTTAATAATTTTTATACTTTAATAAATAAAAATAAAATAAATAAATTAAAATAATATAATGTTGCATCTTTTTTTTCAATCATTTAATAATTTTCAGCTACTTTAAAAATTAGTTTTGTCAAACAACACTCTTTTAAACAGTCAATTAAACAGCTATAAGTTCACAATTCTCAACTAGCTTCACAACTACAAGTTATAAGTTCACAATTAGTTTAATTTTGTCGAACATAACCTTAATATTTTGTTAAAATTGAGTATGAAATGAAGTAATATATATGAGTATTTTTATTATATATATATAAATAAATAAATAAATAAAGTAAAGTTAACACAAAAGTTACATTTTCTTACTTTTAATTAATTTTTTTAATGTTATGCTTTTCTATTTAATTCAAGGATTTTTGGGAGATATAAGTATATAACAAAAGCCATGTCATGATGTTAAAGAAAAAGCAGCTCTATTTCACACTCATGATTTGTGTTATAAGAGTGGGGCCCTCACTTGATTCCTGGTTTTCCCATTTGCAGGCGGCATGCTCTAGGAGAATACTAACTTTGTACATAATGTTTTTTGAATTTTTTTTTAAAAAAATTTATTTTGTTCTTATTTATAAGATATTATAAAATATAACAAACATGATATTAAAAAACCAATTTATCTTTCAATAACTCGTATATCAATTATGAATAACATATTTTTAGTATATTCTTCAATCAATTTTTTTATACATCAATTATCATGAGACAATTGCCTCACCTATCAAAAAAAAAGTTATCATGAGACAATTTTTTAAAGGGACAGGTAAAAGTCATTTCATGATATTGTCTATTTCTTCCATTTTAGAAAGATCATAAAATATAACAAAACTTTTTCTCTCAAAACAAAATTAAAATAATTAATAAAAAACTTAGAAATTACAAATTTTGAATTGTGATTGATTAATTAATAAAAATGCATTAAATTAACTATTTAATAATTAATTAATATATTAGACAAATTATAAATACTATACGTTTACATAATTTTTTAACTTTTACATTTTTTTTTACCATACTTATAAGAGGAAGGAAGTATTCAATATACTAGTTAGGTCCTCCATTTGGATGGACTAAGGACATGTTTGTTTTTGCGTTTGAGAGGACAAAACGCAGAAGCTCCCTCTCACATGCGATAGCCCAAACGCGCGTCCTGAGGTGCTTTACCGCAAATCCAAACTGGCTGTAAATTAAGTAGCGCAGGAAAAAAAAATTTGAAAACTAGAGAGCTGATGAAGGCCACCACTAAGGGTTGGGTGTTGGATAGAATAACGGTCCACAATACATCTCATTATTTTTTTATATTTCTTAAACTGTTCCTAAAAAAAAGTAATATTCCATTATTCCCTTCCAAATTCTTTTCCCTTCTACTTCTCAAAATTTCACCACTCTTTTGTAAAGTGTTATGTCAAATCCCAAAACAAACAATCACTTGTATAAAATTTGAATAAATGTGTGAGCAACAAAGTAAGTTCAAAACGTTGTCATGACTTTTTTTAATGTCATGTTATAAAGTATGCCTCACGACCGGAAGAAAAAGATCAAATCATGAAATATATCTTACTATCCGAGAAAATTTATTGATGTTATTAATATTGTTACTAACTTACCAAGCTTGTTAAAATAAGGTAAATAAAGTTGGCAAAGTTTGTAGAAGTGTATAAAGGTATTTGTATAAGTTTATTTTCATAATCTTAAATAATACTCTCATAATATACATGAAGAGGCAAGAGATGCAAATACATAAGCTAGATAGAGCACAATAATCTATACTATTATAAAAGTTGATGGCTGTATAGCAGGCGAAAAACATCCCACCCAGCCCCCCTTTACTTTTTTTTTTTTTAAAAAAAAAAATTATCCCGTTCAACTACCAAAAAAATTTCCCCCATTTATTTATTCTACCAAAAATTTCCCTCGGTACAAGTAACAAAATTTTCCTCAATTCAAAAGAAAAATTTAACAAAAAAAAGTCAAAAAAATTAAGGAGACATGCATTTAATGATTTGTCTATCACATCAATCAATTATCAAACAACTAATTTAATGCATTTTGCATGAATCAACAAAACACAATTCAAAGTTTACAATTTCTAAATTTTTCATTAATTATTTTAACTATAGTTTAGGGACCATAAATTTAGACATTTTTTATCATCCTTGTGGGACGGAGAGAGTATAAATTTGTGGATCCACTACTTCTGCTATTTCCTGCACAATACATAGCACACCTATGAAACCCACAATAAATTTTACAAATAGAGTTGAAGAAGTGTGTATTAAAAAAAAAACTCTTTTTATTACACTGTGTTCTCTCTCCAATTCTATTTATAAGATCCTTTTAGAGTTTCAATTTTGATCCTATTTATTGGTTTGTTAAACTATTGGTTTGTTAAACTAACCATTGCATATTGGTGATATTCCGATGCAATGGTATTTTTGGAAAAAAAATAATAGAAAAAAATGTTTTATATTTAGCACCAAATCTCACAGTATCGTTGCATTCCATTTAAGACCACAGAGAATATAAATTAAGCTGAGCACACTGAATTAACATAATTCACAACACCAAATGCATACAAATTTATTTATATTTATATTGATAATAATAGTATTTAATTTTATTGAAATTATTTATATTAATACTATCATAAATCATAAATAATACTTTCTCGATCCTATAAGTATGATAAAAAAATTATAATTTTTTTTGTCATAAATTAAATTTAAAATAATTAATAAAAATATCGAGAAAATTTATTTATATTACTAATATCATTATCATAATTCTTTATATTAATATGTTTTCAAAAGAGAAAATAGATAAGATTGTGTCCATTATATATCATACAAGTTATGGAATAATAAGATAAATCAACTATTTGAAAATTACATTGTCATATGTATTTATATTATTCTATAGTAATTAATTAAACAATTAATCTGTGCATCACACCGATAATTTCATATCTAACTTGATTGATCATCGTATTGGCCCCGTGCCGTGTTTCTAGTAAGTGTAAATGAGGCCAGCTTCTACAAATTAAAGTTTGGAAAGATGAACAGTTTGCAAAAAGTTATTGGTGAAGATAGATGTATGGAATGGCACCTTTGACAAGTTTGAAAAGGATGAAGAGGGAAGTATTGAAAGTACAAAAAGATGGCTTTTGTGTGTGAATGAGTGGGGACATACAACATCACATGCATCATGTCATGTGCGCGCATGAGCAGAACAACCAAATTAAAGGAAATTGCTACATTTCCACTTTCAAGAAAAAAAGGAAGAAATTCAATGATAGAGAGCAGAAACCGCCACTAATTTTGTTTGCGATAATGAAGCCCTCTCGCTCCTAATAATGCATATAAAGAGGTGAGGTTAGATAAAAATTTTCAAATCAATCAATATAAAGTAGTACTACTAATAATAATAAATCTACAGTACGTAGCTATGGTCTTGTAACAAACAGAATTGGAGTAGGGAATTTGGTAAAATACAAACAAGTGACACGTGGCTTTGGGTCCAGACAAGGGGGTTAAAGGCATCACTGATGAGCATTTTTGGGTGTGAAAAATTTTGATCAAACTTGGACTCTCTCTCTCTTGGCTTCCTTCTTCTTCCTCTCACTGCTTAGTGCTCTCTTACCTCGTAAATTCTAATTTTCATTATCTTACTTCCCTGAGCTGGAATCTAGCTTCCATAGCTTTCTTATTTCTATAACTTCTTGTTATTTGTATTTCATTTCATTAGCACATCATTGTAACTACTATTGGGAGCTTGAGTGCATTATTATTATCAATTCAGATATGAAATTGTGCAATATTGAGATTGTATTATGTCTATGGATAAGTTTGATGAATTAGCCTTACAGGTCTCTAATCACTTACAACAGTATTAGAGTTGTGGCCATAATATTAACCTTGCGATTTTGATCGTTGACGGCTCTACATACGCAAAGTGATTGCGATTGTAATTGTGATTACATTAGCCACATAGTATAATTATACTACTTATAAGAGAAAATAATATAATTCGCTCGGTAAACTCGATCAATGTAACTGCCACAATTTAAGAAAACATTGATGATTGTTAGAAGACTAATTAATCAAGAGAATGAATTCACGGATGCCACGGAATATTAGATTCAAACTTATACTACTAGATACTGAGAGATTTAAAAAAAAAAAAAAAAAGCTCATGACCCTCGATCAGCTCTCCAAATTTAATTTACTTTCAATAATAACCCATAATTGAACCGAAGAGGAAAAAGGCCGGAAAGATAACTAACTACATCAATCGGATTATTCTTTGTCTCTCTAGAATCAAATTGTAATGATGGGATGGGAACTAACAAACAAGAGGCGTGGGAATGATTGATGATGAACTCCTCATATAACATCATCCATCTTTTACTTATATATTTGAAAGAAATTGCAAAGAAGATAAATCAGTATCATCATTTTGGCTATGGCACCTTTAACGCGAGAGATATATATATTAAGAGTCTAAAGATTATGACCGGTGAATGTATGTTATCATAAAAACTATGATTTGTTATATATATGTGTAAACATATTACCATGATCACAGCCATTAATCATCAAAATCAATAACCATAAATATGCATGTTAAACTCTAAAAATGCTGCCCACAATTTAGATGAACTTCAACGGATTTTTATTGGATAATCTTACAAATTTGAGACGATAGAATCAAGAAAATAATATGTCATATTGTCATCGAAGCAAAAAGCTAATTTAAACTTTGATTTTGGAAAATGGTGATAGGCATGCCCAACTTAACAATGTCGTGACAAGATAATATGATCATATCATTTTGTCATGATAACGAGATAAACATTACAGTATATCGTTTTATCATGATGCAATAATGAGATAATATATATATATATATATATATATATATATATATATATATATATTGTGATGATGAGATAACAACAACATTTTAGTTTTGATGTCTCACCATATAAGACATGTTCCCTTACTTAAGATGAGTATGAAATAAGCCATAATAGGTGGAAATTACTTCTCAAATAGAACTATAAAGTACCTTTGTGTAACATATATGAATCATACGTTTCTTAAAAAGAAATTATTATTTCTTGGATTGATTACTTTTTCTGTGTGCATGTTACCTAAACTTTAAATCATACAGTATTTCATTTGTAAGAGTTATATGTCTTCAATCGTTTTATGATATGACTTAAGCTTTATATTATGACTTAATCACTTGTGCCATAATGTATTTCTTCTTGTTTATTTTGCTTATTATGATTTATACCCTTTTTGAGTCTGTGTAACTCATCAGAGACAGAGGTAAGGGGGACAATCACGGGTTTGGACTTTGGACCCCTCTCTTCTCATTTAAATATTTTTAATAGGTCCTTTATATAGCTAAATTTCAGAAAAGATATGGGTTTTTTTTTTCACCAATAGTGTTTTTTAGCCGATAGCCGAATACTAATCCTCTTCAAGGTATAAAAATCACTGAAGTACAGAAATCAAACCCCTGACATCATGCTTAAAAAACCTAGTTATCTTCAAGCTATGCTTGGCTTTGCTAGTAGATAGGATAATTTTTAGGGCAAATTGCACTCACCTACCATGATGTTTGCACTAATGACACAGACACCCTCTCTAGTTTGTAAAATGACCCTCACCTTCCCTCCTTAGCAGAAATCGAACCCCTGACATCATGCTTAAAAAATTTAGTTATGTTGGGCTTTGCTAGTAGATAGGATAATTTTTAGGACAAATTTGCACTCACCTCCCCTAATGTTTGCATTAATGCAAAGACACCCTCTCTAGTTTGAAAAATGACACTCGCCTTCCATCTTTAGCAATCAACATTGCACTTACACCCCCTCATTGTAATAAATTATTAGAATATCAACGAAAATATTATGTTTGAGATTAAATAAGACTTTTATACCCTCAAGAGGTATTTCATACAAATTTTAAATGTATTTAGTACATTTTTTACAATAATATGATAAAATAAATTTTTTTACAAAAAAATGTAATGACCAACGAAGTCACTTCTGCAAGCCAATTTGAGGCGACCAAAAATTGTGCCAAGTAGTGAAATTTAGTGTGCATAACTGCATATATACTAGGGATTAGTGGGGATAACATGCTTATTATAACAAATATTCCTTTTTTAACACTTTTATGGTTAATCACAGGCTATAGTGGATATAAGTTCATTATGAATGTCATATGATATAATATATTTTAATTTTGTTATTGTTCCTATGATATATGGATATGAATATAACATATGTTCATAAAAAAAAAAAAACACTGAACAAAGAAGCTGTTAGCAGTTGTAGTATCATGTATATTACCATAATCTCAACTTTGTTTATAAAATCCCCCCAACAGTTGCATAGGGCATTGGCAATTCACAAAATTAATTCAACAATATAAAGAACCACCAATGTAACAGATATATTAGGCTGACCAGTGCAACAACACCACACTGTACAATGATATTAAGAGCATAATCAATAACCACACATTAATAACTCCGGCAAGACCTTATTTCCTTAGCAAACCCAACAATCTATGGTATTCTCAAGTACAAGAAACTCCAATGTCAACCATGTATGTAAATGTAGTATTCCTTCAGAGTAATGAGCAGAGGTGGTCCACAATTATCCAGGATCATAAGCAAGTACCTACTACTTGTATTGGCCAGCCAGCCAGCTAATAGGGATTGCATATATAATAAATATATATAAGAACTAAGGTAACAGATACATGATGCCCCGGATTTATATTTACACTTAAACTACTTAAGAAACTGATGTATGAACCCAGACTATGCTCATACATACTCAGTTAACTTGCCAACCTATGCAAATATATCCACAATTCTTCAAACAGGCAACAACTTGCAAAAGGGACACCATGCAATTTTGATACCACTCTTTTCATTTCCTCTAATCAGAATCATCTTCAGTGAAGTTATGTCTGAATATTTTAAGCCAACTCAAATGGATCACGGTACTTTCTTCTCTTGTAAAAGAATTTTTTTTTTCCCACATTCATTTACTTCTAAGAATCTGTCGAACCAAAAAGTGGCAGAATCCGGCAGCTAGCAAATGGACGGTCCAAAATTGTAAGTCAGCAAGCTTTCCACTGCAAAAGGCAAAACCATCAACCTTGACACCAGTAAATACAAGAAAAATAACTGACTAATTTGAGACAGAACAGAACAGAGAGTTAACATAACTGCAAGTAAACAACATAATACAATTAATCCATTTATTATAACGTCCAGGTGAAGATATCAAAGTGAAACGCCACTAGAAAATGGAGGGGGGGATGCACCAGAAACTATGAAGCTACCCAGAGATTAAAGAAAGTCAAGGCAGAAGTATTTCACGCACATGTCTATTAAAAATATCAGCAAAACTACTTTACAGATTTCACAAAGCTGACATCAATGTAAATGACTAAATACTGAAATAGCAGGTTCACCAAAAAACAATGATAGCTAGATGTAAATAATTATGAAAACATAAATGCTATCCTAAAATGTAATTGCCACACAAGGAGAAAGTTCAGGTTATAAAGAATATCAGTTAGGTTAGGTAAGTCCTAATTTTGGTTCAGCAACAAACATCTTTCTAAGCTATGCAACTACAGGCCTTTTTAAGAGAATGTGTCTCACCAATCTTAAATACTCTAGGTCCCAGAACTTGCTTTTTGAACCCAAACTTGTTTCTGCAATTTAAAGGAGAGATAGTGACCAGTTATTGAACCGGAAAAGATATATGATGTATGGCCATGCAGAAATATAGGTACCTCATGGGAACCATAAGCAGAGCCACTAGTTCTTCTAGAAGGCTTCCCCTCACTTGAAAGTGAATAGCCATCAACATCCTTGGCCCCATGTGTTGGTCCACGTCGACCAAAATGCTTGCTGAAACCTAAATATACATGGAAATGAAATTTAAGCAGAAACCAATCTAAATGTAAGCATAAAAGTATTCAAGTCTCTGCTTTTCAATTCCAAAACCAACCATTTTCTGATGAATGACTGGGACGGCCACTTCCAAGAGATTTTAGGTCCCCGCTTCTTGCATTTGGTGTTTCATGTTTTAACTCAGCTTGACCTCCTGTTTCATATACAATACATGTAAAAATTCCAAATTGTGAAAAGTACATAAGCAGGCTGTAATAAATTATAGGATCTTCAAAGGTCAACGTTATGATTTCCATAGATACAGTTAGAATGAAGCCCCTTTGCCTAAGCTCTCCTACTGCTCTACATGCTTGTGCTATTAGACATATTGAGAGAATAGCTTGTAATAAAGCATGTACCTTCCAAAGTATCTACTTGTGATGAAGCAGACAATGACAGAGAATCATCACCTCCGTTGGAACGATTTGTCCATACACCACGATCAGGTCTATCTCTATGTCTAACACGTCTCTCCTGCCTCTCACTAGAAACATGTAAATCATTGACACCAATCCTATTCTCTGATGTCCCATTAGTGCCCTTCAAAATAGTCGGAACATGTAAGGTGCGAGGCGGTTGCTTTTCTTTTTCTAGATTGGATGTTTGGATTGGGTGATCAGCGTGGGGCCTGGAAGACTGACTTTGACGCAAGTCTTTGTTTGAGAGTATGCTTCTGATAATCCTTCCACTACCTTCAGGCCGGTGATTCCGCCTCAGAGCGGTTGAATCAAGAATTTTAGCTGAAGATGTTGTGCTGCTCTGCTGTGAAATGCCGTCTAAGTCAGACATCTGCATAGTAAAAAAACAAAAGCAAAATAGTCTCTTAGTAGAACTGTAGTCATAACTCATAACATGATCCTAAAACATGAATCCACCAAGGACACTGGCGAAGAACATTTCATATATTGGGTAGCAATAAGGCAAGGCAGCATATAACATGAATCAAATCATGGCAATCCCTTTATAACAAACAGTATAATTATACCAAGCAAATCATTTGCATTACAGTATCTTCAATTCCTAGTGCTTTCTCTTTTACTTTTTTCTTTTTATGATAAATAAAGAAATTTAATTAGATGAGACGAGAAGATTACAAGAGGATAAGACATCCACAGTTCCACACAAAGTAAAAACGGAAAGAGAACTTCCTAGTACTTTCACTAATGCACAGGCCTTTTATTTGTTCATGGCATGTGTAATGTCATACTGGTAGCCTACACTATCATATTAAGCTTCAACCTCTCTTACTGTCATTTAAAAGGTTACATTAAAAAAAATTATTACTCCCTCCGTCCCATAAGTTATGTCTTTTTAGCTATTTTGTTTTGCCCCATAAGTTATGTTCTTTTAGAAATCCAATACTCATTTATACTTCTTTTCCCAAGCATACCCCTATTTATTATATCATCTTTTTCATCACCCATCTCTCCATCTCTCTTCAATATAATCTTCATACATTTATTATTACTCTCTCTCCTATTATTAAATGGGGGTATTTTAGTCTAAACATATCAAATTCCTACATCATTTACTCATTTCTTAATCTACGTAAAATTTCTAAAAAGACTTAACTTATGGGACGGAGGGAGTATCAATTTCGCTCACCAATGGGATCATTCAAGAATTACCGCAGGAAATTTGCAAATTGTTTGTTTAGAATGAATCAATCTAAATGTTACTTCAGTAAATTCAAACAACAAATTCACAAAACCAAATGAAGATGAATTCATTGCTGCAAACCAAACAGAATCAAAGAAAATCAGAGTCAAAATTGAAAGGAAACAAAGTATACTGCTTCTTCTCATACATCTATGTGCATCTTAGGCACCTAACTTAGGGGCTCTAGATCAATCTTTATGGACAACATGAATCATAAAAATAGAAAGGGATTAAGAAGATAAAGATCAGAAGCTTACAGAAAGTATCTCTCTTTCTTTCCCTTTAAGAAGCAGGATTTTCTTCTTCCCAGCATCATTATTTCCAGAAACTCCAGCAAAAAAGAACAAGGTAAGAAACCCAAATAGCAATTCAAGATACCAGAAGGGTGAGATATTAATCACAAGTTACATCAAATAATAAGCTTAGAAGAAAAGTCATAAAAATCATCGAAATAAACCAAAATGAATAATATTGAAAGGGGTTTTCAATAGATGTCTCCACGCCACAAAATAAAAATGAGAAAAAGAAATATTATCACATGATTTTTCAAACAGAAATATCAACCTTACCATTTTCATCAAGTGTTTTACTTCCATCTGAAGAAGCCACTGTTGAAGATTTATTTGAAAGATGCTGATCACCTTGCCTGGGAACCAAATTGTAAGTTGATTTGTCTTTTACAGTAGAACTTCTGCCAGGGTTCCTAGCAACATACTGTGCATAATATAGGCAAAAATTAGACAAGTTAAAACACAAGTAAGAAGCAAGTGTTAAAACTTTGTAGTTTGTGGGCAAAGCAATTCCAGCTAAAAAAAGCAACAACTACTGTAGTTTTTTATTCGAAGTTTATAAAAAAATTGTAATGATAATTAATATCACTGCCTTGCCTTTCAACCATAACCCTAAGTTTCTTCTGAAATAAACAATGATTGCTCGGGAAATTTATGAAACTGGCATTGCAAGGAAAACAAAATGTAAAGCAGAAACAAAAGGATAGGCTAGTTTAAACTAGAATCCAACTTTCTTATTCTTACTTTGGGAAATTAACCAAAAATATTAGAAAGAAACTATTCATCTAAGTAAACAGATGCAACTTCCGATTTTTTTTTCTTATAATCAAAAAGGCTTTTCCAATATGTTGTACTCATGAAGAAATAAAAGCTATAAGAAAAATACCATTGTAGTGGGAACCCTCTTCTTTCCGGAACCTCGTCTTGATGCAGCAGAGCTAGGATTCCCATTTGATGATGTGGCAGCTCTTCTACTCACTTTTCCATTAGATATTGATCTCTGCACAAGCAATGCATTAGGAAAGCATGATCATGCATATAAATTATAAAATCAGGATATGAATCACAATTCATAAAGTCTATTTTTTGAAAAATGAATCATATGAATCAAAACGTATAGCAAATCAAAAGATACATAATCAAGAATTATTAAAATAATAAATAACATACTTTGACATGTATAAAATAACTATATGAATAAATAAAGAAATATAGAAATAGATAACTTTTGCTATTCTTCTTTATCAACATTAATTCAATATACTTTTATTTCTTGTTACATATATATACATTAATGATTTTCGTATATCCTAAGCAGTGTTATCGAAATCGTACGATTCACAATTCGAATCGTAAGATTCGATACGATTCGTATATAAAACGAAACGCATCGGTGGTCTGAATCGAGAATGACCAGGAATCGACGATTCTCATGTTCGAATCGCATGCCAAAAACGATTCAGAAAAATGGGGGTTAAAACGGGTTTTCCTGACAACAAATGGGTAAAACCCGACCCGGCCCGGCTTAAACCTAACTTTTCAGGCCCCAACTTGGTCAAAACAACAAATGATGTTTGGTATTAAATGCATATCCATTGAAAACGGGTTCAATGGCTGCTGATTGCAGTTTTCAATTGCATTCTTCAATCTCCATTATTAAATTTGATTTCCTAGACAATTATTGTTAATTGCTTGCATAGGAAAAATTTATCATTGATTGATTGTTTCCTATTTTAGCCTAAGAGTGGCTGAAGGTTTCTTCAGAAAGCATTCAATCCCTCCTTTCTCTATTCCTTTCTCCTTTCTCAGAAACGTGCCTCCTACTCCCTTCTCTGCTCACTTCAGTTTTCACTTTTCAGTCACTCCCTCTTTCATTCCTTTTCAATTTTCCAGACCCTGATTCATTCCCTCCCTGTTTCAGCCACCCTGTTTCAGCCACCCTCTATATGAATGTTTTTCTTCTTAGTTTATGGTTTTAACTTTTATGCATTTTATGAATGTTGATCTTGGAGATACTCTATGATTTATGAATTTTTGGATGTTTTTTCTTTATATATTATGCATATGCATAATATATCATTCAATTGTTATATAAGGTATTTTTTACTATGTTCATGAATCTTATGATTTGATACGATTTACGATTTACGATTCAAAATTTGGCCTAGCGATTCACGATTTGAATCGCGATTTGACAACATTGATCCTAAGCAATGTAATAATTTCTGTATTTTTCATGTATGTTAGTTATCAAGGTTTCTCTATCTTCTTTAATTATTTCCTATATTCTTTTTCACAGCCGACGGCCTTTTCTCCTTCTCGGTACACCATCACAGATCCATAGCTTTCTTATCTTATCCTCCTCTTCTTCTGTCTCTTCTCTTTCTTTTGTTTCATCAACCTCACCACTGGAGCCAGACAGTCCCATTGTTAGAGGCTCTATGTCATCTAAATTTGCTTTCTGCCGCTTGCTGTCCTTAAAAATCGGCCTTTTCAGAACTAAGGCACATGTGATCTGATCCATTTTTTGAGCGCAGCCCAGTTGTGTATGAATCGGGTTGACCATCTCCGAATCCCATTGTTGTGATGCAGATGATTCTCGAGTAATTAAGGGGCCAAACTGATTAATCAAGAGTTGTATATTGGCAGCTTCATGACACGTGACGAGTCGCAAATTGATCCGTGTAACACAGTCAATTCTAACTACGCTGTGCAAGATACCATTGGTGCTTAAAGATTTTTTTTTTTAAAAAAAAAAAACGTAACGAAGGCTATTTATCAAGGATTTGCTCTGTGCGACACAAACACACATTCCTCGTTTCCATACACTTCCACACACACACGCACAAATGCAGACATAATGACAAGTGACGACAGACATGTTCCTCAAAACTAAATAATGAGTTAATGATATGCAAAAATACCCGAGGTCCCTTGGCAGCTCTCTTCTGGCGAACGAAGTCCATCAGTGGGGTAACTATCGGAGTATCTTTTGCAGCACCTGATAAACGACAAGAAGCTATAAATGCAGAATAGAAGGAAATATTGCTCTACCTACCATATTTGTCTCTCTATGCTTTTTTCAAACTTAAAATTGAAAGAACATTAGCATTTATTGACTAACCAGCTCGTTCTGCGTCCCTCTTCTCCAATTGTATCTCGGCACTGGGAAGGCTCTCCACAGGCTTGGCAAGAAGTTCAAGAAAGTCCAGATACTCAGAATCTAAATGTCCACGACAAAAATGCATATAATTATTTAGTTCACTTAATACTAATGATGAAAGAAAAGGGATAAATAGAAACAAATAATAACAGTTAAGCAATGTAATAGAGTTGAATTGAAGGAGGGTGTACCTTTGTATATGGTTCCTTCACGACCGTCCTTTCTAGAAGGCTGAGTTGGAACACGTTGGGAAGGAGCATATTCAACAATGACTTTGAATTGAGTTCCTGGGAAGGGGTGGGGGTGGAGGAAATAAAAATAATTGAGTGATTTGATGGGGTTAACAGTTGAAAGTTGAAAGTAGAAAGAAAGAGAGTGATAGTAATGAAAGTGAAGAAAAGGAAGAAAGAAAGAAGGGAGCAAGAAAATAACCCTTTTCATTAACGAAGACGTGGCCATTAAAGAAGTCAGCAAACTCTAAAACATCGTCGGGAGTGTTGAAGTTGATGTAGGCTCTGGAATAGGATACATGCTTCTGGCTGAAAATACATACATACATACATACATACATACATCAAATATAAATATATATCCATAATAAAACAAGGTGGTAGTGGTAGACTAGTAGTAGTGGATCGAAGAGAAGAGAAACCTACCTGAAATTGGAAGGGCGGAAGGAGAGCCAGTTGTAACGGCCAAAGAAGAGGGAGTCAATCTGGTGAGAGAGAGCGGACTCGGAGAGGTTAGGGGGTAAGTGCCGCAGCACCACCTTCGTCCGATCCACCGTACCACCACCACCCTTCATGATGGATGATTGATGATTGATGATTGATGATTGATGTTGTTGGATGTATGTTAATAATAATGATAATAATAATAAAACCCTAGCACAGCACAGCACAGCACCTTAGCACTTGTTCGATTCGATTCGATTCGAGGATGATTGATAACAGAGATTAAAAAGAAGCAAGAAAGGGAAGGGAAGGTACCTATCTATCTATCTAAGTATGTATGTAATATATCAGAGTATCGATGATCGATCATCAAGGAAGGAAGGAAGGAAGGAATTAGGAATGGAATGGAGTAGTAGTAATAGTAGTATTTCATTACATTAACAATTAACATACATCCATCTTCTATTCTATTCTATTGTGAGCCCTAATTCCACACAAAAACAAAAACCCCCCAATTTGCCCTTCACCCAATTTTTTTTCTCTCTCTCTCTTTTCTTTTCTTTTTTTTTTTTTTCTTTTCCAACTTTCACATGCGACTTTCGATGACACTCAAATTCTACTCTCGTATACGCGGCTTTTTTATTTAAGTGGGGTAATTTTACAAACAATTTACGAAAAAGAGTAGTTTTGAAACTATTTACGTAACATGGGGCAGTCAACAAAACTATTTACGCAAATGGGACAGTCAAAGTCAAAAAAAAAAAGTCTAAGAAGTCATGTGGGATAACTTAACCCAGGTGACACGTGTCACTCTATGATTCGTCAAAAAAATTTGCAAAAAAATAAAAATAAAAAAAATCTGACGCAGTGCCACGTGTCACAACGTGGCGCGTTGCGTCCCCCGGGACGCAACGGGTCGCGTCATGTGCATGGACGCAACCTCCACGTTGTGACACGTGGCAGCGTCCGGTTGACTCCTCCACGTTACATTTAAAATTATAAATTTTACATTTAAAATTTATCGAATAATAATTATAAATTTTAAAAATAATTTATATTTAGGATACGAGAGAGTATTATTTTTAAATTTTACATTATAAATTTTACATTTAAAATTTATCGAATAATAATTATAAATTATTTTACATTGCTAATTAGTTGATAAATTATTAATTATTTTACATTGCTAAATTATTCGAATAATGAATATTAAAAACTATCATGGATGATTGCTAAAAAATAAAATAATGTCATTAAAAATAGAAATGAAACTTATGAAATTAAAAAAAATAAAGTTTAAAACCAATACTTTTATATTCAGTACCGGATATGATATTATGAAATCAGAATATGTAGAAAATTATTAAAAACCGAAATATATGTATAATAAATATAAGTCGTTTCTTTTCATAACACAAACAAGCTGTTTGCTCAGTGGTTGCTCCATGTGTCATAGTTGTTTCTTCTCATGGTCAGAGGGTTGAATCCCACTATGGTATTTTTGCCAATATATATAACCTGTATATTGCAAATGAGTGGGGAGTCAACCGGACGCTGCCACGTGTCGCAACGTGGAGGTTGCGTCAATGCACATGACGCGACCCATTGCGTCACCCGGATTGACGCAACGCGCCACGTTGTGACATGTGGCACTGCGTCAGATTTTTTTTTTTTGCAAAATTTTTTTTGACGAATCATGGAGTGACACGTGTCACCTGGGTTAAGTCATCCCACATGACTTCTTAGACTTTTTTTTTTTTACTTTGACTGCCCCATTTGCGTAAATAGTTTTGTTGACTGCCCCATGTTACGTAAATAGTTTCAAAACTACCCTTTTTTCTTAAATTGTTTGTAAAACTACCCCACTTAGGTAAAAAAACCCGTATACGCTTGCGTTTTGCTGTTTCACCCCCCTTTTTTTATTATTGTCCTTTGCTCCCTCGTCCAAAAGTTACTAAATTTTTAAGAGTAATTAGGCAGATTGGTCCCTGACTTTGCAGCCATCGATCAATTTAGTCCCTGACTTTATCGAAACATCAATTTAGTCCCTGAGATTGCAACCCGTCGATCAATTTCGTCCCTGACGTTTGGTATCGTAAATCTCCTGTCACGGAATGCACACGTGGACAATAACTGTGGCCCGTCGTTTTGGCCACGCTGTCATCCTCCAACTTATCTCGTTACCCCCAACGGTCAAGTTACTTATCTAACGGTTCTAATTTAATATTCTAATCCAACGGTGGCAAGATCGTCTTCAACATTTTCAAATATAAGAACCCTAATTCCCAAATCAAAACCCCCAGTCCAGAAATCACAATCTCATGCCCCAGTTACATTATATGAAATCATTCTTCCTTTTTTTCAATCCCTAATTTTGAAATCAACCCCAATTTGCCTACCCTAAATTTCAATGAAATGGGTGGTGACATTAATCATCACTTCACAGATTCCTTCAATGAAAATTGCTTCAATGAAAGTAGTGAGTCAAAGGCTGGAGATCCTATTTATTGCTTCTGTGGTTTCAAAAGTGTGGTAAGGAGATCTAAAACATCTCTAAATCCAGGAAGACTTTTCCTTGGTTGTCCTAACTATAAGGTATTGTGTATAATAGCTTATTAAGCTGTCATCACTGTTGGTTCTGTGTTTTTTTTTAGTTAAAACTTTTTTTATTGTTGGTTTTTGTAGATAGGGAACTACTGCAATTTCTTTCGTTGGGTTGATGGTGAAGACAATGCTAGTGAAAGGAGTTCTGTTGAAAGGAGTGTGGCTAAAAAGAGTGCTGGTGAAAAAAGAGTGGCTGAAATGCGTGTGGCTAAAATGTGCAGTGTTGAAAGGAATGTTGATACTTCCAATGAAGATTGGAGGATGGAAATGAACTTGAAGGTGGTTAGATTAGAGGGTGAAATCAGGACATTGAAGTTTTGCTTGGTCTGGCTGATTGTACCTGTTCTGCTAGTGTTCATTTTTAACATCATGTGGGGGATGTGTTGCATTTGGAAAAAGGAATGATAAGTCTTTTGTTTAGTTTATGATGTGTTAATCAGTTTGTAATGCTAAGTGTTTGGCAAGAAATTATGTATGTGGATTATGATGTAATGATAAGGAATGAGTATTATGAATTTTCGAATGTATTTTTTGAGGCAAAAAGGTCCCTAACTAATCCCAAATTAATTCATATACGTCCTTGACTTTATAGCATTATAAAGCAAATACATCCCTATGTCATAAACTTAGCTAGCCAAAAGGTACATAACATCTTGTCCTTCCAAAAACAAACACATAATACCTAGTTCAACAAAAACAAACATAATAAAGATCATGACATCAAATGATCCACAAAAACACATAATACCCAAAATACATCATGTCAACAACAAACAAACAACATATAATAGCAGCCACAGTGCTAAGTTCCGTATTTCACTTCATTGCTGGTGATCCTCTATAACCAGGGGTTGGTATGAAAATCATTGTTGGTTCCTGCGGTGCTTCTGCTGTGTGAGACAGATTTCCTATTGGCATAGACAAGTTTGCTGCCTCAGTTGTGACTTGAGATCTTGTTCTTGGCCTAATGGACAGTTTATTCCTTGGAGCTTGAGGTTCAGTCAATGTAGGTTGGGATGACAAATATCCATCCAATAGAGGTTGAGATTGAGAAGTGTCTATAACTTCAGCTTGAGGAGCAGTTCCATGTGTTGTAGCAACTCCTGAAACACTAGCATTAGTTGAAGCAGCAGTTCCATGTGTTGCAGCACCTCCCTCATCAGCCTTTGCTCCCTCAGGTCCCTTTCCTACTTTTGCTGCTTCAGCTGCCTTTGCTGCCTCAGCTGCCTCTTCATCTTGCTTTTGTTTCTTGTATATTGGGTAGCCCTTTTTGTTATGATTTTTACCCCCAGAGCATGAGCACGTGAACTCTGCTAACTTTCTCTTTAATTTTTTGGGGTTCACAACCTCCTCCTTTCCATTCTTTGTTATATTGTCAGTCTTTCTTCTTCATTTTTTGGGCCTACCAGGTGCCCTCTTAATTGGTGGTGGAATTGGTGCAAGGTTTCCAGACTCTTCCCAATATATCTCCCCTCTCACTCGTTGGATATGATGCTCATATGTTGCTCTATAGCATCCTATAGTGAGCCAAGCATGACAGTAATCTTCAGGCCTTTCACCCTTATGTGCTATTGCAGCCACAACATGCATACAGGGAAGTCCTGTAGATTAAACATGAATCAATCAAATTAGTCCTTCACATTAACTCACTTAATTCAGAAACATCCCTAACTTAATACAAATTTAATGCAATTACATCCCAAAGTTAATGTACCTGTCAGGTCCCAGAACCTGCATGTGCAAGTTTGTTTGGCCAAGTCAACAAAAACTTTAGCTTTGCCACATTGTACCTCATATGTTAAACCAGGATTATCACCTACATAAAAAGAAATGAATTAAATATTTACTCTTTTCAAATGCAGCAGTAACAATAAATCAAATGCAGCAACAGTAATAAAAAGAAATCAATATTCACTTAATTCAATACTTTACCTGCCCAAATTGGCCTCCATTTAAGTAACATGCATAACCTGCACGAAACCCTAATCACATATATTGGGAACAATAATGCATATTTTCACATATTCATTCAAGGTTTGGGTTTCTTTTACCTTTTGAAACTTCCTTGTTGATGAAACGATGGAGATTGCACTACTAATGTTCACTTCCCTGTGATTTGCTTCAATGTTTCTGATCTTGGGGTTTGGTTTTATTCGTTGTGAGTGATTGAAAGAAAGAAGGTTTCGTTTGGTTTTCTCTTCTGAACTTGGGTTTGGGTTTGCTTTGAAGATATGTGAAGGGTTAGAGGGAAAAAGGATGTTTTGTTTGGCACCAAGCGAATGGGTCAACGTGGAATTTCTTTTTTTCTTTTTTTTTTACAGGTGGCCAAAACGACGTCGTTTTGACCACAGTTATTGTCCACGTATGCATTCCGTGACAGGAGATTGACGGCACCAAACGCCAGAGACGAAATTGATTGACAGATTGCAATCTCAGGGACTAAATTGATCGATGACTGCAAAGTCAGGGACCAATCTGCCTAATTACTCAAATTTTTAAAAATTCAACAAAAATAAGGAAACATGCCTTTAATGTATTGTCCCCCAAATTAACCAATTACGAATGCAAGTATTTAATGCATGTTTCTTTAATTAACCAATCATAGAATATACAATGCAATTTCATTTTTTTTATTCACTATCTTAATTTTAATTTGGGATAAAATTTTTCTATGTTTTTTTACTAACTCTATGGGACGGAGGGAGTATTAAATTTTTATTCTCTAAATTTAGATATTGTCTTTTTGAATTTTTTCGATATTTTTAGTTTTTCAACTTTGCTTAAATTTTTTAAAATAGTCCACTTGAATTTTTTTATATTTTAAGTTTTTGAACTTAGCTTAAATTTTTTAAAATAGTCCACTTGTTATTCAAGTGATGATATGAGTGACAACATGTAAATTTGAATGAGTGACATAGCATGCAAAGTGACATAACACCACATTGTTTTAAAAATTATTATTAAAATGTTGTATCTATGTTGGATCGGATATGGGAGAGAGGATGATGGTGGCATATGGTGGGGGTGGGGGTGGGAGTTATTTCATCACTGAAAATATTTAGTGTCATTTTTATGTTTCCTCAGGAAAAAAAACATGAATAGGATGGAATTCAGCACTTTGGCTGACTTTTTTTTTTTTTCCTTCGAAATCTTGCTCTTACTTTTTAACCTTCTCAATCCTGAACTCCTTAGTGCTCTCTTTGAAGCGAATGTTGTCATATCTCTTAACCTACCTAGGACCAGTTCATATGCTCCAGCTCCTCAATTCCATTTCCATTAGGGTAAATGCATGGTCGATGTTAGTTTCTACTTTCTAGATTTCCGCTCTTATTTCTTCTTGTTTGGTGCTTGACCGAATAATGCCATACATACATTCATGGTTCTGTATGTACTTTCATGCACTAGATTCCAAAATTAGTTCATTTTTATCACCATCCTCACTACATGATTGGACTCATATTGCTAGAGACGGGCAGTCATCAAAGCATAACACCGAAAAATAAAGGCATGTAGTGTCAAAATTATGCAGAATATAAGCAGTAAGGTTACTGCATAATATCTGGTAGCTGTCAAACATGAAATGAGGAGTGTAAATTTCACATATGCTTGAGTATATAAACTATAAATACAAGACTAAATTGCTCACAAATGGGCAATATACAATGTGTAATAAAAATTACTGTTTAATTGCTAGCAACTTGGTGGGAAGAGAGTTAGGGTTGTGATCACTACTTGTGGTTATAAAAAGGAAATTCACAACGATGCCCAATTTTTTCATGCAGGACAATGGAAATCGCCAAAGAATGGCATCATTTCAAGCACCACTGATGGGTTGGCCTGGGTTACAAGGAGTTCCGACTACCCCTGTAGTGAAGAAAGTTATCAGGCAAGATGTCCCTGTCTACAAATATCCAAATGTACGCCAAACCCTGGTCTTGCAAAGTTGCACTCCAGTTTACATCAGTTTTTCTTTTCAATTTATTAGTTTTTTTGTTTCGAATCTCAGCAGTATAATTTTGTTGGTCGAATTTTGGGACCTCGTGGGAACTCATTGAAAAGAGTTGAAGCCATGACAGAATGCAGGGTTTACATTAGAGGCCGTGGCTCTGTGAAGGATTCTATCAAGGTAAAGTTGATATATAATTATAAACTTTCATAGAGCTAATTTATTTCATTTATTTTTTATTTATTTATTTATTAGCGATTTCCTAATTTTTTATGGGAAATTTTCCCAATTGACATACACGAACTGATGTGACAAAAACACTTATATCTTTGGATTTTGTAATTGACTTTCTTCCCCCATTTTATGCAATTATTAACAATATTTTGAGAGTTCCCATCCTAAGGAGTGAACTGCTCACAGTGAACTAATCACACCACATGTTATCTTCATGATGTGTTTCGATTCTCCTTTCTTTTCATTGCAGGAAGAAAAGCTTAAAGATAAACCAGGATATGAGCACCTTAAAGAGCCATTGCATGTGTTGGTGGAGGCAGAGTTCCGGAGGATATAATCAATGCTCGGTTGGATCATGCTGTCGCAATACTAGAAAATCTTTTGAAGCCTGTGGTATGTATATATAATTGAAGTTAAGCGCATTAGTTGTGCATATTAGTTCTTATTTTATTTTTACTTTTGGCTAGTCCTGAGAATCTTTGCTCACCTAGCAGGATGAATCGCTTGATCACTATAAGAAGCAGCAATTAATGGTACTTTGAGGGAGGAAAGTCCGAGCATGAGCCCTAGTATGAGTCCAAGAATGTCACCTTTCAACAGTACTGGGATGAAACGAGCCAAGACAGGAAGATAACCCCAACATTAGATGGTAGATCATACATTTTTCTCAATCTAAGTTGTTAGCATCTGATCACTTGGAATTTGTGGTGGTCTTTACCAGAAACCTTTTTGGGGTTGAATCTTCTCAAGCAGCTTGTTTGGATGACATATGGCTTATCCACTTACTTTAATTTTGTCTATTTTACTTTGACGTCTATTCTTTTGGTGTATTAACCTTTTAGAGCATTGACTTTCAGCTTGCCAAGTTATAGTGTTAACTAATTTTCAGGTGCTGCTGAGTAGCACTCCCCTAGTTCTTTAGATTTTTGGTTTTTTGGTAATTTGTCAATTGATTAGATTACAGACATGCGTATGTGAGTATGTCTACATATGCATGGTGTTAACTCAAACTAAATAAAACAAGTGGTGTGTCTTTGACTGTATTGCCACATATAATATTTTTGACATCATTGTTTAGTGTTTGTCAGCCTATTTTGTTATTTCATGTTTACAAGTGATTATGGCTGAGTTCTGTACTGGAAATTGAAGGTGAAAGCAAATACTGCTCTTTTTATCATTAAACAGCCATTAAGGCAAGATACTGTTCTGGTAATTATTTTCACTATTAATACCAAGTCAAACTGCCAAAGGAGTAGGTTATCTTATTTGTCTCGTTAACTTTGCAGGGGAGCAGAGTTTACTAGTCACAACATGGAGGATAAAGTAACATTTCAAATGAGAGATGTGAAGTAGGAAATGCCAATGGTTTAACAGCTTCTTTGACAAGGGGTGCTGTAAACATTGTTTATATTTTACAAATAATGTCAGCTTCATCTATTCATTTTTCTGTATAATTAAGTTATGAAACTTTGATATAACTGAGCAAAGGTTATTCGTTTGCAAATTACAGAGATTGCCACTGGAGTGACTGTGAGAGAAAATAGGGGCCATGCTTGTTACACTTGTCCATGTCTTTCTACACAACCATACAAGAGATTTCATTATGAGTTGTAAATGAAGGAGGTGAGGGTGAAGATGAAGATGAAGGTGAGGCCATGATGGATAGTGAGATGGTAATGGGCTGTCATTGAAGGGTGGGGAGGCTAGAGATAGAAAACAAGGGTAAATTAAAAAATGAATAGGTTGATGCTTCAAGAAAAACAACTTAACTAGGAGCATTAAAGATGTTGCAATGTATCATTAGTAACACACTAAAGAAGTACTACAATGTTATGAAAGTATTGAATGCAGATTATATAGAATTCGGATATAGAGAATCATTATTTTGTGCATTTCTCCTATTCACAAATTTCAATCATTGGATGGCTTTTGCACAAATCACCCTCATTAAATCCATTAAAATATGGATCACTAAAAAATTCAATGGCTTGAAATTGTGAGTAGAAAGATGGTGAGTTAAAGGATCCAGATCCGATTAGTCAAGTGTCTATTGATATACCTTTGTGAATATTGTCACTCCTATTTCATTAACTTTTAAATAAACTTTAATTTCATTTTGATCAATGGCTCAAAATACTCATAGGATATAACAAACTAATGGAATGAAGTAGCAATGGACACAAAGGAGTGGTGACTTATCATGTAAGAAAAAGTAGAATGTTCATTGCTTTACTTCAAACTGAGTTACTGAAGTATGGAACCAGTGCATGGTATGGATCATGGATGCATCAGTGATCCTCCAACAAGAGACCATTACTATAACAAACAACATTTAATACATGGATTGTGCTATTTATTGCCCTAAAGGCAATGGTTAAACATTTTAAAGTGTAAACTCGAACTTGAAAAGTGTAATATTTAATATGTTAAAAGTCAAATTTTTACTAGTGTTTACAAGATGTTTACATTTTTAGAATCCTTAAACATAAAACAATGAATAGCAAAACACATAGTAATACATATTCTCTTCATTCAACTCATCTTGGTTAGTTTAGGAAGAAAATGCTCTCAAATTATATAATAAAGGACTCATTCATGGACACCATATATTAACTTTAACAAGCCAAAACTACGATACAATACATATATCAACAAATTTCAGGTGCTTCATAAATGTAGAAGACACCAGCCAAACTCTTTGAGCAAATTTAATCTCCTCTGCACCAACTAAGTAGATAAATAAATATCTATGTAAAAAATCATTGAATATAGCATTACAAACTTTTGTGCCACTTTTCCCAAATAAAGTCCTAACTTCTAACCTCATCATAGGAGCTCATCCAACT